>VZSC01018599.1:558629-610459 GCA_013398225.1 Steatornis caripensis
CGACAGGACAAGGGGCAATGGGCACAAACTGGAACACAGGCAGTTCCACCTGAACATGAGGAGGAACTTCTTTACTGTGAGGGTGACAGAGCACTGGAACAGGCTGCCCAGAGAGGTTGTGGAGTCTCCTTCTCTGGAGATATTCAAAACCCGCCTGGACGCATTCCTGTGCAACCTGCTCTAGGCTAACCTGCTTTAGCAGGGGGGTTGGACTAGATGATCTCTGGAGGTCCCTTCCAACCCCTACCATTCTGTGATTCTATGAAGGCATTGCTTAAGCAGTTGGGAGAAAGTACCGAGGGTCATCATAGGGGTGACACTGCTAGCACTCGCTGCTACAGCTCAGTGTCCTAGAGGAGCTGTGTTGCTTTGGGATAGTACTTTTCACTCTATCCTAAAGGACTTATTTTTGTATAGGCATCCCACCCTGAAAGGAGAACTGTGGTGTCAGAGTGGAGACGGGGATGCATAGGGGAGAAGTGTACAGGACACCGATCCATCTGGTGTATTGGGAAAGGCATTCAACAAGTGCATAGCCGGCTTTCTCTGCCTTTGTAGAGCTCTGTGTCTGGATTTAAACTATTCAGCTGTGTCTAAAATTGAAATTCAAGTGCTGAGAGGTGTATCAGAGGTGGGAGTAACTGGGAAAAGTTGTGGCTACAGTAGCAGCATAATGCAACAGGCTCAAGCTGTTGGGACAACTCTTTGTGGTTCAGAGCAAACCAGGAAAATAAAATAGCCTTGTTACATTTTCCAAGAAACTCAAATGGTCTGTGGCGAGGCTGAAGATGGAGAACATCTCTGCCTCCTCTCGGGCCCAGCTATGGGTACATATAGGCCAGATGTAGTCATCAAGACATATATTTCAGAGTAGATTTTATTTTCCTTTAATATTCTTTAAAAAGATGTTAGATTTTCATTAATTTAAACCATAGAGTATGAAGAGTAAGTGCCTCAGTATATCTGGCCAAAGTCGCCCATAACTAACTGAATCGTCTATCTGAGAACTTTGTGTAAGTCTGTAGCCACCTTAAACACCTTAAATTCAATGTGCTTATTCTATTTGAATATTTTTGCCTGTGAAGAATGATCTAATATCTGCCTGTTGAGCTTGCATAGCTGCTGTGCAAAGCATTGAAATGTTACAGCAGTGAACTTGAGTTGTTAGTGAGGGTTGCGATGTCTGAGCATGAGAAATGGGTCAGTTAATAAAATTCCCAACCCATGATTGAAAAAAGAGCGTTGGGCTGATGAGCTGGAAGAGAAGCAGGCTTGTAAAACATGGGGGAGATATTGATGTGTCAAGGGAAAGTAGCTTGAGGCAAGACTCTGATCGGATAGGTAGTACATAAACATGTAATATCTGAGGCATAACAAGAGTCTTTTAGATGTGGGGCAATAGCTGGGGTCCTGTGCTTCATCCAGCTGTTGCGGTAATAAATGTTTCTTGGTTTGGGATCAAGCTGTTGAATTGTCTCCTGCTTTCCCTTCAACCTAAGAGAAACCTTCATTAGATTGTGGAACACGGTGTGATGTTTTTCACCTCCCAAAACGAGAATGTGCTTGCGACTTCCGTCTGACCATTACAGTGAACGTGTTTTCCTCGGGAAAGAATTTTTTGACAGGTCACACTGTGCAATAACATCACCTCCTTCCAGTACAAGTTCCCCGATCAAACAGCAGTAAAGCAGATTTGGGGCCTGGCTGGTTTCTGTCCAGGGCAGACCTCATCCTCAGGGAAGCAGAAGAATATGAGGTTCGTGCAGGGCCTCAACACACTTAAATCTTTGCATCTGCACCGTTCCTGTGTGCACAGCAAAACAGCTAAGTCCTGTGCACTTTCACTGTACGGACTTGTTTTTGCTTCTTTGCAAAAGGCAAGCGTGGAGTGTCCTGGCAGTGGTCCCGCTAGCAGGTGCTCCCCATCGCCTCCCTCGCAGAAAGCAGCTCTGTGACACGGGAGGGAGGGGAAGGAGCTGTGAAGCACAAGTATAGCACAGGAGGGAATGGCATTTTCCCCAGTGTAGCGGGGTAGCGAGCTCTTGATAAAACTCCCAGCAGTAATATATCTGCTTTTCTATGTCAGCCTTCTATTCTGACCTCTTGCTGAGGAAAGGAGAGGACTTTCCTTGGCTGGTTTGCCCTCCTGTCATCAAGAAACCAATTTCTGCCACCTGGTTTGATGGCTGTGGGCCCAGGACAGATTACCATCTTCACCCTGTGTGTCTCTCTCTCCTCTTGGAAGTCTTCTTTGGATCATCTTCCCCCTCTTACCCTCCTTAATTAAAAAAATATACACACACACACCAGAAAAATCTCTCTATTCTGACACATCGTATCTTCCAGACTACACATACATCCTCCATGTTAATGCTTTAGGGGTTAATAGGTTCACTTGCGAAATTTCACTCCCTCTCCTCACACTTGTCTTTCCTGCTCTGCCATATGTGTCTTAAAATCTGCTTTTCAGTTTAGAGCTTGTTAATTTTCCAAATAAAAATTTAGCTCTGAAAGCTACGTCATCTCAACATCCTGCGCTTAAATAATCTGAATACTGGAGTGCATAAAGGAGACCTTGCCTGTTTTCTCTGCCTACAGTGATGCAATAGTAATGCAATACGCTTCTCATCATAGGCAATTAGGGCACGTATCACTTGGCTCCAATGTAAATCAGATTACGTGCTCAGGTACTGGATTACTTGCTTTGTAGTCGTTGTGCTCTGCATGGGATCCAGTAAACAGCAAGTAGGTTAATTGCAGATCTAGAAGGCCTTTGTTGTTGGGTGATGTTTTGGATGGGTTGATATCTGCCACATTCTATTATATTGTAGACTACTTGTGAACAATGAAATAAGATCATAGAAGTTTTTGCTCTGAAACCGCTGAAGTTAACTCTGTTTTTATTTTCCTCTGAGGTCAGAGTTTAAATGAAATATGTGTAGGTCTTTTTTGTTAGGAAATGTTCTACTTCTTATCCTGTGACTTCTGGGGATAAAACAAACCCCGTGTGATTTTGGCACTCTTTGCTTAGTGCTCCAGATGTCTAGTTTCTTCTTCATAAAATTTTTTTCCCTTTACAATGTAAAAGGAATTCAGCTGTAAGAGCTGTACCTAGTACACAATACCTAAACATCAGTCTGCTGGAATCTGGTTATTTTATGATTTGTCCATGATTCGGAATACATCCAGATAACACATTATTAATAATGTGTTGTGTGATTATCAATAACATTAATACATCAAGATAACACACTTCTACAAGCAGCAGAAGATACACTAATGTGCAATAAAACCACTAGTAAGAACAAGGAACCGCGTAAGGATACTTCTAAAGCATCATATTTGCAAAAAGTATACTTATAATTCTTTTAAAGCAATCCAAGTAATTTTATCAATATGGTAAATCAGCAGAGATTGTCCTTTGATTGGGATAGGCATGTGTATGAGCAGTTTCTTGTACGTGCCAAAAATATGCTGGTCTGCATTGTCAGTGTGTGGATGTAAATAATGCAATATCCCCCACTTCAATTCACTTTTCTGACTTTATTTTTTCTTAAAATGTAGAAGTGTGTGGGTCTGGGTTTTTTGTGTGGAATTGTAATAAAACAATATTCTTTTATTGCACCACATCCCTGAATGAGATGATCTGGCTATATTTTTTGTTAGCTCATGGCCTTGAGAAGAGAGCTAGGAGCAGGGCCACTTGAAGGCAGTGTGAATACAGCATCAGTGAGGACCGAGTCATTATTGCTTTCTTTCAGATAGAATAGAGGACAGAAACAAATTTGCCTGATAAAGTGAGACCACTGTCTAAGGTATTTCTGTATAGTTAGAAAGCGTTATAGGCCTCCAGGTTGTGCTCCGAAATACTCACATGCAAGCCAGCTCTGTGTACTACATCAGTCCAACCCTGCGCACAAGCTGGTGAGCTCTGCTGAGGGGTGCAATGTAGGATATTGTATTCAGCCTTGTGCTGATTTGGGTAGAAAGCTTCCCGGCTACAGCTGGTGCTAAGCCAGCGGGTTCGGAGCACAGCCAGAGTGAGCAAACGGCTATCTGCATGTTATAAAGTAGATGTGCCCCTCTTTAATGAGAAGGGCAAACATGAGTCTGCGCTGTTGGGGGCGTGAAGTCTGGGGGTTTTTTTGTAAGCTTTCTGNTCGGAGCACGGCCAGAGTGAGCAAACGGCTATCTGCATGTTATAAAGTAGATGTGCCCCTCTTTAATGAGAAGGGCAAACATGAGTCTGCGCTGTTGGGGGCGTGAAGTCTGGGGGTTTTTTTGTAAGCTTTCTGGCACTGAAAATTGGAAAGAGCTTTCTGTGTATATTCAAGGAGCAAGAACAAGGAAAGCTGTGGCTTATGTCCTCTACATCTCTCTTTTAACATGATAGCTATTGCATTATGCCAGTTTATACAGGCTGAAGTCTTGGACTGTAAGTGATTGATTCAAATTACAAAGTAAACAAGGGAGGAAGTTGGTGGAAACTAGTGTTATTTAGGGAAGGGCATCCTTAAAACTGTGTTGCAGTGGAAGGTTGGAGACACAAGCATCTGCTATGTGGACAAATTTAGTTCTAAACTTCAGTCCCCTTCTAGTCAGTGGAGCATACCCATCAAATCTAGGACCTAGCTCACTTGCTTTCCGTGGAGGATTTTCATCTTGTTTGAGAAGAACTGGAATTTTGACAGAGATGCTTGATTAGAATAAATGGAGCATTCCTATCAAATACAGGCAACTAATGAATCAATGGGGAAGCTCCATTAATTTCAATACAGTGCTAAATGTGTTAAATGTTATGAGAGAGGTTGCTGCATATGTGCACTTACCAATTTTCTTAATGCTAAATTCTAGCTGATTTTAAGTTCTTTGTTTAGATTCCGTAAAGCATGAACATAACCAATGTTTTCATATTTAGAAAGGTAAATAAGCATCTGTTGTGTGGTATAAAAAACAGGAAAAATAATCTGAAAAAGTTTTGGGGTTTTTTTTGTAGGATCTCCCATTCAAAAGTAGCTTCATTTAGTAACTTCATTTTCAGATAAATTGTTTCAGGCCCAGAGAAAATATTTGCCAGTTTTCGTCACAGAACAAATTTTGCTTTTATACTAATCCCCTTCTCCCCCTCAAAACAAGATTTCTGTTATATAAGAAAACAACAATAAACAGCCTAGAAACATTATCATAAACAGAATGATACAATTTGCATTGTTATTTTACAACACATCGTTTCCTGTGTATTTCCATGACTCATGTCATGTCAACGAACACTAACTTAAACTCCACCTATTTTCCAAAAAACTGTTACTGATAAATTTATTCCATGGTGTTTTAGGAAATGTAAGTTTCAACACGGGATAAGTAGGTGACAATCCAAGGGGAAGAGTGTACGAGATTTGTAACAGGCCGTTCCTCCTCCTCTTAGCGTCGTCGTGAGCAGCACAAGTGATTTGCACAGTATTTAATCCCATTTACACCCAGTTAAAGAAAGGTATCTTGTCCGTTCTGTATCCACGCTTTCATACACCCCACCTCCATCTTTCTGCACGTCTCACAGAGACTCGCGTCAGCACTTGAGCGGCAATAAAATCATGCTATAGCCTTTGCAATAAGGGAATAGAAGGAGATACCAGTTGACTCTTTTAGTCTCTCTTCCTGAGACTTCATCTTTCATTGAGGATTATCTCTATTGCAAGACAACCACCTTGGTTGGGAAAAGAAGGGCTAGAGATTCCTTACAATACCTGCACTGTTCAGTGTATATACGTAAACTTATATAATGAATCACAGAAAAGCCATGGCTTTGTCTGGTAATGTCTTGACAACATCCAAGTTTGGAGATTCTTCCAACCGTCTGCTAAACCCGCTGCAGTGCACTGGCCTCTTAGAGAATTTCTTCCTGACATCCAGTCTGAACGTCCCAACCCTCAGCTGGTGGCTGTTGTCCCTGGTTATATACCCTCTGAAGAGTTTCTCTCCACCGTTTTTGTAACTCCCCTTCAGGCAGTAGTGAGCTGCAATTAGATTTCTCCCTGCCTCGTAACCTACTCTTTGTCACACGAAAGAAATCCAGCTCCCTTAACTGCTCATTCAAGTCACCTGCCTTAGGCTCCAGCTGCCGTGGTGGTTTGCCACAGAGCCCTCTCCTGCTTCTCAGCAGCCTTCTTCAACTGTGGAGAGGAAAGCCAGGCACATTATTCCAGCTGCTGTCTTACCAGCACTGAGTAGAGAGGGATAATAACTTTTCTTTATCTGCTGGCTGTACACTTAATGTAGCCCGTATGAGATTTGCTTTATCTGCGATCAGAGAGTATGCTGTCAGCTCATTTTCAGCTTGGCACCGACCATCACCTCAAGGCAAAAATGTCTGTAAAGGTAGATGCATCCTTGGGGAGGGGAGGGGAAATGCAGTCTTTAAGAACAGCAATAACTGCTTCTTCCTCTCCCCTTTCAAAAAAGAAAAAAATTCCCTGTGATGCTTCCTTGTGAGTATGTGGTTGGAAAGAATGATAAAGTTGAAAGGAGGAAATAACCAAAATCTGTTCTTTTGAGGTATCTCCAGGTAAAGCGAAGTCTCCAAAATCAACTCCAAAGCTAGCTCCAGTGACTCCTAAATTCTGTAACTATTAGTAAAAATACCTTATTTACCCTGCATTATAAATCACAAGCTTTCCAAGAATATTTTCGCAAAGCATTCAAATACAAAGTTAAAATAGAGAGGAGGCTGTCATCGCTGCTAATGCGCTGAGGCCTGTATCTATCAACATATTGTTACAATAAAAATAAATAAAGTGCATAAACCAAACACTTTCTTTTTTTGGTATTGGTTATAACAAAAGGTCGCTTTTCAACTTTCCTAAAAACATCCCACAGTGGGATGCCTGTTATGTATGCCTTTCATTTTACTGAAAGGAGATAGAAGTTGAAATCCAAAGGAAATTGAAAAAAACTGTAAACAGAAAATGAACCCCCTTTTGATATAAGTGAAATTTTGTTCAGTATCGACTGTTATTAGCCATTAGCTGGTAAGTAGGCAGATTGGCTAGATGTTTCTTGAATTCCTACATGGTATGGAGAACATGCTTTCATTGTACTTTCCGGCATTATAAGATACTATACTTTATTTGGAAATATAATGATCAGTTCTGTTAAATCATGTTCAATCAGCTTATACAATAACACCTATATTTTGTTATTAATTCCAGATTTCAGAGACCTATGCCTTCCTACCGAGAGAAGCGGTGACACGATTTCTAATGAGCTGCTCAGAGTGCCAGAAAAGAATGCATTTAAACCCAGATGGAGCGGATCATAAAGGTAGTTTTAGTGTCAAATAGTGGGATGTAAAGTAATTTTATTCCTAATACCCATTTATATTTTCCTAGCTTAAGTAAGGGTTCATAAAAATTTGGTAGACTGGAACGGTTCAATAAGTCACATCGTCTCATTTACTTAGGCTGTAAGGTAGTGAATCTTCTGCTTTTGCTTAAGGATGCAGTGTAATACCATATGCACCCTCAATAGAAAGGTGATTTTATCTAAAGGAAATAATTTATTTTGCTACGGAAATGTTCTTATGGGGGCTTAAACACACGGAATAGATAGGGTGCATGTGCTGTAGTCATTTAGGATGGAACTCATCACTTTTCAGGGCTTGGACTTGATTTTCGTTTTTCTTTGGGAGACTTCCACCTGTACAGCCTACAAGCAATTGAAAATGCCAAAGTTAGAACTACATGACATAACTGTCTAACTTTGACCGCAGAGTAGGCTCAAGTAGCCTCTAGAATTAACATATAATGCATAATAAATATTTTTATTGCAGATAATGGAAAACCTCCAACTTTGGTGACCAGTATGATTGATTACAACATGCCAATTACTATGGCCTATATGAAACACATGAAGCTGCAGCTACTAAATTCACAGCAAGACGAGGTAAAATGTGAAATTTTTTAAGTTTGTTTTTCTGGTCTGTGTTTTTAGGTGCTTGTCTTTGTGGTAGCCAGGAAACGGAACTGAAGATGAATCTTGATCCCATCTTTATCATTTCATTGCTAAAATAGCGAGTCTGAAACCAAACCAAGGCTGCATGCAAGTAATCAGACTGACCCTTCCATGGTTGGGGGTAATATGCTGCACTGCTTCAGATTACCTGAAAGTGCCCTTTTGCTGTCTGGACCAATGGAAAGGTTAATGGGGGCAGCATGTTCAGCTGAGACTTAGCGCTGTCCTCAGCAGCGACTTTCATTGCTGCCTTCTAGAAAGCGATACCATCAACAGCTAAAATGAATGCCACGGTGTTCTCAAGGTTAGCAGCCAGGATGCGACGCATTATAGTGAGATAGATGGAAGCCCTGGCAACATCAGTTGAAATCTTTAAGGCAAAAAGCTTGATAGATGAGATTAGGCGTTGCTTTTGAAACTTTGAATAAAAAGACAGAAAAGGAAGGAAGACAAGTAGGCTGAGAATCAAGCTTCTTCAGAGAGAATTGGATTGCGTTTATTTCTTCTCAGAAATTATTTTCATTCTGTGATTTATTCAGAGTTTTTCCAGTTCTTAAGAAGTGCTTTGTCAATTGGGTGGCACCTACCAAATTATTTGTAATAAACTCATTTTGCTAGAAATGTGTTCATTTACGATTTGAGCTGCCAAATATTTAGAAACCTGGGTGTGCGCCAGCCGAAAAGCAGTCCTGCATGCTGTGTCCTTCTGCTGACTACAAGATTTTTTTCAATAGAGAAAATCCTCGAAAACAACCTTAGCAGCTGGATTATGTCAAAGACCCTGACTAACTCCTGACTTCTGTGGAGTCAGCCAGATTTGGTTTCATAATAAGTAGATACGGGCTATTGGTGGAGATTTATGAATTATTCAACACCCCATAGAACGGGGGTTTCATCACTCTTCTAGAAATATCAGGATCCTTGTTTCGCTTTTGCCTTTTTTTTAGTTGTGGAGGGTGTGGGGAGATATCCGCGACTCTTGAGTTCTTGCACACGGATGAAGCCTGGTTGTCTTTCCCTCCTATTTGGTCTCCCCTCTGTGTGCTCCCTCTTCTCAGGAATCTGTCAGCAGGTTTTCAAGCAGCAGGAGAGAAGAGATTTTATCTCTGCAGTGGCCTTAGGAGTTAAAAGACTGGTTTTCCTACTTCTTTCCTTTGAGAATTATTCCTCTCACAACAGGGTCAAGCGCCCATGCTGGATCAGGGCCACCTGCCACAGTGCTTCTATGGCCCGAATGTTTTGGTGTGGTCTTTCTGGTCTGATGGCTGAAATTTTTTCTTAAACCGTTTTTCATCGAGATGAACCAGTGGCAATGATATGATGGCAGCAGGAAGCACCACTGCTTCGTGTCTCCCTGTCCAGCTCGGTTTCACAGCTCTACTGTTACCGTGTACGAAATGTTTGCAGCACTGGATTTATGAAGAGTAATTTTTGATATCTTTTAGTAAGAATGTGTTTGCCAGGGAAGCATAGGCACAAGGACAGTTCACAAGACAATCTTTATGTCTTTTCTCAAAGCAGAGTTTTGCCAAGAATTTACTTTTTCTCTGGGCTGGTGTATACATTCAAACTATTTCGTGCACTTAGAAAACGTGCTTGGGTTTGTAGGAAGGCTCTTGTTCCCAAGGTTTCAACAATCATATCTGTATTCTTGTGGAGGGGGTGGAATTGAGACAGGAGTGAACTTGGATCCCACAACTAGCTAGCACAGTGACTGAAAGCCTCCTAGTTCTCTCATCCTCAATTCATCATTTTTAAGCTCAGACCATTGATGAAAGGGAAGAACAGGAAAACTCATGGTTGTGTGGGAATTTATAGCTGTGCTGCAACTGGTATGAAGATGGCAGTGGCTCCCAGCTCCTCTCCGCATGCCTGTGTGTCTGCACAGATTCAGATAAATGATTACACAGTTCGGGGACTGAGGTGGAGATATTCTGCAGAGTGCCATAGGCAAACACGGGTGTCCCATGTGTGTTGTTTTATGATGATGCAAGCATTGGATAGCCAGAGCTGCCTTAGTGGGAGCCTGTACAGATTGCCTGACCTCAGAACTGGAAAATGTAAGCTGCTGCTTGCTGGTTCCTGTAGGGATCAATGAGAAATACCACTGTGCCTTAACAGAGGCACAGCCTTCCAGAAGGTCTGGAGGAGTCTGCGTTCCAATCTTACTCTTTGAGAAAGCACTGTGTGATTTCCCAGAATCTCAGAACCAGCTCAGTGTGTGCCTCGTCCCCGTCTGTCTGTCTGTCTAGTGGGCACCATGTCCCATGGTTCTTGGGCAAGGTCAGTGTTTGGGTATTTGCTGCTGCTGTAACTGGGGTGCTCCCACCTTATCTGGGCAAGGTAGACAGGTGCCCGCTAGAGAAGCCTCACTCCTCCGTTTCATTTTTTACCAAACTTTGATAAGAAGGTATGTGTCTTTCATTATTTGTCATTGTCCTGGTGTGGCAGTGCAGAACAGCATCCCCTTGCACGTTGTCCTGCTCTGGCTCCTGAATGGCATTTATCAGTACTTCCTCCCCGTTCAACAACAGTCGTGATTGCAGAGAACTTCCCTTTCAAAAATGAGAGAAGCACCCGTGCAAGCTGGAAACATCACTTGAGACCCAAGAGAGGAATTGATTTAAGAGCCAAGTGCTCAGAAAGAAGAAAGCAGCTGTGTTAGCATCTGTAGAAACCAGTTAATCGTATTCTAAAGATTGCTGTTTTTCTAAGTCACCTCTGGTGAGCAACCCAGAAAACATAGTCAGAATCCTGCTTGTTAAAGTTCTGGTTTTATGTATTATGTATTAATTGGAAAAGTATTTAAAAATAATCTTTAGGGGATGCAAAGTTATCTGCTGTCTTTTTCTGTGTGTTCTTTAAATGGCTTTTCTTCGTAACAGAAGTAATTACCGCAGAAAAGTTGTTTCTGAAAATATATCACCATGGGTTTCTGGGTTGCCTCAACAGAGCAGGATTTGTGGATGCTTAATTTTTAATCCGTGAACTTCAGTGGGACTGAAAAAAGTAAATTTAAACATGTATGTGAATGTTTAGTGGGCTAGGTCCAAAACTATTTTGCTTTTATAATAAAATATTTGATGAGGCCTTTTTTTTCCCCTCTGCTATAATCCCTAGTAGAGACTCTGTAATTAGACTTGATGTATAAACCATATTAAAGATGTAATAGGTAGAATAAATTTGAAGTGATTCGCATATGATTATATTATTTTGGTTTGCCATTGATTGTCAGAACTTTTTGCTCAGAACTTTTCCAAGCTTTACCATTTCAATAGATGCTTCTTTAAACACAGTGGTGGTGTAAAGGGTACATCATGTCAAGTGAATTTGGTCGTGGAGTCTTACTAGGCCAAGTTGCCATTCGGAAATCTTGGTGTGAGTGGTCATCACAGGGTTACCGACCTTGCTCGGGAAAGGCAGAGAATTCAGGCAGGGAATGTGGAGAGCTCTCCTCAACCAAATTGGAATAACAAGGACTTGGTATGGGGTCTCTAGTTACTAGCCCTCTTTTGCAAAATACTATGGAAACAGTTACAAGTGCAGTAATGGAGTATCCTCATAGTTGAACAAATTGCATTTGTCAGATTATCGTATCACATAAACACTGTGTTTTCCTTGCTCTTCTTTATGTGCTGTGCTTGTTTGCTTATATAGACAAAGATTCAGTACGATTATACTCCATGCCAGGTGTGAGTGAAGGGAATGGGAATGAGTAAACTGCACATGTAATGTGAACAGCGTACGATGTTTTCTGACATGTCTCTGAAACTTTCAATTTGCAGGATGAAAGCTCTATAGAAAGTGATGAGTTTGATATGAGTGACTCAACTAGGATGTCAGCTGTAAACTCGGACCTCAGCTCAAATCTGGAAGAGAGAATGCAAAGTCCTCAGAACCTCCAGGGCCAGCAGGATGGTAAGGCTCTCGTTTCATACAGAAAATGCGGCATTGCCTTGTCTTTTTCCCATTCTCTGCCCTCACTTAGTACCTGCTGTGTCCTTTTCTTCACAGTGTGTTTCATTATGTAATTTGAAATGTATGTTCCCTATGTCTCAGCACGAAGAGGATGAAGTTGGGTTTTTTTGCAGGTTAATTTGTTTGTTGCTTAGGCAACAGGTGAGCACTTAGACCTCTATATGTTAAATACTATTATTTTACTTTTTTTATATACGTGGTGTGACCATACACAGGCGTGAAAGGAAATGGAACTCAAACCTTTCTAAGGCAACCCAAAAGGCTGAGAAAGTTGTTTCTACTGATTGAGATCTAGGAACTGGGATGTGATATTCAGAAGAAAGGACGAAGAAGACAAACTCCAATAGGGAAAGAGAGGAAAAAGAAGAGCAAACAGAATGAGCAGCATTGTAAATCTGAACGTTAATTATTTCTACGTCAGTTACAATACAAAGCTAAATTGCTGGTGAAAGAGAAAGTTTTACTTTGCACAAAGATGCGTAGATCCGTACTCTGATTTCAGCCCTTGTTACAGAATGAGTTAGATGGGCCTGGTTCGGAGTGAACTTTTGCCTTGGCTATGGAGCTCGCGCAGAATCTGTCCATACAGATTGCGGCAGTGGCTCATGGGCGGCACACAAATGTGCAAGACACAAGGTGTAGGTCTATTCTGTCGCTATGAGAAACAACATAATGGTATTCTGTGTTTATTACTCTGTAATTTCCTGAACACGTCTGCCAATTCAGAAGTGCTGCTTATATTTCTCCTGAACGTTAAATATATAGAATTTGACAGTTAAGCTGAATTCTTTCCGCTTTATTCCTCATGGTCAATTGCTAGCTGGTAAGCAATTTGGGTGAGAATGGATGTGCTGCATAGTGTCTGACAGAATCTGGTGATGGGTGGGACCTTCTGCTGAGTTGTTCGCCCCGCAAATAAAAGAGAAGGATGTTTAGGATATTTTGGTAGGCCAGACTCTAACCACAGGTGCCTTTTTTCTGGGTGTCCGCAAGCTATCACAAAATCTGTGCAACTTTTGACTTACTTAATTTCTCTCTACGTATGTTCGCTAATGGAGCAGTTCTGATGCACAAGATGTAGGGAAAGCCAGTTCACTTTCCTGTTCAAGTTTGACTTTTCACGGCTAATATATTATAATAATACTGCGAAGTTAGAGTTTTCAGGGATACTTTGGAAGGTGCCATTTTTATGTATCTGGCTTTCAGTGCAAAACTGTGCTTTAGAGGTTTTTGCTTACCTATATATTCAATCTGTTTCACATATATAGAGTGTTTCTTAATAGTAATTCTGTACATGTACATGTCTGAAATAAAAAATTATAGCTCAGTACAGTAAGCTGTGAAGAAATGCCTGTTACACATGTCTCGGTACCTGCCACAACCAGATGCATGTGCCACATCTGATCTTATTAGAAGATAAGTATGAATGATAAAATGCTAGAAATCTGTCATTTGCTATTTAAAATGTATGGAAAATAAATGCACTGTGGTCTGTGAAATGCAGGTAGTGTGATCTTACAGAATTGCTTTGAATCTCTCAGCTTTCCATCCTTCCTCCCAGATGGTACTGGCTCACCTTCCTAAGGCAATCCTATTTTTTGCTGCATCTTCTGGCTAAAGAATCTGCTGATAGAGAGATTTGAAATAGCAGCTCATCCTGCTTCATGGTTTTCCTGTGCTAGCTGTTGTCAGGTAGCAAACCTGAGTGTGGCTAGTTATAGCAACACTGCTTTTTCAGATATGGGAGAAGAGACTGAAGGAGGAATTGAAAGGCATTAAAGAAGCGTGAGGGGGGAGGGTGGGTGGAGAAGAGTGAGAGGAAAGGGCAGGAAAGAAGAAGGTTGGAAGAAAGTAATGAACACAGGGATAGAAGGATGGAAGCAGGAACAGGAAAGAGGGAAGACAAAAGGGAGCTTAAGTGAACATAGCAGTACAATTCCTTTTGCCATCACAGCTTTCACTGTAAAATTTTATTAATACTTAATTATAACGCACGCACACCAAAAATATCACCTAAGCAGGAATATGTGTGTCTAAAGTGACTCCTGCCCCCTTCCCTCAAGCTATTTTTTATGTCCACAAGAGTTTATGTCAGCTACCACATTCAGTCTACAGATAAAGACACTTGGCATTTGGCTCATCTGAAGTGTATTTGCTGCCTTCTGGCAGGTGAAAACTTACTGCTGTCTAAGGTTGCCTGTGCACACGCAGCTGGGAATGGTGTGTCTGTGGGAGAATGGGACAGCACATGGCCTCTGCTGCAGCAAGCGTGCCTTCATTGGGAGAATGATTTGCTAAAGAGAGTCATTAGGAAAACTGCTACCTAGGATGGGTTAGTGACAGCTCCAGTGTACCTAGAGGTGATGCGTTGTATCCCTGTGCTTGCCTGGCTTTCCATGTAAGGAGGCATGAGAATATTTTGAGGTATCTATTGTTTTTTTTTTCCATGGATGTGAACTGATTTAGTACTAGGATAGAAACAGAGTCAGGTCAGCCACACCACTGGGGGATAGATGGAGACGTCCCTTCCAGTTCAGTTTATCAGAGCATAGTGGAATGCTGACACTCTACGTAAAGGGAATGAGATGCTTTCATACCCTCTTCCCTTGGGGCTATACCTGCGTCGTATTCAGGCAGCCATTTGGCTTTGGACTCCATTGCAGAGCTCACACTAGAAAACTTGACCTGAGGTTTCTCAATGTCTTTCAGTCTAGTACTGTGTTCTGTTCCTCATGCTTAGGTCGTTTGAACCTAGACAGAATAAAGGCAAATATGAGAGCAACCCACAGTATCAGCTGAAAGCAATAGTCTTCTTCACCCATAAATGTCATGGTAGGTAGGAAAAATGCTGGGAAGAAGGGCACAGAGAGGAAAGTTGCGTGTTTGCTGACAGTAGATGGGTGCTGGTACTGCACGAATGTCTTGGGCTCTGCAAATGTAGCGAGGCTTCATAAGATTCCTTGTATAAAGCATATTAGGTTGAAAGTAAGTAGGGAATTATGGAAGAAACGAAAAGTGGGAAGAATTGGTGAATTGTAGCCATAGTACTGAAGCTGCCACAATACTAGGAAGGACAGTTCCCACTTCAAATTAGCCTTTGTATGCTTTTAAATAACAGGGCCTTGAGTCACACCTGCTGGTGAATGGCTCAAAATAGCATCCTGAGCACCTGCAGGGCTGCTGCAAGGATGGGGGAGGAGTTGGAAAAGAGCTGCTGCTCTTCCCCGGGGAGTTAGAAAAGGAAAGCAGCTCTAATTTGCAATCGGCTAGTTCCCCAGCTGGGGATGGGGTAGGGCTGTTTGGTTAGTGGTGCCTCAGAGCTGCTTTCCCTAGCAGCCAGCTGGATAATAGGGCTGCGAATGGCTGGTGTGTTCCTTTCCTCTTTGCAGCCTCTCCCCTTGCTTGCCCCTGTTTTCTTGCTTCCCTATGCACACTGCGGCTCCCTTGTCCTAAGCTCGTTCTTTGGAGCGAGCCCCACGTACCACCCATTTGCAGGCAAGGCTCCCGCTCGAGAACTGTCTTTAAATCTCCTTTCTCCTAATAACGCTCCAGGAACCCTGATGTTCTGGATGAAACCCTTTTGCCTTGTCTCAGGCCACAAACAGGAGGCAAGGTTTACAAACTGAGTTGGAAATAAAGGACTTGTCCTTTTTTTTTTTTTTAATTAGCCTGTACAAAAACGATTTTTGTAGTGAAAACTGACCTCTAGATAGGTCTGTCAGAGGGACAACAAGATTTGCTACCCTGAGAGAAAATGGGACTGTCGTTGCCCGTGTGTGTTAGCTGGAGCCCTGTGTGTTTGCTCCCTTGCTGTGGTGGTTCATTAGTTACCAAGACAGGAGAGAGGTGTAGGGGAATGTGCTGATTAGAGGAAATTAAGAACATGCAGAACTCTAGAAGTAACAAGGATTAGGTACAAATTTTATGTTGAAAAAATTATTTTTTTGTTTTCACTATGTGAGTTACCAAAAATTAGGGATGAGATTATTTGACTGTCACTCAATGCAAGATGCAGTATTCATTTATTTTCAGTATTTCTCGCTGTACTGAGGTACACTGAAACATATGAATGCTTTGTCTGGATTTGCGTGGAGTGACTATGTTCTCGTCAATCTAGTTTTTGGAAAATAATAGTTATGTGTTTATACATATTGCTATAGAATTCCTCCACACAGGCACTGTATGGAGACTGTGCTTATAGCAGTTAGCTGTGGCAAAACATGTCACAATTCAACCTTTGACAGGGGTGATGCTATCATCTTAGACTTGGAAGTTACTAAGAAGCTTTTCCTGGTTGTATTTTTTTCAAATTACAGAAAATTGAGCATTAGCACTGTATTGCAATGGAGAACTATGCCTTCAAGTAGTTTGTGGTCATTTGGATGGTGCCAGTTCTCTTTCCCCAGCCTGTTCAAGTCACCAAGCTTTCCACAGTATATATGCAGCAGATGTGGTTGTTCGCATTAACAATTCCCTTCACTCATTTGGTGTTTGTGGTAGACACAAGTGTTGGAGGTAGTCATCTGAATACCTGTTTGTGCCTCAGAGCTATGATTTTACTCAAGAGCTTCACCTGAAACAAGTCACATCAGCTGATGAAGTTGTCAAAACTGTGTCTGTGCAAGGGTGTGGAGTTTGCTGTCCCCATGCTTGCTGTTGGTTTGTTCTCTCTGAACTGAGTCTGAGCCAAGTGTTTAATCCATCTTCCTGTTCTCAACCGGTTATATTGTCGTAATTCTTTCCGCTTTTGTCTTCGTTCCGCTACAGACTATAAGACTCCCTGTCTTAAGATACTGACTTTTCTTTTTCCAGAAATTAATTTAAGTGAGATGTATGGGCTCGAACACCAACTGCAGGCCAAAGTGAAGACAGATGGGTGAAGGAGCGTGTTGGAGTAAATTGTCTCTGCTGTTGCCTATGTTTTGGCCCTGCTCTTGATGTTGAGTAAAGCGAGTGGTGACAAAGCCAACAGGAGAGCAGATGATTTTTAGCACTAAACCCATGGCAACCTTTTTGCTGCTAATTAAGAATTTTCAGTGGCAATGTTATTTTACATTAACTTACAAAATTAATCTACATTAATCAGTATTGTGGCTTTAATTTCTGTTCAAGCACTGAAAGTTTTACAAATATGCTTTTTATGAGGTCAGAGTTCATTTGACTTCAGTAAAGGCCCACTAAAGATTAGCTGAAATGTTTGCAGAGTTTGTGTGTCTTTTACTTAAAAGCTTGACTTCTTTAGGCTTCAAAACAAAGCACCTGACGTTTCTGTAGTATATGGGATGGAGTGAAATTACAACATGAAGTCATAAAGCTTTAGTAACAATACTAAAATTAAAAAAAAAAGCAGCCTGCCAGTTTTCCTACATGCAACCTCATGTGCTTTTAGAAAGCCTTTTCATTTTTGGGATTTTCTGTGGCTTGACTGGTTTTGTTTGGAATTTGTAGATCCATACTAACACAGCTATAATGCTGTAAATGTTGCTTATTATGCTTGTGTGTTATACAAGACATTGGACATGCAAAGTTAATATGCATTTTACTCTAAAGCAAAAGGTAATTTTTGCATAATAGCAAGAATTTGGGCTGATTAAGAATGAAGGAGGTAGCACTGTTAGTGTATAAAGAGTATAGAAAAACAATTGCTACTTTCTTTTTTTTTGTGAAATGGCAGACCATTTAAAATTACATTCAAGCTAGGGCCAGGAGAGATGACTGAATTTTGTGATATATGTAGACCTTCCAGTCTTGCTGGAGCCCGTGAAACTTACAGCGTTTTGGGTAGTAATCTCACTTCTTATGACTAAGGATGAAACAATAAATACTAGTCTTCTGAAAGAGATCTAAGATACCTGCCTGTCTCATGGCACTGGAAGAGAGGAGCAGAGTAACATCCAGGCAATGCTAGTAATACAGAACTTTATGCGTAGTCTTTTTGTGATCTTGCTCTAATTTCCCTGAAGAGGAACGCGCACCTGTATGAACAGATTTTACTTACCCCTGTTCTGGGAGATAGAGCAGAGGCAGCAGAGGCTGAGTGAGGGCAACAACCGTGTCCCAAAGATGAGGGCTGAGACAAGCTGGCAAGAGAGAATGAGGAAGGTATCTGCTTCGTCTGCCTGGCAATCTGTTCTAAGGATAAGCAAAGGTCTCCTGTCTCTGCAGCTGTCGATCTGCCACCTCTTGCAAGCAGCAGCTTCATTAATATGCGTGTTTCTGAGTAAGTCTCTGGGCTGTGCTGAAGTGTTATCTTACGCATGTCAAAATCACAAAGGTTTCTTTAGACAGAGGGTTAGTTGCAATACGTTGCTCTATCTGGAAAAATTAGTATGGTCACCTAAGCAGAGCTAAAGTGGACCTGAGAACCTGGCATGTAGTGCAAGCGTTTTTGCTTGAGTGGAGCTACACCTGGGGTGATTTGGCCCATCAGATTGGCTTTGATGTAATATTTGCACAAACCAATACATTTAAGAAAGAGGAAAAAAGTACTGAAACAAGAACTGCAAGGCAGACAATTGTGGAAATCTAGTTCCACTGGCATTTTAATGGCTTCTTCAGAGATGATACCAAATCAGTGCAAAAGGCAGTACAAGTGATACTGTAATGACTCTTGAGCACTGCTACGATGTCAGTGATAATGCATTTTACTGAGCCTGGGCAAGAGCTTGAAATATTGGTGCAGCTGCATTAGAAACTCTCAGTCCTTAAAATCATTAAGGAGAGCTGTGTGGAATTTTTAGCGAATCAAGTATTTTAATGCACTGGCTGCTGACGAGGCAGCTGGTATGTGCATTGTCATCAGAATACTGAGCTGATACATGAGGCACTTCTATTGTACGATAGGTGAAAATCTTCCCTTAACTCTCTGTACAACTCAAATTTGGTAAGAATTAAGCATCAGTGTCTCTCCACGGAGAGCACTCCTTCCAACCTCCAGGTTAGTGTCATTAAGTGAAGGCATGGCTGAGACCAGAACTTCGCTAACTCAGTGGACCTGCCTAATCAGACAAGGGTCTCAAACCAGGATTTGGACGTGAGCACCCCTCTCACTGTAGTGTAGCAAATGGATTACTTTTGCAGTTGACTCTATTCATGTGTAGAGTTACTGTGTTTTCATTTGCTAGTTGCAAACATCTTGTGAGTTGGCTGTGCTGAATGTCTCCCCTCTGCTCCGTTTTACTTCTGTGTGTCTTGTCTCATCTTTTTATAACTTGTGTTCTTTTTTTGGCGTCTCTCTGTTTTTGGGCTGGTGGTTGGTTTTTTTTGGTTCTTGGTCTTATGCTGTAATTTGCTTTAGAGACTAAAATATTATTAAACATGAATTATGCATTGAGCAGACTCTCTGCTGCAGGCTGACTCGTCTGTTGCAACCAGGGAACAATCCCATTCCCGGCACCACCCTCCCAGCTGCATAACTGTCACTTTCTATTACGCCTGCCTTGAACAATTGAGTGTGGCTTGTAATGACAATAATTGCCTCAAAATTGTTTGTCATGTTTGCCTTGTTAGCAACAAACTACTAACTGTTGGTTACAATCAAGTACTCAGCTATTACTCCATAATTACATCAGGGAATACTTGCAGCCAATAATAGCTGAGAAATTAGAATTATCTTCTCACAAGTAATGCTCAAATGCTTGCAGACCATTCACTCTATTCGCAGCCATTCTCTTTTATATCAGCAGCCTAGTGGTAAGTGAAGCCTAGCCCTGTGTAAAAGGCTAGCTGCAGACCTGTGTAGTTCTGCACCTTCAAAACAGGTCTGCAGGTTGCATTGGTGTCGTACAGGTCCTCTATCAATAGATATTTCACCTTGGCAATAATACTAACCAACCAAGCTATCTTTTCCTTATTCAGGTACTGAAGGGAGCCCATTTGCTTTCGATTCCGATATGCAAACCCCTGTAACTAAGCTTAGCAGAATTTCTGAAAGCATTGGTTTGATTTGGGTTGATTTTTATTGTTGTTTTCCCTTATCATCTCTCAGGCTTTTCCCCCCCATTTCTCTGTAACATCAAAATTAAGGGGCGGCATTCTGGTATAGGGATTTAGTTTTGCTTTCCAGTACAGTCACTTTACCCAGTTTGTCCTTTCATATGTACCAGGTGATTTTAACGGAGGGCTATGTGCACGGATTGCTTGATTTAATTTGATCTACTTCCTTACAGGATAGGTAGAGGTTTTTTCATAACTACTGTTAAAATGCATGCTTGGCATTGGCTTCTCTTCTTTTTTTTTTTCCTATTACATTTAATATAGAATAGTATAATAGAGCATTTTGATTTCAGTAAAAGGAATGTAGAACAATGTGCTTTAAATAAAATTAAATTTGGTCATTAATTCTTCANTTTCTCTGTAACATCAAAATTAAGGGGCGGCATCCTGTATAGGGATTTAGTTTTGCTTTCCAGTACAGGCACTTTACCCAGTTTGTCCTTTCATATGTACCAGGTGATTTTAACGGAGGGCTATGTGCACGGATTGCTTGATTTAATTTGATCTACTTCCTTACAGGATAGGTAGAGGTTTTTTCATAACTACTGTTAAAATGCATGCTTGGCATTGGCTTCTCTTCTTTTTTTTTTTTCTATTACATTTAATATAGAATAGTATAATAGAGCATTTTGATTTCAGTAAAAGGAATGTAGAACAATGTGCTTTAAATAAAATTAAATTTGGTCATTAATTCTTCAGTGTGTTACATTTTAATTAAGGAAGCTATTTTAATTTTTTTTTTCTGAACAGGGAATTCCCTGGAGACACTGTGCTGTCTTGTGAAAGATATTTTTAAATGGAAATGTCTTTAAAGTGTTTCTTGTTTGATAAAATATTTGTGGTGCTAAATGTTCGAAATTAGTAATCATTTTTTAACCAAATGGAAATACTTTGATTACAAAAAGAGAGTAGTACTTTTTCAGCAATATAGAGCTTTGTAGTATTTAACACATAGGAAGTGCTTACATATATTTTCCTCAGATCCATGAAGTGTTGTCAAATAATTGATTTAATGTCGGCAAATAGTAGCCATGTTTGTTATTCTGAGGCAGAGAGAAAGGCTATCTCTGGCACTTCTTAATAACAGGATGGAAAAAATTACATAGTCGTTCTGGAAGGCTCAGGATAGGCTGAACCCCTGTGGTGTCCTCCACGTATTTGTGAATGCTGATAGCCTGGTTATTGTGAGAAAGATGGAAGTGGTGGTTTGCAGGCTGACTGGGAGACAGAAAGACAGGAAAATGATTACATTTAGCATCAACACGGATTAAAATACAGCCCGGCTCTTTTGCAAGTTTATTTAGCACTTGGTGACTGGTTAGCAGCTTGCTGGGGGACGTGTGAGGCTCAAGCAGTCTCTCCACTGCTGCACGCCAGGTGAGCACTGACCGGTGGTGGTCGCTGAAGGGCCACCCTTCCAGACAGACAGACTTTATTGGCTACTCAAACCCACTCTGGGAAGTAATGTGCACATCCTATTTAGTTGCCTTTGTGGGCTGTACTGTGTGCAATGCTGAGAAACCAATCCAGAACCTCAGTTGTAAGGCTTGGCATTACTGTTAGAATAAATGCAGATAAAAGCTAGTAAAGGAAGAATCAAAATGTATATAATATACAATTTTCAGACTCAAGTGCCCAGAAATGAAGATAATTTAATGCCTTGGGCCAGCTCCAAGGGGCTTTTCTCCATTTGCATCAGGTAACAACTCATTAGTGTGCTACTCTTGCAGCTGAAACGTGGTTTTCCAACAGAAATATTGCCCCGAGATCAGTCTTTACTGCAAAAGTTCCTGGTTATGGGGATATTTCGATCTTTGTATCTTAGTACAAAGTATCTCAGAGCTTCAGTTTCATTTCAGTTTTTACAAGCCTGCTTTCTTGTGAAATGAATCAAGGAGTCAGCCTAATGCATCTCAGAGAAAACTAGTGACTGCTTCGACTGAACTTCTAGCAGTCCTGATGCCCCGTGTGCCTTACTGGGTGGGGTTGTTCCCTAAGCAGAATGTGGCGTGATCCTTGTTAATAACCATCCCAGGTCCCTGCTGGTGACAGACTGTTAAACTTCTGTGAAACAAATAATTACTTCTGACTGGAAGGTGGAGTTCAAACCTCTGTGTTTAGCTTTTCATACTCTTAGACTTGAATTTCACATAAGCATTCACATTGGCAAGGAGATTTAAATGAGATCATAAACCAGAATAAAGCGTGTGGTTCACTAGCAGCTCTTAAATAAGGCAACAGAAATAGGTACTTTGGGGCAATAATTGATTAGAACATTTGATTTTGCGCTTTGAGAAACGCTGTGATAAAACCATAATATCAACAGTCTAGTCTAAATTCTTAGGGGCAATCATTGCTATTACTGGTTTGATGGGAAAAGAAATCAGGAGATATGGACAGGGAATAGTTTTTTTTTTCCTCTCTGCAAAGAAAACAAAATAGATGACATTTCAGTGACACAAACTTACTGTTCCAAGAAGAACCAAAATATGAAGCGTACTAAAATTTTAATTACTTAATTGGCAACGACAAGCAGTGGGTTTGTTACATCATGCAGTTTAAGTGTCTCTTGGATGGTTATTCTGAAGGGAGCTGATGCTGCAGCCTAGCAAAGAGAGGATGAAGAAACAGAACTACAAGACGTGGGAACTCTTGATGTGACTTACCTGCAAAGGAAGAAAAAGGCCCTCTTCGGGAGGAGGCGGTGCAAACAGTGAGAGCAGCCAGGTGGTCTGGAGAGGCAGAAAGTAAACAGCAGCAACCAGTGCTGTCGGATCTCTTCTAAAAGGATTCCTTGTATGTCTGTGAAGAATCAATAAATAATCTTTGGATAGTTTACAGGTCTATATATATCTTCTTTACCAAAGAAAGATAGGATTTCTGTCTGTCTAAAAGCAACTGGTAACTTTTTAAAAATATCCCTCTTAGTTAATTGTCCAAGGACCATATTTTTATCAAAGGTTTCAAAGAACTTTGACTTTTAGTGACTTGGCTTTTGGAAATTGTATGCAGCATGATCATGTCTTAAAGAGTCTTTTTCAACCTAAATGATTCTATAATTCTATGTCCAAAGCATATGGGTACAATTAAAACCTTACTGAAATCAATTATAAGAATTTCTATGAACTCTACCAGAGACGAGGTTTCATCCTTTGTATTTTCAGAATAGGTTCTGGACAGTGAACTGATCCTGAAGTAGTTAACGTGGCTGCTGAAATTGCTACTGGTTCTTTAATTAAACCATTAGTGTAGTTTCTGCAGAGATGTTAAGCTTTAATTCAGGGAGTTAGCCAAGCTCTGTCTGTGTTCCTGTATCTTCCTTTCTTTCTGCTACATTTACGCAATTCTGTACTAGTTATGTGTGCTCTCTAGGAACCGTGCATCCTAGATTCTTGGATCAGACTATAATCCTGGGTTACTCCTGTACATCTGTAGTCACAGACTTGCAGTTGCACCTATTGTTATATCTTCGGCAAGTATGCCCTATATTAATTAAAAGCATGGATGTTGTAAAGCCTGTTAGGGACAAATATTTTTCTGTTCCCTCAATCTGCTACTCGACAGCGTGCTTCCGTTCACTCCCTGGGAAAAAAGGGCCTAAAATGATTGCTTAATCAAGGAGATGGGAAGTGGTGCTGACAGCATTAAAAGGCATGTGTTATGGGTAGCTTTTGAAGAGTAAGATGACAGCCTGGCTAAGATCTCCACAGTAATTTAAGAAAGAGTGTTTCATGGGGATTCTTGAACTTAATTCTCTCTGTTGCCATTGTGAAGTGTTGATTTCAATAGAAGCTTACTTAAATGCAGCTTTGCAAAGGAGTGGGTGGACGTGGTGAAACAATTTTTTTTTTTCAGAAATAATTCTTCACCACCTAGAAAACTACATACACCCCTAGCCTTCCGTCCGTTTACAGGCAGCTCAAACACCACTGTGTTGAACCACAGGCTCGTTTCAGAAGAGCTTCTACTGCACGGGTAATTTACTTGGGTGGGTAGTGGTAGCCTGTTAGTCTTTTCTATTTCTTGGACTGCCTTCCAGTGTACTTCCTGGGTTTCAGTAGTTCAGTTGGTAGTCTGTTGGGCAGTTCTGTTCAATCTATGGCTTTTTTTTAGGATGGCTTTGATGCCTTCTAGGGCATCTGCTGGTTTTGTAGATCCTTGGTATGAGCCTCTCTGAGAAGAAGAGGATGCTGCGATATGGCTTCAGGGACAAGGACAACAAGGGTGTCCCATATCTGGCATATGTCCCACCAAACTAGCATACTGTAATAGAACAAAAAGCCCCTTGCTTCTTAGCTGGAGTAGGTTGTAGGACCTTGTGTCACCTGGGTGTGAACAGACTGACGAGTAAGACCCCAAACCTAACTGATCATCAAGTACACATGTGTGATGGAGAGAGCAGGTGTTAGCAATACCAGTATCAAGTTTTTTTCTTTGTATACAGATAGAAGGGAAATAGCTGTTTGGTTTTTAAACTGTTCCTGCCCTGAAGAATTAATTTCTCTCAATAATGATGAGTTTCTTTAAAGATATTCCTATCTTGTGGGCCAGGAAAAAATCTAGTGTCCTATGCTGTGTGACTGCCTCTTGGGAGTACTGCAGTTAGTTAGCTACACTTTGAACCTGAATGAAAAAATGAGGAGAAGGCCACTCTTCTGACTTGTCCATTATTCCTGCTAAGAGTGAAAACTGTCCTCCTTCAGCACCCTTCAAGGCAGGAAAATTTTACTTGTTCTGCTTGCCTATGTGAGTATGTGGTGGATGCCTTACCATTTGTTTCTTCCTAGCTGTGCAGAAAGATGTGAACAGAAATGACTTCTGAGGAAAAATCCAGGGAGTAGATTGTTTGGAAGGCTGCTTAGGGAGTAGCAGAGATTGAGCTTGCCAGCTTGACAAGGTTATTTTTTCCAGCAGCATTTATTAAAAATAAAGTTAGCGTTTTATGTCGGCCCTGTTGTATATTTCATTAAACGATATGGAACAAGCCCAAAGCTAATTCAGGTGTACACAGAAGTATCTATTACTATGAATAGATTTTCTATTTATATGTGTTATAACCATATTTATAAATCTGTATTTCTCTTATCACATATACATCTCTTGCTGTAGTAAAGTATTTCTAAGTAAAGTGAAATGATCACTGAAGAGAGGTAGAGCTTTATGGCATGGGAATCTGTTATTAAGCAGATGATACATTTTCCTGTGCATTAATTAGAGACCATCTCAGAGAGTTCAGAAATACCATGGGTCTGAATTTCTGAAGAGGCAGTTCTGTGAAATCTCAGTCCAACCAGAGCAGTGTGTATTCCAATGCCTCTTGAAGCTCTGAGGCAAAAAAAGAGTTTGTATCTCTTGCTTTCTTGTTTTGGTGTGAGTGGAAAAGGTTTGCTTGAATGCGTTTCAAACAAATCACAAGGTGTGTGCCATCTGAGCTAGCTTGTGTTTGCCTGTTCAATAGGAGCAACAGCAAGAAACAGTGAGTGTCGGTGTCTGTAGCTCCTATCAGAATATTACAGGTTATATCTGAGGGGAAGCAGTAGCTACAGCAGCTTAGCAGCACATTCTTCTTCCAGAAAAGCAACATAAAAATCAAATTTGGATGTCTGTCTCTTGTAGAAGCAGATTCCATATATATGTATATGAAATCTGTAGTGAAGCTCTTTCCATCCTTCAAAGTGATTTCCTGAGACAGGACAGTGCCCATCTTTGGGGCTTCCTCTCAGAGCCATTTCCAGTGGTACTTTGCAGGGCAGGTGTGAGACTGAGTGGAGAACATAAGACTGGTGTGGACTTGACAGGTGGTATTGGTGAGTAAACGGTCTCCTGAGGGCTTTGCATTAGGTGGTTCCATTCTTAAGTACAATGATTGGCCACGTCCATAGAGTTACCGTCAATGGCTCAATGTCCAAGTGGAAACCAGTAACGAGTAGTGCTCCTCAAGGGTCCATGCTGGGTCCAATACTATTTAATATCTTCAGCAATGACGTAGTGGGATTGAGTGCACCCTCAACAAGTTTGCAGATGACATCAAGCTGAGTGGTGCAGTTGATTCACTGGAGGGAAGGGATGTCATCCAGAGAGACCTTGACAGGCTTGAGAAGTGGGCCCATGCAAGCTTGATGAAGTTCAGCAAGATCAAGTGCAAAGTCCTGCACCTGGGTCAGGACAATTCCCAACATCAGTACAGATTGAGGAATGAACGAATTGAGAGTGGAGAAGGATTTCGGGTTACTGGTGGATGAAAAATTGAGCATGAGTTAGCAATGTGTGTGGCAGCCCAGAAAGCCTGGGATGCATAAAAAGAAGCATGGCCAGCAGCTTGAAGGAGGTGATTCTCCCCTTCTACTCTGCTCTGGTGAGACCTCACCTGGAGTACGGCTTTCAGCTCTGGGATCCTCAGTACAAGAAAGATATGGACCTGTTAGAACGGGTCCAGAGGAGGGCCATGAAAATGGCCAGAGTGCTGGAACACTTCTCCTATGAGGAAAGGCTGAGAGAGTTGGAGTTGTTCAAAGTGGAGAGGAGAAGGCTCCGAGGAGATCTTAATGCAGCATTTTTATATATAAAAGGGCCTTACAGGAAAGACGGAGAGGGACTTTTTACCAATACCTGTACTGACAGGGCAAGGGGCAGTGGTTTTAAACTGGAAGAGGGTAGGTTTTCAATTGAACAGAAGGAAGACATTTTTCACGAGGTAGTTGGTGAGACACTGGAGCAGGTTGTACAGAGAAGTTGTCGGTGCCCCATCATTGGAAGTGTTCAAGGTCAGATTGGATGGGGGTCTCAGCAACCTGATCTAGTGAAAGCTGTCCCTGCCCATGGCAGAGGGGTTGGACTAGAAGATCTTTAAAGGTCCCTTCCAACTCAAGACACCCTATGATTCTGTGATTGCAGTAATCAAAGTAAGAACTCATACACTCCAGCTTATAAGGCCTGTGTCAAAAAAGAGATTTCTGGCTCATTACAGGTGGAAGATTATTTATTTTTGCTGGCATGGCTATTTGGGCAGCCAATAACATAGCATCTTGAAAGGTCCCAGAACTGAAGAGTGGGTTGAGTAATTTAAAGCTGGATGTTCTTGTTACTGGAAGATGATCAGGAGGCGCTTCCTTCCTCCTACCACCTTTTTTTCTTCTCCTTCATTGTTAAAAGGCTATCATCTGAACATCAAGATGGCTGGAAAAAGAGATGAATTGTGGAGGGAAAAGCTTTGTGCATTAGTGTCAAGGTGATAAAAAGTGATTTTTTTCCACAGATTCATGTAGTTATGCCGAGCCTTTTTCTGTCTCCAAGGTGTGAGTTTTGGCTGTATAGAAATAGTTTTCGTAATAATCTTTAGTTCTCAGTCTAAGGAAGCCTGAAATATTTCTCCTCAATACTTCATACATGGTTATTTGCCAGCTGACACTACATCATATCACAGTGGAATGCTAGTAAAGGAAGGGGTGCTGGTGGTTGAGAGTCATGTGCTTCCATGAGAACGGACTGGAGGAGAGCAA
Organism: Steatornis caripensis; assembly: GCA_013398225.1. Taxonomy (NCBI): domain Eukaryota; kingdom Metazoa; phylum Chordata; class Aves; order Caprimulgiformes; family Steatornithidae; genus Steatornis; species Steatornis caripensis. Next base: position 586,109 of record VZSC01018599.1, read on the forward strand.
ATAAAAAGGTAAGCTATCATCGTGCTACTTTCTGGCTTGGCTTCTGAGTGTGTGAAGACAAAGGCAGTTTTAGAAGCAAGCAAAACAGTTTTCCAAAGAGTTGTCTGGCAGACCGGAGGAGAGGCAGTAGTGAGGGGCTTGGCAGAGGCATAAATGGTAGTTAGACCTCTAACTCCTGCAGAGAGGTAGCAGAGAGCACTCTTCTGCCGTTTTTGCATTTGAAAGTGCTGCTCTTGGTGAAGGTTTGCAAGTTGTCTTGTAGTCACTCCACAAAGAAGCTGTTTAAAAGAGCATTACTTGCCAGTGTGTGAAAGGAAAATCTCAGTGCAGGCAAATTTAGATGTCTTGCATCATAGTCTCAGTGGGCCTACACTGGTTTATAGCAAATGAGGTTCTGACCTTGTTTAAAAACAGCTGTTATTTTCTGTCTGCACTATTGATTTCTGTGATAGTTGATAGTTGTCAGTGCATCCCTGTAAGTATGAAAAATATAATCTTAACTTCGTTAATTACTGGGTACAATTTATAACTCCAAAGTCCAGTGGTAATAAAGAAAACCTGCTGATGTCCACCTGCTAGCCATTCTCATCTTCAAATGGTGAAGTAACCACATAGATGTTCGTGGTAAGTGCCTGCCTGATTTCAGTACAACAAAATGTGTTCTGGAATACCAGCGAGTCAGTAACACGGCATAAGTGGTGTGCTGTATTATGTTGTCTGCATTCCAGAAGAGACACTGTCACCTCTTCCACCCACCCTCTGCATGTGGAGTATCTTTTCAAAACAATCTGAGGCTGTTTGCCTGTCAATTTAAGTTGAAGGCCTGATTCAGTAGTTTTATTGTTCTAAGTAGTAATACTAAAGGACGCATTTTCTTTTGTGAGCATTTGGGGGAATATTACCGTCTTTGTTAAGTGTACCCATCCATACAACAAGAGTGACAGCCATTTCCAGTGACTCAGAGCATCATTAATCCAGAGTGTTTAGAGCTATTAGCAAGGATAGCAAATCTCAGAAGGGTTCATCTCCCATCTCCCTAGTTAAATCAGGCGGCCAGTGGAGCTGGAGAAATGAGGCAAGGACGGGTCTTTGACAGAAGAAGAATGTCCATTGCCTTTAGTCACAGCAATATATTTTATTTAGAAGCTGGAGGTATCAGAAATTGCCATCAGTATGACTGAAGGCCAGAACATAGCTTGCAGGCTGTGAAATAAAGAAAATAAAATACTCTAAAAGATATGGTTTAATAAATTGAGTTACCACTTTTGGTGGTGCTGGAGTTTATTGATGGGTGTAAGTAATGTATCTAGGAACTCTGGTGAATGGGTAAAGAGGACGGAGGACATTACTCCTCTCATGAAAGTGAGCAGAGGTGATGGAGGTTTTTTCACAACTACAAGCTCTAATGGGAGGGAGCTGTAGAGTTAGTGGAAAAAATTCCACCTTAAATTAAATCTGCACTACTCTCTAATAAAATCTGACCAGCTTTTGGAAGGGAACGGTGTTTTTTGGCTGTGAACACTGAAAATGATTTGTATTTGTTTTTTCCTGAATGTTCACACTGATTCAGCAGTGACTATATATAGAACTTTTTCTCTTCTTTCAACAAATCCACTCATTTAATATTAAAGAGGAGCAGCTTTTACACTAAGCCAGAAACTGGGAGAGTATTTTAAGATCCACCTACATCTTGTGAGATAGTCTTTACTACTCTAGATTCCCTAACCATGCCAGATTGGATACCTTTGGCCAATCCATATGTTCTACCCATTCTCCTAAGTAAGACCCTTTTGATTCTGTGTGCTACAGCTCAGCTCAGCCTGAAGTGTGACAGGCACTTTTAGTGACACGTTTGCACAGGAAAGGAGAGGATAGCTGTGAAGATAGACCAGAAGCTTTCTCTCTGGTAAGAGCTCTGCTGGCTGCATGACATGATTGCGTAAAAAGCGGTAGGGAAGCTGTGAGATGCTAATATTTTCAAGGTAGGGCTGAGGCCTTGCTTTTGGATTATGGATCATGATGTATTTCTCCTTACACCTCTATAAATCCTGTGCAGGCAAGCTTTGCTTTAAACACGATCATCAATGAACCCTTTAAAGTCGTCATTTAAAAAAACAAATGTCTGTGTTGTTTAAGTTTGAACCCAGGTTCTGGGTCTTTATTAGCTAGTGTTGGAGTCTCATGGATTGCACATCCACATCTTTAGCCCAAATGAATTTTATGTAGTTGAAAAGTATGGATGAACCCTGCAACACTCAGAGGGTTTTGGCAGCAGAATCAATAGCAGATTGTTTCACCGGTTACTCTGATTCCAAATCTTCAGTCTGCTGCAGGGTCTGCCTTGGGCTGGTGTCCCCTCAGGATCAGCTGAGTCTAGAAAATTCCTTGAACTCGCAACTCTTCATTATTAGCTGCTGACACTCTGACCCTTCTTGTTCCGTTTCAGGACAACTTCAAACACGTATGGAAGGGGGTTCAAACTTACTCTATTTCCATTGAGTTTGCCGCTCCATATTGACTTCACATTAAGGTAGAGGCACTGTGTGCTTAGTTGCAATGAGGGAAACTCAGTTAAATGAAGCTGTTCCCTATTGTGCAGCTTCCCGCTGCTCTGTTTTCAAAGAGACCGTAACAAGGAGCATACAGGAAGAGCCGAAGGTTGTCCAGAAGGACTGGCTCTCCCCAGCTTCTGGCTCTAAGGAAGCTTTGGAGGAGCAGGGTAAGGAACAGAAATTTTAGCTGTTTGGATGAACGTTTGTCTTGGCAGGATGTGTCAAGAATCATCTGAGCTGTAAGCTCATCTCATTTACACACAGTATACTTCCTGGGTTTGGAGGAGGAAGGGAAATACTATTTTAATACAGATTAAAGAATAATAAACAGTGCACTTCCACGGTATGTTCAGATGCTGAGAAGTGTTAAATACTGGGAACTAACATACTTTTTTGTTTCCAGTTTGTAGCTGTTTGCTCAGCAATGCAAAGAATCCTGGTAAATAAATTAACCAAATCACCTGGGGCTCTTTTTTTTTTTTTTTAAACATATGTATCACTTTTCTTTGTATCGCTCAACCAACCTTACAACGGCAGGTTATCTCTGCTGGCAAATAGCACAAAGTTTCTGCAGAGTAATATTGCTCCCATGTTATCCAGGTTGCTCAGCCAAACTTATCATTAACAAGTTTGGCAACACCCTTAGGCAAAGAAATGATTTGATAATGAACAGCCATCATCCTGTCTGAATAGACAGCTATTGGACATAGACTGCCAAAAGATCATCTGCTGAACTCTTTGAAAGTATGAATGCCTAGCTGCAAGTGTTTTAAACTCACTGTTTTGAACCGCTCAGCCTATGATAATCAGCCAAGAATAGCTTCAGTGAGTGTGTGCTGGAAGTTCGTCCTCGAAGGAGCGATTTTTGCTTTGGCACACAAATTTTACATGACTGCGCATCCCTGTGTGTGCCCAGATCTCTTTGGACTCATTTCCACGGTGTTTCTTTCATTCAAATGATCTGTCTGTGGTTATGTAGGCCTTCAATTCTTCAATCCTGTGGCACAGTAAATGTTCCACCTTCTGAGAGTGTTGTGTTTTCTGTCTTTGTGGTACGCAAATATGTGCAAGGTTATATATAGAAGATATTTTCTAGATACCATTTAGGTTCTAAACCTACACAGGTGGTTCAGAATTACATTTTTGTGACCATTTCAGGTTGTGAAAGTCACCTTGGCACAAAGGTCCATCAGGAGGCAGTAAATTTCATGTATAGGTGCACATGATTGTGCTTTAAATAAGAATCGACTTTTCTGATTGTACATGTGATTAATCGTGTTTTCACCAGCATATGAAGAAAGCCACGCCAGAAATCTGTTCAACAGTTTTGACTTAGCAGACTTCTTTTGATGTAGTAGTTTTGTGAAGGTGCAACACTACATGAGGAAGACAAAATGACAGCTGCTCTGATTGTAAAATATATCTGAAAGAAATAGTATCTGCAAACCAACTAAAATGGAACCTCTTAACTGGGCAAATGGGAGGCCCTTGGGCAATCAGAATTTAATTTTCATACTGCTTTCTTACACTTGGAATCATACAGTATTAGTATCTCCTTAGGAGATAAACCCGCTCGATTCCCCTTGGATTCCCTGAGAGAACAAGGTAGTTAAGACCATCTGAAAAAGCCATTCAGTGTTTGTTAGGCCTAAATATCACCAAAGCCTTTTAAGTAGTCGCATTGCAAGAGTAAGATGGCCAACATTCAGATGTGTTCATATAGATTGTCCTCTTACTCTCTTTGCCTTTCTGCATTTTATTAAAAATCTGACCCTTTGATTTTGAGAAGTGTGGGAAAGATAAAAACTTTAAATGTGTACATGGGCCGCTGAATCGCATTTCAGATGATGTAGGGAGATGTCATGACAAAAACTCTAAATAAGCAAACTAAATGAGCAGAGGCTTAAACTTTTAGGGCTGAGTGTCCCATATTCAGGCACCAAATCCATGTCTTTGATATTGCATTCAGCTAATGCAGCCTGATACTTCAAAGGTCATCAAGGCCTGCCCTGTTCCTTTACTAAAGCGTTGCAGGGAATCCTACCTGTTGTACACCTGCTGATAGGCAGTGACACGTGACAGTTGAGCCAAAATAGAATGAAGAATCATTAAAATGGATATTTTACCAAATACCAACAGTGGCTCACTCTAGGTACGGCTAGCTTAGAGTCATGGCTAGTTACACCATGAGGCAGTGTGCCCTTGTCCTGCAGCTCCCAGTCCAGACTGGGGTCTGTCCCGAGCCCTCTGCACATTGCTTCTGACTTGTGGGTCTCAGGACCTTCCCGACAGCGAGCAGAGTGAGGAGGGATGGTGGGTGGGCAGGGTAGGGGCACATGCCCTGGCTGGGGAGTGAGGCAGGGCTTTCCTGTCCTTTTTAAGACTCAACCTGTGAATACCTCCCTCAGAGCATTTGGCAAATATGTTTGAGTTGTAAAAAATCCACTGCAGACTCAGATTTTGTTTTTGATGACTAGATTTGTAAAGCCGTTTAGTTGCATAGTTTTATTAAAACCAATGAGAACTGGGCCTCTAAATACTTGCTAGGTAACAGTTGTGAAATAAGACATTTGTTATGGGTTTTGTGATCTAGTTTTGCCCCTATGTTTTTTTCCTGTTTTGTTTTCTGAAGCGGCTATTAAAAAAGTAACGTAATCATCAATTACTGTAATAGCCACTAGAGGTCTACTGATATCAAAATTCTGCCAACATCAATTATTTCTGCAAGTATTAAAAATGTTTCATCCAAAAGAAAGTGCTGCTTATTAAACATTATTGTTTGCTTTGTGAGGTGTATCATTTTAATTCTCTAATTTGACCTCTTAGTATTGTTTTTAATTAAGTAATATTTAACTGAAGTAGGGAAGAGTTGTAATGTAAACCGCAAAACTGAAAAGTGACTTAAAAGATTGCCAACTATATTCACCAAGTAAGTATATTACAATGGAATTCACTGGACAGAATATGTTTCTTAGTGGTTAACCTTGCAGCAAACAATGTTTTAATGAAATTTTTCTACAATTAGTGACTTTTGCGGCATTACTGAATTTAGTTTGCCTTTGAGGATTATTTTTATTTCTCAAAAAATAAAACAATCTTCAAACCCTCTTTTAAATGACCTTAGTGTGATGCTTTTTAAATTTCTAACAACAAGTTGGAATTAAGATTACTATATTTCCTGTAGGCCTAGTTATTCATCATAAGAACAGGAATGTATTCGTTAGGACAAAAGTGGGAACATGTTACATTAATGGTGTTTTTCCAGAGACTTCTCTGCAGTCAGGTGACAAATAGTGCTTCTCGGTCAAAACAAACACAAAAGAAACCAACCAGGCAAAATGGTTAAGTCACCGTTGCCCCATGATTCGTGAGCTCCGTACCTAGAGTTTGTAGGGAATCAGGCTGGAGCATGAGAAGATCCACTTGAGACCTGGCTGATGGATAGAGTTAAACATGGCTTTCTCTGTTCCTGCTCAGCAAAATCATAGAATCATAGAATGGTTTGGGTTGGAAGAGCCTTAAAGATCATCTAGTTCCAATCCCCCTGCCGTGGGCAGGGACACCTTCCAGTAGGCAGTGTTTTTACATCCTCTTTGTCGTGGACGAACAAGTCACAAAACAGTAGCCTGTGGGTCTCACAAGAAGCATGATACTTCTCAGATTTCATCTGATGGTGCTTCCTATTTGGTGTCTGACAAGTGGGAATACTTTTGTTTTTTGCTTTTTTTGGAAGAAGATGATGTCACAGGTAGCGTAGCTGAAATCAGCTGCGGTGCTAAGGATACAAATCAGGCCCTGTTCAGCACACTTGCAGAACTTTCCTGATGCATACCTAGCTGAATTGGGTGCTTTGCTGAACTGGACGAATCTCAGTGGAAATGCTGATTATGTGTTGTGTACTGTATTGGGTCTTGTAATTAAATATTGCCTGTATACTGACTGTATTGTGACTGCTGTACTCCCTTGTTCTTAGCCTAGCACTAGCTGTTACCTTCTGCGTAGTTTTCTTCCCTCGCTGAAGAAGGAGGGCTGTGATAGTGTGGTGACTTCAGTTAGTTGTGTTTGTGAAGTCAGTAGCTGATGGCTGGCAGTTAAGAAAAGGAAAATCTATAGTCTGTCTTTTTTCAGACTGTTTATTATAATGGAAAAAATTCTGATGGCCACATCTGTCAACCTTAATATTTATGAAGGTATCCAGACATGCCTCTTACTGGTCAGAGTGCTTGGTAGCAGTATACCTCTTTAATAAGAGGGGATATCATTAGTTTGATAGCAGAACAACTCAGGGTAAATCATTATACTAAGGGATTTGGTAAACCCATGTATAAATGGCCACCGTGTACATAAGTCATGCCCAAGATGATAGCTGTCATTGCCCTTCATGGAAATATTTCATTTTTCTCCTTCTTCACTGTAAAGAGGAAATGCCACATGAAGAGGGCAATACTTTCCTTAAGAAAGACCTGTGAAATTAGTTCTTTTAAGAATATCCTTGCTGTCTTCATTGAACAGTCTGAGAATCGCCTAGGTCCTTTGAGGAAAAGGCAAAAGAGCAGATTCATTCTAGGCCGTGCTGGGAGGTGTAATCACGTCTCCCTGTGCCGGCCTGGATCCAGCATCCCAATTGTGATTCCCCTCCAGAGAGAGCAGGTGGTGGGGCTGCTCTGCTGTCCCTGGGGCCTTGGGGAGAAGGGTACTTTAAAGTTGCTGTCCGGGCTCCCAAGAAGTCTTGCCAGTGAAGCTGGATAGAGCAAAACAGATACGTACACAGTACCTGGCAAATGTGAGGACAAAGGGTGCATGCTCCAGCCATTGGTGTATCCTGTTCATTATCGTCAATTCACCACCTCATATCTCAGCTCATGAATGAAGATCTAGCTTCATCTATTGTTGAGAGACGTGGTTGAAAAAAGCTATAGATCATTATTATTACTGTTATTAATTATTATTATTGATTTTGTTGTTATCATCATAATCTCTCTCTTCATAGTCCCCAGAAATTGTTCTGGTGCTAGGTCCCCCAGAAAGACTTTGTGATGACTGTAGCTTCCGTACAACCCTGAGTTGTTCTCAGAGCACTGGACAACAGGCCAAATACTGGGACTGTCTGGCTTTCCCCCTGAGCATCCCATACTTGAGAGGAATGAATGTTGAAAATGATTAGTGTGAGGAACAGAAAAGATACAAGATACAGCATGAGCATGGGCTATTATGTTTTTCATATTTAAGTAAAAGCAGATGTAAGCAATGTGAGGCTAATGGGGCCTTACTTACAGAGTCTCAATGTAGCAAAACTAATGGAAACATTTTTCTTTTTAGCTCTAAAATATAGTGTTTAACTGGAATTATATGGCAGAAGGGGTGGAGCCAGCACGGTATTTTTTCCAGAGGTTTGGATTCCTAGTTATCCTTGCCCCTGAACTGTCGATTCACCTCTTCAAAGCTTTATTACCTGTATCTGTCAGCAGTATGTGAACACCTTCACAACTTCTTTTTTGTTTCTGCAAGTAGTAGGTTTGAGGGAAAAGGGACTATCTGGACTAGGAAAAGGCATCTTATGTCCTTTTCCCCTTGAGTAGACTATGGCAAATTTCCATCTTCTGCCTTCCTTTCGCTGTGAGGAGAGGATGAGAAGTCAAATGACAGTTTATTAGCACTCACTATGCTTCCCACTGTCTCAGGCTGGGACCTTAGCCAGAAACACGACACAGGCATTAGCAATAAATCAGAGGAATACTGTTCACTGCGAGATTCCCAACTCTTTCTCAAGCTTGCAGATAGAGCCAGCAGATTTGACTGAATTCACAATTAAAGCATCCTTAGGACCATAAAATTTTTTTTTGCTTCATTTTTTTGTTTCAGTTCTCCAGAAAATGTGGTTGATCTCTAAGATAGCTGTAAGCAGAAGTGCTTATTCAAGCAAGACCCAAAGAAACACCTAAAAGAAATGCAAAAATCCATTCTAGTAAACAAAATGCAGATTTCAGGATATATCTATACCGGTGTATATATGTATGATTGATCTAATTTGGTAATTTGGAGCTTCTGATTTGGGGCACTTGCTGTCATGAAAGTGAAACTTATGGATAAATAACTCAAGTTTCTGGAGTTCTTTTTGCTTTATGTGTGAGATCAGAAACCTCGGCAACTTGAAAGTATTTAGGTGCTCTGTTTATATTAAATGCATTAATTAAATACCAGAGACTCAGTGAACTGGATATGGATAATATGCTGGAGAAGGCCATCTGTGGTGCTGGTTTTATTAACTGAGTCGACATACTGTGTATTTTACTTAAGTCTAGGGTGTCTATAAATAGAATGGCCTCAGGCTTGGAGACAGGACCTGGGTTTGTGTGCTGCAAGTTGGGCGAAAGAAAACCTTGGAAAAGGTTTCCCTCTGGTGTGGAGTAATATACATGTAAATATCTGCAGGGAAAAGATGTCTTTTATATGTACCATAGATTCAGTGGCTGGAATACTAATATCCCTGTATCTGAAGCCTTTACTTCCCATGACAGCCTAATGAGACACTGACAGTGGCTGGCTGCTTGTCCTGAGTGAATGTCCTGCATTATGTTGTTTGTGTTGTACTGAAGGATGCTGAAGTGAAGTTGTCTGAGTGCTGTCCCCTTGGGAAGCTCAGGCAGAGATGTACTGAATCTCCCATGAGGCTATCCTGAGAAACAGTTTTCTACCTAAATGAATACCGTCTCCTGGGGATCTTCTAGAATAGTAACCACTGTTATGACTGCCAGTATCTTTTCATACTGTGAATGTCTAAAAACCTGAACCATAGCATCTATAATGTGGAGGCACAGTTACGATGCATCCCCTTTTTGATACTATCGTTTACTGACTGAACAGCAGTTGGCTTCCTACCTGTTTCTGTGCGTAACTTCAGTTGTATACACTTCATACTGTTTGGGACTAAGCTTCCTTAGGGACTTCTGTCCTCCGATTTACCGTACAAAAGCTGAGGTAATCTGTGATATGTTCTCTGATATTTCTTAGACATATGTTCTAAATAGGGGAGGGCGAAGAGTTTAAGACATGCTACTGTATTCCTGTGTGGGATTTCTTAGCTGGAAATACATATGTGCATCCTAAAAGGCTGTAGTGTGAGTGCAGCCCATAAGACACGCTGATGTGGGCTTCACAAACAGCTTCTGCAGAAGAATCCTCATAGAAGCCCCTTGTGTTTGATAGCTTTACATGGCAGATTTGAACTTCCCAATGTACAGCTCGTAGATCTCTTTTATACATAAATTGATCTCATCTTTGTACATTTATGAAGAAATGTTAGCTAAAAATCTTTGCTGCTTCTTCAAACTCTGTTTAAACACTACAAAAAAATTTACATGTGGAAAACAAATTCACTATCATACTATGTTCTGTGTGCTTCCTTGAGCTTTATTTCATTATTGCACCTTGAAAACTGATGTTATAAAACAAATACTAGCACAAGATGCTCTAGGCTTAGAGAAGACACAATGAAGAAAGACTAGAATAGAAAACAGCATGGAATGAAGAGATGTTAAATAAACTCTTGGACTCTTCAGTTTGGAAAAAAATGTATGTCTGGGGGAGGTGTATGACAGGAGACTATACAGTGCTAGGTGGTGTATGGTGGTAAGCATGATGTTCTACACTGTTTCTCATTCTGTAGAAAATCGGGACACAACAAAATGATAGGACAGTGAGATCATAAGAATCAAAAAGACATTTTTGCACAAAGGACATCATTAAGTTGTGGTATTATTGTCACAGAATGTTGCAGAAACCAAAAAAAATGAACAGTTCAGAAGTGGAGCAAACATAGTCCTGAAGCACAGATCAACTGATGGCTATTCAATACAGTTTTTGAAAGCCTTTACTTAGAGAAGATAATAACGTATTGATTGCTGGAAGCTGCAGGGATGTACTAGAAGGGTCATCATATTCTACTGTTTATATGGTCTTTTGCTCAACATCTACTTAGAATTGGGATACTTGGCAAGATGAATCTCTTCTTCACCCACTGTGATTATTCGTGCTTGTTTTTAGATTTCCAGACATCACCTCTGTATCTTGATGGTATACACTTACAGTATCAAGCAAGCAAGCAAGCAAGCAAGCAAGCAAAGTCCCACAGGTAAAGGCAGTGAGGGGATTCCCATTCCCTAGCAGAGCATCAGAGAGACCATCTGTAGCAACACAGGAAGAAAAGGCAGTGTTCAGTTGCATGCTGTGTTATTGCAAGCCTACTGTTTGATTTTGGGTCTACATGGTGTGAATTATCATCATGAACTAACATAAAGGCTGAGTGTTACCTGAATCTCTGTCTTACCTCCCCCAATTGCCTCATATACTTTTTGCTATCAGGTGAAGTCAAATTCTTCACTGAAAAGTGTCTGATGGTTTTGTAGAAACATGCTCAGTTCAACCATCTTGAGGCCTTTTAGAGTTTGTTACTGCTGACAGTTTTATTACTCTTTTTTTAAGAGGAGAATATGTTACTAGATGCACCAGTGCTTACACAAAGAAACAAATAGGTCAGACAAAAAATAAGTACCTCTGAAAATGGCTAGGCAGCAAAAATAGCACTATGGAAGCAGTCAGTGTGCAAGCCCTGCTGTGATCATGAGAGGAGGGGATGCGGAATGGGGATTCAGTGGGTTTGCATTTCTTTCCTAGTTACCTCTGCCCTGGTCAAGTCTCTTGATTTCTCTTTGTCTTTTTTCCTGTCTGGAGAGTGGGTGTGATAATTTGCTTTAAATCCATCTATTTNATGCGGAATGGGGATTCAATGGGTTTGCATTTCTTTCCTAGTTACCTCTGCCCTGGTCAAGTCTCTTGATTTCTCTTTGTCTTTTTTCCTGTCTGGAGAGTGGGGGTGATAATTTGCTTTAAATCCATCTATTTTCTGACTTGCTTGATTAAGCAGTAAGGTTTTAGGCTAGAGAGTTTATTACCATGTGTAGGTACAACGCCTGGCATAATGATGGCATGATACCAGTCAGGACATGTAAGTGCTAATGCACTTACATGTGTATGTACAGTAAGCAGAAATACTTAAAAACCAAACTAACCAACAAAAAGAAAAACTACTTGAGGACAAAGAACAGGCAAGTCCTTGGCTCTTCTCTTCTGTCTTTTTTTCTTTCTACTTCCCCTCTTGTACTCTGCTGACACTCTCTCACTTTCTTTTTCTTAGCCTTTCTCAGATGGCAAGAAGAATCTCTCTAAAACAAAAGCCTGACTCTGTTTGGTGCTGTTTTTTAAAAGAAAAAGTAAACTATAAGGACACCACTGCCTGAACTGCATGTGCCTGCCTCCTCCAAACACGCACCTGGGCGCTTAGGCGGGCTCCTAGATGGCTACTCTGTGCTGCAGCTAGACCCACCAGTTTTGCTGCTTGTGCCACCCTCATCTTCCTCTTGTGTGCAAGGAGTGACACGCTTGTACATGCCTTGGAGGCAGAGCTCAGTGGAGACGCAGGTGTTACAGGCAGCCCTGCAAGACATGCCTACTTGGCACGCCTACTTACAGGCAACGTGAAAGCAGTGTACGAGCTTTGCAAAACCAAACCAGAATCCATCCTTTTCATGGGGGAACCAGTACCCCAGGACGCTGGCTCTGGAAAGTGGTTCTCTGTACATTCATGACCTTTAGTGATTTGGTATCAGGAAATGTGAACAAGAATTAAAAAAAATCAAATAAAAGGGACTTTATTCTTTCAGTGAAAATCTTTAAGTCTGAGATGTAGGGGAAGAATGTTGCCATTTTCATTTTGATGTAATCAAAGCCTTTATGTAATTTGAGCGTTGGTGGGGAACGGTCTTCCTGAATCGTGTTTACCAGTGGGAGTTTCAGAACTGATGCGTAGGTGGGAACTAACAATCATACCCCACTCATCTCACTGCAGAACTGCTTGGCTGGGCCTAGGCTGGTACCCAGACTAGCCATCAGTGTTAGCCTCACCAATTTTGACTTGCACAGGGGACATTAGAAATCAGACATAGGGGACTTTTCTGTTTTAGAGGCTTCAGCCGTGTGATGGAGTACGGGGAAGGAAGTGGCACTTGAATTCCTGAAGATTTGGCTACCGCCCCCATCTTGCATTTAGTACAACTTTGCATATTTTTCATTTCTTAAATTGGAAGGTCGCAGTACCACTAAAGTCACCCATTGGAGACAGATAAATTATGCAGGACCCACATGAGCTGCTGTGCATGACTGGAATTCCAGCCCCTTGTCCTGGCCATGCACTTGTCACAGAAATCAGTTTTACACCATGGGACACCCAGATGGTTTTGTCACTGCTTGCTTAGGCTTTGAGTAATCCTTTTGTTGTTGTTTGTCCAAATGTCCTAGCACAATTTGTGAATCTCAGTCCAACTATCCTTTATCGTGAATGTCAAGTCATCCTCCCACTCTGTATCTGAAGCACTTGGACCATGATGGAAATCTTCATGACATCAGTGGACTAGATCTTCAGTAAGCAAGGTTAATTAAGGTATTCAGAGGTCACATACACAGAATTTATTTATGGTTTTGTGACTATACAATACAATTAAAAGCATGTCTGTGTCTATTGCATGGTGAGCAAACTGTTACCAGGTAAGACATCGATGTTGCAAGATGTACCATGTCCAAAGATGGCTGAAATCAGTGCAGTAATTCCCACAGAGTTACTTTTCCATAGGAGTTTTCCTTATTATAAAAGTAGTGCTTAAACTGGTAGTGTACTGCAAACCAGTTGTGCACCATCATTGGGAAGAAGCAATAGGGAAAGTTTTCCCTTCATCTGAGACTTCAAGACTATTTAATTTGATGTCTTAGGGTAGACAGCCCACTGAAGTTCATCCAGGTAGTGTTATTCCTCACTTTTGTGCAACCTGTTTGGTTTTTACAAATTCACTGGTTAATGTTTGTTTTTCTCAAAGCCAGAGAGGGAAGAAGATACCAGTCATTGTATGGACACGATAGTTTTTTTCTGCCACCTTGCTATCCACATGGAGAATGCTTTGCTTTGAGCATCAGAATAGCCTGTGGATGTGATAACAATTTAAATGAGTTTTATAGTTGTCCTCTGGAAACTGAGTTCAGCTGTTGCTCCTACCAGGGCAAAGAATTATTCTTTATATACCTGCTGATGAAACTTAACAGAGCTTTGGAACTAGCCGGAAACAACGAGAGTAAGTAAAGTTTTCTTATTCTCTTCCTCACGTCCTCTTAACATGCTATTGCTTCAGCATCTCATACAAGTCTTCTGGAGATGCACCTTGTGGCAAAGCAAAGAACTGATGTAGGTGTTCTGGTACAGATCAGCTATATTTAAAAGATCTTAGATCTACCTGTCTGAGTGTTTGAAAAGCACCTGTTTTACAGTTTGCACTTCCTTTAGCTCCACGTTATTCTCTTCCCCCGTTTTCATTCTAGCAGCCATGGGACAATGTGAGTACATTTCTTACAAATATACTGACATATTCTAACCAGAATGGAAATTTGAGTATTCAACTCTTTTCCCATATTGTATGTTCTTTGATTATAATGCTTTGTCCAGCCAGGGCTGGATAGCATATCTTTCTTGCCTCTTTATATAGTTATGCAAAGAAAAAGAACATAAACTGCTTGACTTTTGAGTTTGGTACTCTTGATCTTATACCAAATAGTCATCCATGGATTTTAAGAGATAAATAGCTGGGGTGCTTTTTTGTCACTTTGCTAGGCCATTAACATGGTCTCACTTTTCTTGTTCCCTCATCTTGATGTCTCTGTGTATCTGTCAAAAACGGCAGCTCCTGGAGCACCATCATCAGCCAATATGGTTTATGTAAACTTCATTATCTTCTGTGATCTTTAAGACAGAAATTACTTTAAATATTTTCTCCTTCTCTGAATTCATAAAGCTATTCAGGGGGCATTAGATAGAACTTCCTGCCTGGCATCATTGCAAAACAGGCTTTTTTGATCTTACAGAAGTTTCAGTCATCTCACTGTGTGTTGTTGCATCCTATTTCCATCTTTTTTTTAATATCAGTATCTTTCTTCTTAACAGTAACTTAAACCAGTATATGGAAAAAGTAGCTGTAAAATTCTAAAAAGACCAAATATTATATCAGGGAAAATCAGACTTCATGTTACGTTAAAAACAGACCCAAACACATTAAAATGTAGAAATGCACAGTAGGTCATCTAAAGTACTGTAGTGACATGATTTGGAGTAATAGGAAGGAAATTTGATGCGGCTTCTGAAATTAATTCCATTTGAAACCATGAGCACTATAAAAAGCATTTATCATACAGATAACATCTATTGCAATTGCATTATGCTGTAGGATTTACTTTTTTTTTTTTTAGGTAATGGAAGAGAGTTGTGCATTTAGAAGGCTTGTTCCAGTAGAGCTATTTGTGCTTCTGGATAGGAAATAAACAGGTGGGAAACATGCACAGAAGAGTGAGACAGGAGAAGTAAGCCCTAGCATACTTGCTGTTAATCCTTAATCGGTAATATCCCATAATATCATAAACATGAGCAGTGAAGCAGAAATTACTTCTATAAAGCTGATTTAGATTAGTTTTTCTTTTCTTACGTACAGGTAGTATTTGAATTTGAACAATAAACATTTGAGTTTCCTGGATTTTTAAAATCAATTGAAAAAGCCAGACTAGATAGTGTGTACACTTTCACATAGAGATGCTGCTTTCTGACCGAAATTATGAACACTAAAAGAAGAAAGCGATAAGTACACTGGTCACTTTAATTTGTTTGTTTGTCTGGCAAGCCCAACCTGATGCTAGCCTGCACTATTTGGGTAGATTCTGCGTAAAGACACGAGGTTGTAGAGCAAAATTCACATGAATAAAGCTAAACAGAAATCAATGAGCTTCTTTAATGTAATGTAAATATAGGAAGTTATAGATACTGAAAGGAAATAAATTAAGAGGGTGTACTTCAACACTGTATAACAGGAGTAACACTGAACTTGGAAAACAGATTTGGAAATGGGCTTTGTTATCTCAAGAGTGTGAATAGGTTTTACATTACTGAACGTTTTAATTTGTCCAAGTTTACATGGTGCTAAATGCAACCTTTTTGTGATAGTACTCAGATCATACTTAATTTAAGTATTATTTCAGGTGCCTGTGCCTTGCATTTCGTATTTGGGAACGTATAGTTTAATGCTCATACCTATACTAGGTAGATACAAATGATCTGACCTTCAAAGCATCTTGCATTGAAATGGAAGATAGCAAATGTCTATCTTTCAGTGTTGCAGCTGGTATCCAGGGAACTGCAAATGAAAAAATCAGAGGTCTTCACTGGTTGCTTTGGTAGAAACTACCAAACTTCTATGATTCTACCCTGACAAAAAGGATTACTATGCAGGAGCATAGTAACACAATGTAGAAATGCAATGTACTGAGGAAGAGTTAGAGCTCAAACCCGTTAAGAATCAAAACTATTAGTGTGTGAAAGACTAAGCTTGTGGCAGGTGCTGTTCAGAAAAGGGTCGGGGTCTGCAAGCTTGAGTGCTGGAATGCCCAAACATTCATTCAGTCTAATTGTGAGCTCTCTCCAAGGTCTGTGCTGGGCCATTTCAGCTTGCTCGTTCCAGTGCAAATCTGTTGTAAAGGAGGGTAGCCCTCAGCAACGGGGATGAACATGTAATCCATCTGGGTTTCCTAAAGGCTTTTAACAAGGCCCTTCCTAAAGTCTTTGCAGTATCTAAGTGGTTGAAAAATCAGAAATGGAGAATATGAATAAATACTTAGTTTTCTCAGTGGAGAGGGGTCACCAGTGGAGTCTGAATGGATTTGCAGAAGGGCTCTTGTTAAAAATTTTCATAGATAGTTGCAAAAAGGTTGGAGAGCAAAATGACACATGTTGTTGACAAGACTAAGTTACTCAGGATCATAAACCAAATACTGATTGTAAAGAGATACAGATGAATCTCATGATACTGGGTGATAAAATGACATAAGAAATTGAGTTGCAGTGAATGTAAAGTAAAAGTAATAAAGAAATACAATCCTCAATTTATCTACAGTCTATAGGAGCTGACTGTCTGATACCACCTTAGAGTAAAATATTAGGGGGGCAGTAAATAGATCTATGAAAACATCAGCTTAGTGCTGAGTAATGGTTGACAAACAGATTAAATGTTAAGAATTGTTCATAGCACTGAAGATATGGGTTAAACACAATTTGTAGACGGATGTTAGACCAGCTAGCGCAGCTGGAAAAAATAGTGTTACGCATTGGCAGAAGTAGTGCTAACGATAGGGGTTAAATGGAATCTGTAGATAGATGTTAAATCATCTAGTGCAGTTGGAGAAAGTAGACAAGCTTTTTGGCACGTAAACCTTGATGAGGTTGCGGATAGAAGGAGGACACTTCAGAGCTTAACATAGATGAAGAGCAATTGGATCCACCAGGAAAGAAATAGACAGCAAAACAGTGAACAGTAGCATCTCCTTTTTCACCACCATCAAAGACATGGTATTAGGCTAAATGGACTTTCTCTGACCCAGCATAGCAATACTCATATTCCTGTCACATCCCTGTGTAAATTTATGTACCTACAGTGCCATTCCATTCTCACTTTTCCTGAAAGTATATGGACGAAAAGGTATGGGGAAATGTGATAAGGAAGATCAAACACATGAAACTGTCTCTGTGAGAGAAGGAACTACATCGACTATGACTCTTCAGCCTGGAAGAAGGATAATTTAAGAGGACATGACTGATGATTTGTGAAGTCATGAATGACATGGAAAAGATTAAAGACAAATTATTTGTTGTCTGTCATAATACAAAATGTGTGGACTATCAAATGGGATTAACAGAGGTCATGACCAGAATAAGTAAAACAAGATAACTTTTCTGTGCATCACAAAAGGATGTTGTGGATGCCAAATGTTTATGTAGGCTCAAAAGAAAAAAAAAAGGAGGAAAAATCCTTAAAGAGCTTTAAAAGGCAAGAATGTGTCTTTAAGCTATTCATTGTCTTTTTGCATTTTTCAGATCCAGGTCTGATCCCCAGATCCTACACACCATGTCTGTGCAGTTGCCATTCAGGCTCTTCTTGGGAATGTGACAACCAAGTCCCTCCAAGGACTTGAACATCACATTGCAAAGTGATTGCTGTGCTTTTACAACCACTGCTGTGGAGGACTGTGATATGTCTGTCTCATAATTTGATTAATTTTATCCTGTCCTGTCCGGATTACTTTGGAGTTACCATGCAGATGAGATGGGATAAGTGTTACGCAGTGTGGAGAAGGCTCATCCTGCCCTGAGCAGCATGGACACAAATCAGTCTGCTCTAGTTGGTCCAAAGGCCAGAACCTACTTCCTAGGGTGGTCCACAAAGCTAACAATGTAGCCGAGATATATAAGATGAGGTTTAGGAAATGTGTAACCTAGAGGTAGCTGGGTGCTAGGAAGGTAAGACAGGGAAACATACTCACTCTATTCTCGGTCATGCGGCTAGATGTTGATGGTGTCAGGGTCAGAAGAGTGTATCGGTTCCAATTCTCTTTCAGGAGAGTGGTAAGGGCTCATTGCCGGAAATAACAATGTGTATTTCAAAATCGCATATATAAGAATGTCTATCAGACATAAGTGTGGTGTAATTTTTTATTATTGGTCACACTGACCAGGGACTGTACTGCCACAAAGTAGCCTGTGTAACACAGAACAGTTGAATTTGGAAGGAACCTCTGGAGATGGCTCAGTCCAACCCGTTTGCCTGTTTAAGAAAGTTATGAAATTTGGTTCTTAGAAGATGTATAAGCAACAGACATTTGAAAGAGCGTTTTTATCTTTGCCTCGCGTCTCCACCACTCCCAATCTCATAAACTAATCTTAACAGATCTAGGAAAAAGAGCATCTTATTGTATCTTCTGGCCTCATCTTGAGTTTATAATTTCAGTGTAGAAATAACGTTGTTTAATGTTGCCCGTGTCTCACAATGGGATAGCTTATCCCTTCAGTGAGTGCTTCCACATTTGGTGCAACATTCCCAAAATGCAAAGGATTTGCTTAAGAAACCAAAATGATATTACAGTTCTACAAGTACAGGCTGTTTCAGTTTTTCTGTATAAATTACGTTGGCTATTAGAGTGAAATCACAGTAATTTTTATCATTTTGCATATTAAAAAATCATATCTCTTGAAATGTGTCATTACTTACAAACCCGTTTAATTCAAAATTCCTGAACACTGATTCTGCTAATACCTACTCCTATTTGTAAACCTCGAGTAAAGTCAGTGAATTGAGAGGAACCACAGGTGGAGAAAAACAGTCTAAGAGGTACCAGAAATACGTCCTGATTGCCTATATGATCAGATGGATGAAATTACAGGAGGAAAATGCTTAATTATATATTACATTTCTAAAAAATAAAATCACATTCTGGTTAAGAACAGTTTTGTTACACTCTTGAAGTGCAAAAGCAAAAATTTTCTTTCTCATTTTTATATTTAGGTGTATTCTGATTATTAGCTCTGTGTCATTAATTCTGTGCTTAGAATAAGAAAACTTGAGTGTTTGCTGTCAGAAGGTGGTGGTACAGCTTGCACTGGTGTAGGCTTCTCGTTCTTGATTTATCACTGCACTAGGACTGAAGGTCACTCGATGTTTCATATCAGGAATTCATCTGACAAAAGCAGCTTCTGAGTTACCATGATATATTTAAAGAGCAAATGGAAAGAATAGGGAATTAAGGGTTTTAAAACCCCAAATCACAGGTTTGATCCTGTAAAGTACTGGGCACTGTTGCTCTGTTTCAACAAGACTTACATGTGCTTAAACCTTTTGTTCGGGGCTCAGCATTTAGCACTATTTAATCTCAAATGAATAGTTCTTAAAAGATTGCTATTTCCTTTCATCCACAGATTTCAAAGGACTCTGTGAATGAACAGCTATGTACAGAAACTATATAACAAAAATGAAAATTCAGTGGTGATTTCACAGTTAAGCATAGCAAGGAAAAAGACAGGAAATCAAAACAGAAACCTTTACTTTCTCATGTCACCTTTTCAAGTCGGACCTATCTATAGTTTTATTTTCCTGTCTTCTTTCCTGTTTATTTTCAACATGAAATCCTCAGACTCCTCATTTGTGGCCAAAGCTGTGAATTCATGCAGAAACGTAGGACAGGATGTCTCTCCTGAGCTCCCATGTCTTGTCTTTAAACTGTGGGTGTCCTGTTGAGAGAAGTGGCAGTTGTGTATTCACCTCTCGTCCCCCTTCCAAATGAAGGTAGACAGAGGGCAAAATTCAGACTCGATCCTTGATAAAGGTAGACTCTACCTTCGAAAAAGGTAGAGCAGGCATATGAGAGCAGTGGGAGCAGTTTGTTTCTGCTCAGGACCTAGAGCTGGTTGCTCTACTCGAGCCTTAGAAGCATTCTTCTTTGCTCCTAGTATGTTACAGGTACGTGTTGTTCCTTAGAGTAGATTGCTTAAATACATGTCATTTTATCTTATTATTTATATTTCATTTTATTTTACCCCTTGTTCTGGCAAGCTCCACCTGGGTTCCCTAAAACAGTTGCCTTTCCGTGGGTATTGTATGTCATAGGGATACCTGCGAACTCTTGGATGTTCCAGGAGATCTCTGAACTTTGCACCTTTAAAGTGCTTCTGTTTCTCCACCTGTGTGTCAGAGGGCGTGTTCCTGCTGAGTTGGGTATTCATCTGAAATTAAACCCAGGACATTTCAGGCAGAAATGGGAAGAAGATGGTCAGGGTTAGTTTGGACCCATTTTAGTAACCGGGTGCTATTTGTTTAGGGTGCTGGCCAGGGAATCCATTCCCTGTCCAAGGACTAAAGGAATGTGGTATTTATGTTTTGTATTTGGTTGAAAGCCTGAATTTCCAGAAACAGAAGTCTCGGTATCATTAAATGGAATTTCTGCACCTGAATGTTAAGAAACGAGTGTTTGCTTTCTAGGGGCGATATTTACTGATTTCTGCAGTCACAGTTTGTGAAACAAAAAGGAAACAGAACTTTGCTTTCATTAACCATAATAGTAGTTTAGCTATTTTCACAGCATTAATCTTGCTGTTAACTGTTCTTTTCACATTGTGAGGAGACAGCGTATGACAGGAAAAATCTGTAACATCATTCAACATCTGATTATATGCCCTTTTTCCTCAAAACCAATTTGCATACCTGCAAATATCAGTGTTTCCCAGTGGAATTGAAGGTGTAAAATATTGTCTCTCGAGCTGAAAATTATTTAGCCAAAGATTTTTCAGTATTTGGGAATTCTGGCTGGATGATTTCAAAAGCAAAACCGTATGTCGCTTACATGATTTGGCATTTTTCCAGTTGCATAGAACATGAGTGGAAAAGTGGAGGGGGGGTGGGGGGGAGAAAAAACCTAACACTAATTAGATGATAACAAATACAGGTGCTATACTGTGTGGTGTAATTCATCTTCATAGCAAGCTTCGGGGTGAGTCAGAGCCAGCAGATTCTGAGGGACACTGTTTTGTGCATGGATATTCCTGACCCAAACTAAGATGCAAATTAAGGTGAAACTGAAAGGATTGTGTAACACTGAGATCCTTTTCAAGGTTGCAGAAGTGCGATAAAACCTAACCATGGAAAATAAATTGTGTGCTTTTTGTTTACTTGGGTTTTTTCTGGGATCTTCTCACCGTAAATGCAATTAGTGTAGTACTAGGGAAAAACCAGTGATTTGATGATGATTTGGAGATCCTGACCTGGGCTTCCTCATCCTCCCAGACTTCCTGACAGTTTCCTTACCCATTCCAGGCAGTGAGGTGCCTCCCTGAGAAGGCACCTTCCCTCTCCAACGAAAGCCTTATTCCTGGCCTGATGTGGTTTGCCAAGACTAACTTAGGTGGGACTAACCTGCCAACTATCCTGTGTAACTTGCTGTACAGGGAAAGCTGTTAATACATCTGCCCACTGTTTTGCCCACCCCCTCTCACTTCCCTACCCATAGGAGTTCCGGCTAAATGCAGCCTCTGGGCTCTTTCTCTTTCATGTATCAGAGACAGTCATGGAGGTTCTTTTCTTTTAAAATTTCCAGAGAGAGAAGTGGATTCAGATGGTTTAGGTTTGACTCATCTACAGCTCTTTTAGTACTCAGATAGGGCAAGCCATTGCTGGTACTGTGGAGTCTGGCGTACCTTACCGGCTGATGGGGTGTCGTGTGTGTGGCCACACGTGTCGTTACGTGCCTGAGAGCAGAGGCACAAAGGAGGAAGGAGTCTGTTCTGTGCAAACGGACGGTTAAAAACATGATTAGAGACTGGCCTTACATTCTCAGTTGCTGCTGCTTTATTGTGAAAGCTCACTGAGACATGCTTGTGTCTGAAATAACAGGAGAAGACACAGTCANCCACACGCGTCGTTACGTGCCTGAGAGCAGAGGCACAAAGGAGGAAGGAGTCTGTTCTGTGCAAACGGACGGTTAAAAACATGATTAGAGACTGGCCTTACATTCTCAGTTGCTGCTGCTTTATTGTGAAAGCTCACTGAGACATGCTTGTGTCTGAAATAACAGGAGAAGACACAGTCATGCTCCAGCCTCCAGGAATTCACCACAATAAGACGTTGTGNATAGGGCAAGCCATTGCTGGTACTGTGGAGTCTGGCGTACCTTACCGGCTGATGGGGTGTCGTGTGTGTGGCCACACGTGTCGTTACGTGCCTGAGAGCAGAGGCACAAAGGAGGAAGGAGTCTGTTCTGTGCAAACGGACGGTTAAAAACATGATTAGAGACTGGCCTTACATTCTCAGTTGCTGCTGCTTTATTGTGAAAGCTCACTGAGACATGCTTGTGTCTGAAATAACAGGAGAAGACACAGTCATGCTCCAGCCTCCAGGAATTCACCACAATAAGACGTTGTGTGGTTTTGTAAGATAAATTAAAACACAAAGAAAACCGCTTTGTATTAACATTTGATTAAACAATTAAAAATGTGTAAATAATTGAAATGCAGAGGCTGTAAAAGCTTTTCATTATTCTCATTGAGAAAAAATATTTAAAGCATAGGATGCATACATTATCCTGGGGCAGTAAATAGCTGATATTTACAGTATGGATTACTCAATTCTGTTTTGCCTGATGAACAGGGCTCCCAAAGCTTAATGTGGCTGTTTTGTCGTTTATACAAGACACGTGGCTGTTGTGATTTGCTTTTCTCGGTATCCCCTCCCCCATCAGCAGAAACCTTTGAGCTTCAAACACAGATGTTATACTGTGCTCTTTGTGTGCATGTGTGTGTATGAGTGTAAAACCATTAAAGAGAGACCGTGTGCCTAATATGCTGGAAAACCAAAGCTGAAGCGCGGGGCTCGGCTTGTGACTTCATTTCTTTTTATTTATTACAGTGAGATGTTAGCATGGACTAAGTGGAGGACTAATGTGTATGAACAAGTAGCGGTTTAAAAGCAGCCACGCTGCTTATAAAATCAGCAATTTAACGTAAGCACGAGTGGCAGTTTCATTAAATAATGCTATGATCTCTCAACCATATTCTTAACTAGTAATCTCCCCGTAGCAAAATACATAGCTAATCAACCTCCTAGCCTGTCAGTAAACTTGCAGGGGAATTAAATCCTGGAGGAAGAAGCCCGTAGCCCTGGAGGAAGGCTGAGTGCATGTTTCACTGTCGTCTTTTCAGCTCATCTCAGTGGTCCCACTGCTAGAATGTGCTCTGTTGTCATAGCAACCCCATCTCCTGCTTCCTACAGGAAAGATTAGCTCGTACTGTGCACTGGAGAGAATTTAGGGGAAGTCAAGCTAATCCCTGGGTGCACTGCGAGAGAAAGGTTGGACCTCGCCTGAGGGATGCTGTATCTGCAATGATAGAATTGGCCTGCCACAGACACTGGTATTTAAGTTGAAGAGCAGAATTCACAGTAAGTGTCAGATCCTCCAGAGAGGAATATTGAATGAGGTTTTCGAAGTCTTGGTGAAGACTGTCCCATGCCAACAGTGGAATGACAGCAGGAGGCTGTGTGTGGAATACCAATACGTTTCACCCGCTTAGGTGGTATTTCAAATATAGATTCAAAGCCTCAGTTCCCTGGAAACTAGGTGATACAATTTTAAAACATCATCGTGAGATGCGCACCTAGAAACCTGAAGCATGTCTCATTTGGTGCATAAAGCTGAACAAGTGATGATGAGCATGCCTTACAAATTGTGTATGCACTGTGCGGCGTGCTTAAGAATTCCTGTGTGCTGAAAAGTAAGCGGGAAAGCGTGAGGAAACCGAGCTGTGTGTGCTGCAAACTCAACTGCAAAAGTGCTGAACTATCAAATTAAGCATGAAAATTTACAACTCCTGATTCAACTTTGTTTTTTCTTCATATTAAAACCCAAACAGAGAAAACATGAGCTTTTTAAAGGTATAGTCATAATACAAGCTTTTCTTTGAGGAAAACTCATTTTAATGTAGCTAAATTAAGGTGGTGTGTGACATGATGCAGCGTGTGAAATGTGTGTTTGTTCTGTTGCTGGTAGAGTTAAACAGAGGATATTATAGCTATTCCATTTCTGGTTATTTTAATGCTCTGGCTTTCTTTGATAACGGTCCTGTATTTTACTTTAATAGATGCTCAACACTCCCAGCTTTAAACTAGACTGTTTGCAGTAAGATTTTAACTGTCTGCTTTTTATTACTGTCAGCTTTTTCTAAACTTATTTTTTTCAACAGAGTTTAAATGTTCAGCCTACGTATTTTTACATTTTTAGTCTGCATGTGAGTTTTTAATCAAAAAATAACTTTATCATTATTTAATGGTTATTTAATAAATAGCAG
>VZSC01018599.1:619856-668188 GCA_013398225.1 Steatornis caripensis
TGGGCACAAACTGGAACACAGGCAGTTCCACCTGAACATAAGGGAGAACTTCTTTACTGTGTGGGTGATCGAGCACCGGAACAGGCTGCCCAGGGAGGGTGTGGAGTCTCCTTCTCTGGAGATACTCAAAACCCGCCTGGATGCGTTCCTGTGCACCCTGCTCTGGGGGCATGTTCTTAAGCAGGGGGGTTGGACTGGCTGATCTCCAGTGGGCCCTTCCAACCCCTACCATTCTGTGATTCTGTGTCTTGGGCCATATGATTTCTTAGTGGGAAAAAATATTAACTGTTGTAAACTTCCATGCTGATTCTAATGCCTTGTGTATGGTAATGTCTGTGTATCATATCTGTCCTGGCAATTTTGGCATTCACTACATGAGAGAGTTTTCAGACTGATAAAAGGGAGGCCAGTCATCAGCACTGTTTATTTTTCTCCCTTTTGTTTGATGCTTATAATTGTAATCAACATGCTAGGGAGGCTCCCAGTATGCTTCTGTCCTTTACCGCAGTGGCAATATTTTTGTATTCAGGTAAAGCTTCCTTAGCATTGATGACTGTTGTCACCTTTTGCATTCTTTTGCTGGTGTTTGGACTGGTGCTTAGCCTTTTTAAATGCTGAATATTTTTAACTTTCACTTGAGACAGTGAAAAATAAAATTAAGAAAGCGTAATAGATGTAACATTCAAAAATTATTGCTTGCTAAATGGAGAAAGGCCATCAAGTTTGTTATCAAGTGTTGCCCTCTGTGACCAGAATGCTATTTTCACTCAAGCAGTGAAGAGACCACTAGCTGTAGTTACCCAAGGCATGCTCAGATCAGGAAACAGTAATGTACGTGCTGCCATGGACATCCATAAGCATTTTAAAGTGACAGAACAAAAAGCAAACTGAATTGAAAAGGGACATGTAATTTATATCCCTCAAATGTGCTGATTTGCTCAACTTTGTAATAGCAGCTTTCCAAGCTCTGGAATTCTTCATCGAATTTCTAAATTTACAGTCTATCTGTAACAGAATCCTACACTTGACTCACTGAGACTCTGTCTTGGCAAAAGCATTAATTACATCACAGTCCTTAAATAAGGAAACAGCAACCCTAATGGAGTCCTAAACTTGGATATTTGGTCTTCTGACTTCTCAGATTCACTGGCATCTGCTTTCCTAATGTATCAGGGAAGTTTTAGTTCAGTGTTGCTAGTGCTAGAACTGTGATGAAGTACAAAGGCTGCAAGTTCTTACTTCGTAATTCATGTACTTTTCTTCTAGTTCTTATCAATTACATGTTTATTACCTATTTTTAAACGGAATTTCAGTATGTAAATATTAGAGGCACTTACCTTTCTGCTGAATTAGGAAATTTTCCTGAAAGCCTATATGTTAGTATGAGTGGAGACAGCTGATTCAAAAGGATGTGATAGAATTGTTTAGGGTGAAAACCAAATCTTTGCAAAAAACAGTTGATTTTACCAACATTATCAAATGAAAAAATAGAAAAACATTATAAAAATGGTAGTAAATGTTTTCACTTCTAATTATGAAACATTTTTCATGTCCTAGCATTTAGGATCCAGTTAATAGTAAAATGGCTTTAATTTACTTGATAAAAGTCTTTAAATAATACTTTTCTGTGTAAAAAAAATTGAAAAATCAAATTGTCCTTTTGAAATCCTGAACTATAGAGCTACAAACCTTATGATGGTCTAATGAGTCTGAAATATTTGTAGAAATACTGTTACTGAAAGTTATTCTGCCAGCTAAGTTAAACTGTTTTCATTATTATAGAGGTACCCAAAATACTGATCTGACAGGGCATTTTGAACTTAGAGTTACTCTTTTGTTTATGCATCTAAATAGCTACTTTATAGCCACTGAGACTGTGTATGCTTTACAAATATAAAACAAAGAATGTTTGCAAGTCTTCTTCAGTATGCTTCTAAAATAAAATTTAAAGTATAATAACAGCATCTGTTGAAATTCAGCAGAACTAAGTTTTCCCACATTTGGGCATGTGTAGATTTTCCCAATTCTTGTCTTTTTTTTTTTTTCTGGATATGTAAGATTTTTTTTCTTATTTCTACCTCATTATAGTCTTCTAGTGATAGGCAAAATATTAACAGACATACGAATTTTTCATATTTCAAGAGGCAACTTCTGCTCAGTTTTCTCCTAGGAATATAGCAGACAGGCAGATCCAATAATTCGTGCTGAGGGGGCCCAAGTAGGAGTTTGGGTTAAATGTTGCTAACGATGTATGAAGCTCAAAGCAGTCACTTCTGATTGCTCTTAATCCTTCTCCCCGCTTTATCTCCCAGTTTTACTGATGGAGGAGGTATGATGAGCCTGAGATTGTCCTTCTCTATAGCCTTGCTGCCTTTACAGAAGAGCAGACAGCAGTTTGCTGAGGAGGTGCAGAGCTGTTAAGCAATCATTTGTCTTAGTTGTGCTCAGGGCTTCACCCTTCCAGCAGGAAGTACAGACTGATACCACTGTGTGAACCCACTTGACACACCAAAGCTGGTCAGCTAAATTTTGAACTTTAAAGGGCTTTATTAAAAATGACAGTATTTGGGGTGTCCAGTCTGCAGAGAATTTAATCTACTGGCTCCAACTTGATCTTTCCTCTTTGCTTTTGTCTTCTGGCAGATCCTGATGAAGTAAAAGATGACATCACACACATGCACTAGGTCCGAGTGGCAGACAAGTTTAACATCATTCCTTTCAGCCCTGTTTGGGTTGATATTTAGGCACCAAACATGAACCTACGTGTTACTCTTTTGTCTGTTGCTGGCACAGCACCAGATTCTTCTTGCTGCCAGAAACGGCAGCAGCTGCTGCTGCCCACAGCAGCCTTTAGCTAGAGCCACATAAGCCTCTTCTAGGCTGGGCAAGAAAGAGGAGAGAGTAAAATCTCTTGGGATGCCTCTTTTTTACTTGAAGGAGAAGGCTTCACATTTCTCCGTTTCTTAACATGTTGCCGTCTCAAACATCTTTGTTGGTGATGTGTTCTTTCCATGGTTGGAGTTTCAGTGAATCTCAAAAGGTCTGAGCCCCGCTTGCCTGCCTGTCTCCCGGCCTTCCTCAGTTCTTAGCTTCATATCAATAAACTTCTCTGGAGTCCTTGTTTGGGATGAGTGTAAGGCAATACCGCTGGCATCACTCATACGTAATCGGGCTGAGAACTTGTTCCTGCAACACTTGTCCAGAACTGGAGCTCTAAGCCACAGTTCTCAATGCCAGATGGCATTAAGACATTCAAATACGATCCCATAGGTGGCATAAAAACCTTTAGAAGAATTGCAGGTTTTCTGTATTAAGAGCTGCTTGATAGAGCCTTTGCGACAAAAAGTGCCCTAGAGGTTGCTCCAGAGCAAAGAGAAAACCAGAGATTTTTCTCCCCAGAGGCAGTGAGGGGTATGTCTGTTGACGTGGACATGCCAAAGCACAAGTATAAACTGGATGCATAGTGATAATGAGACTACTCTGCACCCAGTGAGCTATTCAATTGGTTATTTACGTGTGCAGTACCCTCCTAATAGCCATTCTGCTTCATCTCCTTGTTGTATATATGCAGGGACAGTAGCTCTGCAGGCAAAGTAAGCATGTAGTCACTTATGAAGCTTTATAAATGAGCTCTTCTATAACACTGTGACTGACAGGGCAGTATTATTTTTCTGATAGTTGCTGATGTCATGGAGTGTTGTTCACTGTTCTGTTATTTAATGTTATAATTGAATAACGTATCTGCCTCTTTTGTGCCTCCAACAAGAAGAGACATTTATCCATGGAAAAATTGAGAATTACTGGGGAGTTTGTTTAATAATGAAATAAGATTTACAGCCTGGCTAATACTGATTCCACTGTCCGCATGTATATCGAATTTACTGTACTCTTGTTGAGAATGCCAAGGATTAGTTCTGTAGTTTGCTTTGTTCCTTTTTCTTTTCATAAATGCATGCAAGGAGCGATCACAGAAGTAGCTCCTGACCTATTCCTCCACCACCATCACCACCACCAACAGTGAGAGATTAATTGATTGGCATTGCACTGAAACTGATGGACATTCCAGGTTCAAGTTTCAATGCAGTGAGTTCCACAGCTGAATTCACAGAATCCAGCCACATCAGGAAAGCTACTTCTATCAAAAGGAGAAAAAAAATTGTTGTTAATGCAGTTAGCTGAACAAGACAATTAATATATGTTCTTGCGATGGAGCAAATGGAGTCTCACTGCGAGTGAAGGGACTGAGCTCTGTGCACATCACCCCACTCCTGTCCTCTGGAAAGGCTCTTGCCCACCTCTTAATTCCTGTTCCTTGTTCTCTTGACACGGTACTGACATTTCAGTCAAAACAGAAATAGTGGCAGTAACTTTTTGGAGGAGCAGAGAAGGGTGCTTAAGCTTTACGCAGGTTCAAAGGGAGACTGGATATTTGCATGGGAAAGAAATCTGTTGAGCACCAGTATGTTGCTGGAAACCACATCCAGCTCAGAAAGACCTTGAGATGAAAATTATTAAGGGCTCAGCAAGCCATAGGAAGAAGAATTGTATATGCTTGCCTCATTCTCTTCCCTAAACATCTCCTAATAAACACTGCTGGAGCTAGGATATTGAACTAAGTGTATTTTTGATCTGACCAGCTATGGCCGTTCTTATGTTTTATGAAACAGGGAATAAACAGAGGGTCTGAAATCACCTTTGTAACTCCATTAATTCAACCCTGTTCTTTATCATAATATTAAAGAGAATGGAGAAGATCAATAGGTATAGTTGATTTTGACCGGCTTTTAAGTTATTTATTGAACCTGTGCTTGAAACATGACTTGTGATGTAAATGAAGCATAACTGAATACGTAACTGTGACAAATTGGTATTAAATGGTCATTATGAAAAGTTCTTTTAGAAAAGTCTCTATTTCATACTACAGAAGTTTCCGTGAGTCAGCACTCTGCACCACCTTTTGTCTGATTCATGGTGTTCCTCTCCCAAAACTGCCTGCTGTCAGTTGCTACCAGTAGAGCATTTTTCTCGATAGATCGTGTTAGGAAGGTTTGGTAGCATGCCTTGGGTTTGTGGAATTACAGAAGGAATGTAACTAACAGTTTTCAGTGTTTGCTTATGTAGCATATTATTTTCATTAAAGTTCTGTTTTAACATAGGAAAAATAAAGCATGTGCAATATTGAAACCAGAGATTAAAGAGAACAGCATAGTAACTCAAAACTGGTCTGGAGTCCGTTGCTCTTTGGTCTGCAATACTGTCTCTTGCAAGTGATCCTGTTCAGATAAATCAGATGATTGCTAGGAGTGAAGGTGCTGTTTAGCAAGACCCGGGCTGGTGGTGTCCAGCCCAAAGAGATTAAAGCAATCTTCATCATACAGGACTTCGGTAGACAATCTTTAAGAGTGAGTTTTATGACAGCCTGCACTTGCAGAGCCAGCAGCTTCAGTCCAACTCATCCCACCCAACTCATTCACGTCCAACCTCCTCCTTTTAGAAAGAACAGTTACTCATCTTACAGTAACTGTGGCACTCAGAGATGCTCTGTCAACAGGCAACCCACTCAAAGTGTTCGTTTAACCTGTGTGCATGCTTCCTTGGAGTCTGCAGGCATCAGCGTCTGTTTGGGCTGCATATGTGCCCTATCTCCACTTGTTAGAGCAGGATGAACGAAGTGGCCCCAACAACTGCCTTGTTCACTTGGTGTGATTAATCAGACTCATTATCACAAGGAATGGTTTTGGCTTGTGGGACACTCTCATGTAGTCAGAATGTCTCAGAAGAGCCAAAGGTGCTGTAAGGTTAATTGCCTTCCTCTTGTTTTCTGTCCGTTTCCCAAGTAGGCTATCTGCTTTGCTTCGTGGCAAAAAAGGGAGCTGTGTTAGAGCTGCTTCGGTATCATGAGGCTCTTGCTTCATTCTTATTGTTAATGAGAGGGTTGCTTAGCTCCCTGACCCATCATCACGACTGTCCTTTCAGCAGATCTGAGCTCCCATGCGGCTGTATGGTTGTAGGAGCTTGGAGGCCAACACTATGCATTACTGACTAGTAAAATATGCAGTAAGTTTCAGGTAGCTGAAATCTCACCTGTATAAACTATTTAAGCATACTCTAAATGTTAATTGAATTCTAGCCTGATAATTAATTTAAGAGAGGGAGAGTGTTTACTCAGAGATCTGTCTTCATGTAGAAGAGCTTGTTGACTCCTTCCCGACTTACCTTCATATTCCTTAATATGAAAAGTCTGGGTGCTTTATAGCATGAAATTGATCACTAGAGAAATGCAAGAAATCCTTTAAAACATCTGGAGATTTTTCTCTCAAGGAGAAAAGTGAGAGTTGTATATATGTATCTTGGTTTGAGATTCACAGTACTTCTATGATGCTTATATCAGAGTTCAGATCTTAAATTTCTGCTCTCAGAAAAGTGTTGTTTGAGGGACTTGTTATTCCAGCCAGATTTGGTGCATACTTCAACTTGTTTTCCTTTAAGAAAGCACTGTTACTGAGAATGCTGTTGAGCATTTGACATATCTGGTCTGAAGACAGTTTTCTCTGGGTGGAGGAACTGTATTTTAACCTGTAACAGAAGAATCTCTAATTCTAGCAATACATGTTGTTTGCCCATTCATAAATCTAGATGTTGTTTAGTAGGAGAACATAAACCTATAAATTAAGACCTGATTTCCTGCTCTAAATCAGAGTACCCTTAAACTATCAACTGTCATGGAAATCACCTTGCAGAATCCAAGGTGTTAAATACAGTGTAACTGGATTTTGGCAGAAGTTTAGGCCATGATAATGCGAACGTCTGTGACAGATAACTGAAGTGAAGGGTGCAACAGTTCTGAGAATCAAAACTCACATTCAGAGCATCTGTTTGCTTGGGCTTTCTTTGGCATTGGCTTTTCCTCCACCATTTCCAAGTTCCCTTCAAAAGCAGGGGGAGAAGCTAACACAGTGCTCACTGCAGTGAGCCTGGAAAGTTCTTAGGCAGGAGCCTGGACTTCTAAGGTGTGCAAAAACAAAGCTGGTGTCACTTTGTTTCTGGTTGGCCTCAAGGTGATCTAGAAGGATGAGCTGGAAGCTCTAATGCAATGTGAGGAATGGTAAAAAACTAACTTGGAGTAGGAAAATTACTGCAGTTCTTGTTTTGAGAATTACCCCTAACACAGAGAGTACATGGACTGAAGGTACCCAAAGGATGTTGTTCAGAGCAGGGCATCAGCATGGAGGAGCTCTGTGCAAGGCAGGAGAAGGAGGTCTTGGCATCCAGAGGTTTAAGAAATACTGGCCCATGAGTGAGAAGTCCACACTGAAGCCTGGACAGCGCTCCTTGCTTCAGCAAGAAGGCGCCTGCTGCACAATCCGAAGGCACCTTCTCTTGGAGTCTTTCTCTGAGGGGTGATGCTCTTTAATCCCTGGAGGAGGATCTCTGCATAGATGAGGCACCAGCTGACTGTTTTTGAGAATTGAAGCACATAACATGTTGTGCAGTCAGACTCTCCCTTTTCAGGCTTAAGTAACAAAACCAGTTGTAGATGTGCTTTCAGCCTTCCAGTGTCCTGGGGTAAGGGTTTGAAAACTACACAGTTCCTGAAGATGAGGCCTGTCCTGAGGAAGCAGCAGCATTTGATGAGGCCATCATTTGCTGTCATGGCTGATGCCTGTGGATAGCCGGCAGCCCTGGGAAGTGATGAAGATGTGAGCTCATCCCACAGCCTCTTTCATGACTGCCCCGACACCCAACGCAGGGCGGGGAAGCCCTCTGCTCCCTGCCGTCTCAGCAACCAGTGCCTGTGTCATGCTTCCCTGAAGGTCTTCCCAAAAACTCCACCCTGCGGTGGCGGTTCAGACAAGAGACGTGTTTTGAAAACACTCTGTCCTTGCATCAGTGGTGCAATCACTACCAAGTACACAGACACAGGCTGATTGTGGTAGATTTTTATTTTCTTCCTCATCAGCCAGCTGTGGGAAGGGAGCCTGCAGTGACTGCTGACCGGCGGTGGTGCCGAAGTGAGCCTGGGGAGGGCTGCTTCCGTTTGCTCAGCCTCCTCCAGGAGGGCAGCCCTGCAGTGGGTTAATGGCTGCTGCCTTGTGTGCATTTGGCCGGGGTGGGCCTGGCCTCTGTAGGGTGCTGGGTGAGGGCCTGGGGCCAGGCTGGGCCCAGGCAGCCCCTCAGCTGCCACCATGATATCAGGGGTGCCACCATGTTCTCCAGCTGTGCTGCTGCTGCCCCAGGGATAGGCCCCAGGCCTCTCCACCTCAGTGCCTGCCGGTAGCCCTGTCCTTGTCCTGAAAGAGGAGCTGTTGGCAAGCTGCCCTGGAAAAACGCTTGCCAGCAGCCGTAGCTGGGCAAAGCCTCGGCTCCCCTGGGCCTGCACACAGTTCTCCCCAAGCCACCATGCTTCTGCCTCTGTGGGATGGAGGTAAAAAATATTTGGTAAGAGAACAGGCATTCAGCATTAGCAGTTTATTGTTGCTGAGGTGTGATAAATAAAGGTGAGAAAACTGTGCAAGCAAACTGCCGATCCCTACCGAGGCCCTGGCTTAGGTGCAGCCCCCGCTCGCCAGCCGCACCGGGCACAGTGAGGAGCTGAGATCTCACCTCCTGCCCCCCGGCGAGGCGGTTACCACCAGGGAGGGAGGTCTGAGGGCGAAGTCTCCATGAAACCAGCCTTGTCCCTTGGTAGCCGTGCGGTGGCCAGGAGTACTTGCAGTCCCTGCGGGCCCAGGAGCGGGGTGGCTCAACCCAGCGGCCATGAGCAGGACTGGGAGGTGTTGGGGCTATGGCTGTCCAGATCTGAGGGTGAACGTGACTTTCCTGTCCTGGGCCAGACCCTCCTGCCTTTTTCCCCAAAACCAGTTATTCCTGATGTGGTCTGTGCTTCTGATACCTCAGAAACTCTTGCTTTAGAGTAGCCTTATTCTTGGCAAAAATAGACCAGCTGCCCAGGGATGGGAAATGTACTAAACCTTGCAATTTAGTTACCTTGGTAACATCTGTAAGGAACTACTAGTGCTAAACCACTGTTTTTTTCTTGAGCTCTTTCATGGCAATACATATTTATGTATAGTTGGCAATAGTGTGATTTATAGCCATTGTAGCCATTCTCCCGAACATTAAGGATACTGAAGGACAGACAATAGTTCCCGTTTCTAACAAGCAAGGTTAAATGACTGTAAAAGCACGTATTTGACTTCATAGCAGAAATTGAGATTGATCTTTGAGTAACTAAGCTTTTGCTAAGCGAAGCCAAAATCATGTAAATACTGTATTATTGTTTCAAAATATTATAATGCTTGATCACATTTACTCAGCATAGGAATTTTATCAATGGTTGTGTTTTACAACAAGTATAAAAATCTGTGGGATTTTTTTTCCTTTGCATTGAACATTCTCACACATGTGTAAGTTTTAGTCTTCAAGCATTCATCATACAGAGGAAAAACAAAAGAAATAAAAGCATTAATGCTTATGATTACAAGCCAAAACTAACAGCTTTGCTTTGTACTTGGTTGTTCCTGGATCGGGCTCAAGGCACAGCTCTCTTCCTACTCCATCCTTCCCATTTAGCCATCTATGTCCTGGTAGGGGCTCCTCTGCACTGCACGACCTGGGACACTTGGGTGCCGGCACATAGAAGTTCCCTTGGGATCAGACTTGTGTGCCGCAGAGCAGGCAGTGCCCCAAGCTTTTAGGTGGCTCTTTGCATCCTCTGGTTACTCACTTGTTTCTCTCTTTGCTCCCAAGAGCAGGGAATTTTCTGAGCCCTTCAAAGGGAGGAGCATCCCTCACTCGGTGACTGATTCAGTAATTGATTTAATTAATTTGAAACTAACCGTCACTTGTTAAACTGGTAATCAAGAAGCCAGTTATCTGTTAACAGTCCTAAATATGAATCAGTGGTAACCAAAGTGTTTCTCTCTTAAATAAAGAAATCTGGATTTCTTTCAGATATCTCAGAGCTTTTAAAATTAGTTGCACATATGGCTATTATTTTAAAAAAAATGGAGACCCTATATTAGCATGCCATTTCCTAGTTCAGAATAATAAAATTGCATATTTATTTCTGAAACTGTGTTTAGATTTTTAACTTTTTTAATGTGTTATGCCCTGTAAGACATAAGTCTCAGGACATGATAGAAAGTTTATTAAGGATAAATCCTGCTCACCTTATTAATTTATGTAGCTGAAATCCTCAAGCAGTTTTTAAACCAGAACATTTCCATTACTCTGTTACAAGTTGGGTTGGTGTAGACGTTTAAAAGTCTTATTCTAGGAATGATATGTCTTTTAATGTATATACATTTATATTTGTAAAGAGGTAATGCAAAAGTGGTACATACGAAAACACAGCTTTATTTTTTATTGCAGCATTTTGTAAAACAAAAATGTTCCTTAAATAAAAGCATTTAAATTATGATTTTTATTATGTATTTTCATGAAACTAGATTTTTTTTACAGGTTTACAAAACAAGGCAATTTAAAAGAATAAGGTCAGAATGTATGCCCAGTCGTGTATACTTTATGACATAAAAGTGTTGGATGAGTACAGCAAGCAAGCCACTGACGTATGATGGCTTGTGTATGGTTCTCTAAGTACTTAATTGAATTAGATCATTACCCATATATACAATATTTTCTTCACTTTTACAATTCTGATCTGAGGGCAGTGAATCCTTGTATTTTATTGTATTAATGATGGAAAGGCAACATTTTGATTAATCATGTAGTTTCAAGCATGAGTATTTCTGAGCACATCCTTTAAGGAATGTGTCCTGATGTTTTTTTTTAAATTGCACATGTATATAAATGTATTTGTTTCTTTTCCATGGAAGTTGTTTAGAAGGGCCCAAAAGCAGATGGTATATTAAGGTACTAATATATTAAGGTCCATCTGGTTCTGTACCTCCAGTTTTAATCTGTACACATTGCTGGCTGCTAACCCTCCAGTTTTGTTTCCAGCTTCACTGTCTGTGATAAGCACAGGCTTGTAGAGCCCTGGGCAAGTGTTTGCACCATTAGCAAAACCATGTAAGCTGTCAAGAAAGAGGTGCTTTAAAGAGCAAGAAGTAAGCAAATTGAGAGCCAAATTTTGCTGCCATTTAATCCACCGAAGGATTAATTGTTTTACTGGATAGCTTGCTGGCCAAAAGATTGTTTAGAAGTAAAGAAAGGCTGAGCAGTAGCACAGGTGGCAAATGCCAGTGCTGACAAACACAGAGCACACAAGCCCATACGCATGTGAAGACTCCTGTTAATCATTCTTTTCAACTGTAAAATCTTAGGGGCAACTACAACACATCCAGAGTTTTCAGATGTAACTTTCAGGTTGATAATTTAATCCTTTATTGAGCAATATTTTTAGGTATGTTGTGACACACGGTGAATGAGCACCTGAGCAAAATGAAAAGAGGATCTTTGTTTCTGGAGTCAACTTTTCCAGTATAATCTCTACTGCCAGCAGAGAATACAGCAGATGTATTTACATCGTATCTGTGCAAGAGGATGTTTATGGATATGACTGGCTGCTCTGCACCCTTAAAACCTAAGAAATAGATTCTCTCTCAGTACCACGTGCATCTCTGTTGATTTCAGAAATATGCAATACTGCAGTATTGAGCATGGTATAAGAATCTAAATAGATCCATAGACTTATGGACAGACAGAAGGATTAAGGCAGACTTTGTCCCTAAAAATCCTTTGCATACTTATCTTTTGTGTACACAGTGACACTAAGGCGTCAGCCCAGATAATTTCCCTTAACTTAGTAGTATTTCATGGATTTACATAAAGTTTTTACTTGAAAATGTGGAGGAGTGTGTGTGCACATTTTGCAGAAATGTCCCGGTGCTAGTAATATAAACCATTTTCATTCTATTTTGAAAAACATTGTGAAGATATAAATTATGTTTGAACTGGACAGAGATGATGATGTGGCATATGACTGAAAATATATATTTTTTAATAGATGATTCAGCCGCAGAGAGTTTTAATGGCAATGAGACCGTGGGACACAGTTCCAATGCTTCAGGGGGAACACACTGCAGGGAGATGGCAGAAACCAACAGTAATGGCAAAACAAATCTGGAGCAGGATGAGCAGCCTCTGAACCTGAGTGACAGTCCCCTCTCTGCTCAGCTGACTTCAGAATACAGACTAGATGATCACAGCAGTAATGGAAAGAACAAATACAAGACTCTCCTAATTTCTGATCTCAAGATGGAACGGGAGGCAAGAGAAAATGGAAGCAAGGTAAGATGCTTCCACGTGCTCCAGATATGAAGTGTGTAGCTTAGAAAAGGAAAAGATTTGTGAGGCCAAACCAAAGGTTATTCCCGGCTAAGCGCTTGATGCAATGTGTCTAATGTTTGTCCCGTCATTACTCAAATGCTATACATAGATTTGTATGCTCTGTTACACATATATGATGCATACTTACGTTAAATGTATTTGGATGTACATGGGTGAATACATATATATATATATATAGGCATATATATTGTGCTGATGCGCTGACA
Source organism: Steatornis caripensis (assembly GCA_013398225.1). Taxonomy (NCBI): domain Eukaryota; kingdom Metazoa; phylum Chordata; class Aves; order Caprimulgiformes; family Steatornithidae; genus Steatornis; species Steatornis caripensis. The sequence goes on from VZSC01018599.1 coordinate 632,378, forward strand.
AAAACCGGTGCAGTTCTCCATCAGGCATGAATTTTATCAGTCCATTTATTGACAACTGTCTATATTACCCATTTGGAAAATATATATATTAAAACTATGTAGATAATGTGATACAATATATGTATATATACTGAGATACATATATCTATGTATATAGATCACCATCTCATTACACGTATCACATATCTGTAGAATGAATCCATATGAATGTTAAGTGTGTATGCCCAAGCAGATTAGTACACGTGAATTACCAGCATCTGAAAGGAACTGATTTGGTTCCTTCCTGATTGTGTTATGCAGGCACCTAACCTGAATTTAAACTGACAAGTTTGCTTTAAGAAGCTGTAATCCCCTCAGGGCTTTTCTTTGTAGTTTCCATTATGTGGATAAGGAGAAGCCAGGGTGGTTATATTGTAGATAAAGACAGATACTATAGATTAGGTAGCTAGCTTTCTAGGAAGGTGTTTGTCATGAGGCCATACTGTAGGGACAGCGAAGAAATGGCCTGTATCATGGAATTTATCCATTGGTCTTAATGGTGACAAGTTCCTGTTTTTTTATCTGATAACTCCCAACTGGATTACCACTTTTACAGCAGCAATAATAAGATGGCAGTACTGGATCCGAATACTACTACTGCTAGTCACTAGCTTTCAGTAGCCCAGTACAAAATAACCTGACAACATAGATATACTTTGAATGGCCACATTTTTTGCAGGGCTTTGAAATAGGAGTGATATGGAAAATCACTTTTTCTGGGTATATCCAGAAAGGGATTGTACTTGACTGATGTCTAGGGAACAACATTTATTTATGCTAAAGTTTTAACTCCTGTCTCCATTGCCTGTGGAATGAAAATAAAAACTTGAAATGTTTTTTTAACTCAAGTATTGAGAAGAAAGGGAGACCAAACTGGAGATTGTTAGTCTTTGTCTTTCTTGGCCATTTCAGTTTAGCAAATCATGTATCGTAAAACCTTCTCCACAAAATCTTTAAGAAAACCTGTTTATCTGCATGGAAATTTTTTTTCCCCACAAATTTTCATTTTATTGAAAATGTTCTCAGTAGCTCTGGTCTCAGAGTGTGTGTACACTCCAGTGCTGGATCATACTCCGTACTTTGACTGTTGCACAGTGAGTCTCAAATTGGCTAATATGAATGGTATCTTCATTTCCTCCAGGGCACATTGTTCCAATGAACCTGTTATAAGCCAGTCACCCAAATATTGATAGACATACAGGCTCTTTTGCCTGAGGTACATATTGCTGCTTCTGCCATTACTCTTGCAAATACACAAATAAGCTTGGTGAAGAAAGGGAGGAGTCTTAATGTGGAACTCATGTATAGCTAAGACAAGAATACAACCTAATGTTACATTTTCAATTTTAATCAGTTCCATCACAAATGCAAAAAAAAATGTATCAGAAAGTGTTAAAAATCTGTTTGTAATGAATTAAGATGACAATCAAAGCCATTGCGTTCTTTGTTATTCCACAAATTTTGAGGCCTGAATCATCCCACACATCAGTATAGTCTTTCATCACTCACTGTCATCCTACCCACTGTGTACTGCCAACAATATGCAGATTTGTCTCCCCTTTTTATCCTAGTGAAACTTATGTTGATATTTACAGTTCATTTAAGTATATGATTTATTAGTTGTGCAGTAAAGATTATGAAATATGGAGTGAAGACTTCAGGAAGAACACACTCCTGGCGTAAACAAAAATTTGTCAGAGATTTGTAAGCTAAGTGTAGAGTAAAAAAATGTTTCTGTGGCCAATTTCATGTTTTACAGAAGAATTCTACTCTTCTTAAATTTAAAAAAACTTACAAAATATTTTTTGAAGGAACAAAACCCATTGAATTATTAGAATGGAATGGAACTGTACAGCATCTCAGTGTTTCATATGCATACGTATGCACTCTTAGAAATCATTACTACTGTTTTACCTTAAACGGTATCTTACATGCTAAAGAGAATATTTTACGAGCTGTAGACCTGACCAAGGAGGTCCTCTTGCCTTCCCCTGGTGATTCAGGTTACTGGACCCCTCCAGAAGAGTGTTCTGGCCATTACTGAGCTATTTAATTTTGAACAATGCAGAAGATCAAACTCCTAGTTATGTGCACTACTCACTGTATGCACTTAGACAAGGGTATCACAAGGAACTAGCCAGGATTCTAATTCTCTGCGAAAAAGGAAACAAAATAAGGAATAAGTAAGGTTAACAGAGATCTATAGTTTACTAGGAGCCACATCTCACATATCCTTCTTACCCAGAATACAAGTACGTGGGTTGTTCTTTGAAGTCATCTAGGAATTCTCCCAGTGCTTTCACAGCATCTGACCTCCAGCCATTCACAGTTATCAGACACATTACAGTTATCAGACATGATTAGACTGGAATAATGGCATCATTGGTAGTGATGGGTAAGCAAATGTGTTTAGCGTAACCTCTAATCATGTTTTCATGAGAAAAATCATCTGCAGTGTTCACTAACTACCAAATTGATATGCTACTTCTTACAATGTAGTATTCTTCCTGTGGAAAGAATTGAGAAAAGTTAAGTGAGAAGTTAGTGAAGAAAATATCAGGTTTCTAAATGACGGGAAATGTGTTTTAATTAATGGGTTAGCATTGCAGGAAGTAATACATTATGCTTGTCCAGCTTCTACAATGGCCCATTCAGCCTACAGAAGACGTTACTTACTTAAAGTGGCCAGGACTCTGTGAAAGCCATAGGCTGGAGCTGGGAAGATGTGTTGGCTGACATGTTCACTACCTGCTCTCTCGGAGTCTCCTTTTTGGATACTGCATCATATGTGTTTTACTAAATTTGAAGCCACAGTTTCCTTGGTCAATTTGCATCCATTCTGATCTGTCTCTAGGTTTAAAGATAACACCTCGGAGCTGAATCTAGCCACAAAAAGCCGAAAGATTAGTTTTTTCTGTGGAAAATTGTTAACATATTATACTTCCTTTACCAAATCACAGATTTTTTAAGGGAGTTTATTTTTCTGGGAACAAGCAGTTTTATTAAACTATGTTGTAGGTGTTTGCCTGTACAACACTGTTTACAGGAATGATACTTCCTTCACGTGTAGTGGTGGGCTCCACCATTTGACAATACAGTTCTGAGTGATAATTTTGTAGATGCTGCAGAACTATGATCAAAAGAAGCAGTTGGGATAAAAATGGTAGTTTTTCCATCATATTTTCCTTGTAACTCTGACAGCTGATAGGTAAATGTTTTTTGAAAATGATTACGTCTTTGTGGAAGTTCAATTTTTAGAATATTAATCTTGTCAATACCTATTTGAAGCAATTATATGCTTATGCTGTATGGAAAGTTTGCTAGATAGTGTCCTCATTCTGTGAAAGAGTCTTGAATGTCCAAACAGGGATACTTAACATTTTTTGAAAATCAGGACTCTCTAATATACACAGAGGAAGTCATTAGTGATTTGTAAGAACAGTAGTTTTGGGTGAATAATAAATCAAGTTTTCTTGTCTGAACGACTCTGATGAGTAACTGGAGATTAGACAACCCTGTGAACAAATTTTAATTCAACTTTTCAAACTTCTAGGGTATATTATTTAAAGAATGCTCTGTTCAGTCTCTTCAAAATATGACTTTTAAAACTGATGTTGATAACGCTCCTTAAACAAGAATCACATTTCAGTGGACAGTGTAACTTTACTCTTTGAGTCCTCAGTTTCAGGCACTGAGTATGTGTGGTCACCTCTTCTTTGTGTAAAAAGACCACATGCTGAGTGCAGTGGAGGGAGTTGCCAAATTGTAGCATATTAAAATCTGGTCCAAAATGTTTTACCATTCCCTGAAAAAATGTTATGCAAGGAAGAAATGGGTTTTTGTAGTCTTAAATATGTATGTGTAAGTATGTATATATGTATGTATATGTCTATATATATACTTTATATATATGCTTTTATTAAACTGATATTAGGGAACTGATCCTCCAGTAAGGCTCAGGTGTTCATGGCAGTAGAATTTTCTACAACCATTCAGGGCTAAACTGAAGCCAGTGAAATTTTGTGTAGCTGCAAAAAAATCTACATTAATTTACCTTAACAGAGCTGGGTCTTCGTACTACGAAAGACTTACAAAGTACTCCTCTGTAAATGCTCTGCAAATGCAGTTCTATGAATTCAAACAGTTAAGTGCACATAGAAGTTATTTTAGATCATTGTATACTTATGTGTGAGACTGCTGGGTTTCTGTATGACCATGGTGAGTTCTCTGTAGCTCTAAGATTTTTGATACCTGATTCTTGTGTTACTGCTTTTTCCATATATTTTATTTTGAAAACTTGTTATATAGCTTTATTTCTTCCACAACATTTATTTCACAAAATATAGAAAGCCCACTCCTTTTAAATGATTTTATCTCTTCTTCATTTGGATAACAAGGTTATTGTGATACAATATTGGAAAACAGGTTTTTTAGCTAACCAGCCATACTTATATTGTGCGATCTATTTTGCCTGGATTAATAAATACGTCATTATGTCTGTATTGCAAAGGACATTCCTAACATGCAAAACTTCTCTTTGGGATTTCCCAGACAGAAATGTATGCTCCTGATCATGAGTGCCTAGGAGATGCATTAAAGTGAGGTAACAAGGAGGACACATACCATATGTCCATTTTGTCCAGATACCTACTAATTGCGGACAGTTGGTTAATGTCTTCTTTCTTTCTACTACATAAAATTTCTCATAGAAAAATTGGACACTTCCAGGCCCTCTGGATGTATGGTAGGCTGAGTTAATATGCGTTATGTTTAGCTCAATTGTGTAATTGGCCGCATGGAGAAGTGCACAAGATAAGTAATTCTTCTCTAAGTCTGAAAAGAAAAGCTGTTTTAAAGGAGAGAACAGTAAATAATGATTGCTGCATACAGTGATCTTTAATTATAATACTGCATTCTAATGTCTATGTCATAGTTACAGCAGTTCACAACAAGGCAGAGCTTTCCCGTAGTTTCAAAAAGGAAGATCTTACTTTTGTCAGTCCTTTAATGCTGGGCTTTTGAAGGGTTTCTCAAGGTCTTTTCTTCAGCCTGATGTGAAGAGCAGTGTTATTGGGGCCAGTGTATATATGGGCCAGTGGCAGAGGCTGTTAGCTCCCAACTATTGCAACTTCAAACTGGTGTTGTAATAGATGCATTTACATTACGGCAGGTTAGCCTAGCAGGCTGTCCACTTTTAAGAAAGGTCCTGCTGTAAGAAGGCATTTAAAGACTGTAACCTTGCCTGGAATCTGAAAGCCAGAGCATATGTGAGATCCTGGGTGAAGAGTCATTTGAAGTTCCTGCATGCTGCTCTAGTTAAAATTTACTTATCTTCTGTGGTAAGTCTAGCTGTAGAGTCTTGTAACATCTGCTTTGGTGGAGCGCATCATTACTGAAGGAAACTAGGCACAACCATGCAAGCAGGCTGACCCGAATAAACAAATATACAGATAAGCCTGTTGTAATCTGATGGTGCATCATGAATCCAGCTGCTTTCCAAAAGTGCACGTGAATTTAGCTACAGATAGACACTGTCTTTGAGAAGTCAGGTAGAGTTTCAATGTGCTTCTTTCTCACTCTCCCTTTTAAAGATATGATTGTCTCTTAGTAAAAATATGGAAGGAAGATCATTCCTAATATCCAGTGAACATCATCACATCTGGCATTTTGTCTCTGAGGGATATGCAGTCACTGTCTAGTTCCCCTCTGCCTGTTTTTTTGCTTGCAGGTTTGCTTCAGGAAATGCTCAGAATATAAAGGAGCGTATAGCTTTTTCCAAAGGATGTGGAGTCCTCAGGAGTTACAGTGGGCTTTTATAGAGACTGGTAGTAGCTTATTGAGTTCCTTGGGAAGTAATTTATTAAAAGGTTTTCTTAATGAAATGTGAAACAAATGTGCATCTGCTTGAAGCAAGAGGTAAAATGCAGACGGTGGGCATTTGGCATGTTGAAGAACAGTGTTGGAGACATTACTTGCTTTTTCTTTTTTCGTTTTTTTTTATTTCATGACTAAAACATTTTTCATTTCTTTTTTTCTTCTGTCCTCATTCATAATTTATATTCAAGTGGCATAGAAAAGTTTCAGCTGAATTGGAGCATTGTCGTATGGTGCTTGTATGATTTGGTTACCTCAGCTCTAAGCAGGAAGGAAAGCTGGAAAGGGTAAGATAGAAGTGTCTCCTCCTCTTTTGAGGATACCCTTAAACTCTACAGGTTGGCTGTTTTGGTACAAAGAAAATACCCTTTTGCCCTTCTAGTTTATGCTTCTAAGTGCCCAAGTTATGGTAATGAATCTGGATTAGTAGTTCGTTAAGCCTTTCAGAAAGGAGTTTTTGACTCCTGCTAATCCTCTCCACAGAACTTCTTGCTCATCTCTCTTGCTTGAAGTTGGATCTACCTACGTATGCCACAAGAGGAAACTAGGGTTTTTTTTTGCTTTAGTTGTTATATTTTATTTCATTTCCATAGTCAGATAGAAATTGTTAAATGCCATATTTTACTGACTGCTGTTTTGTTAATGCAAATATCAAGAGTCTGCAGTCCAGGTGTTTGACAGCCTTATTTTATGGCTTAATTGTTAAGACTAGGAGGAGGCTTAGCGTGAAATTCTGTTTGCTACTGCAATGAGCAACCTGTGAGGAGGGAAGACAAGACTGGTGAAAGGTATGGGTAGCACATGTTACAACAGTTATTGGCATAGTAGATTTTGAACAAACAACAACATAAGAGTGGGGCAGAATGCTGAGCCAGCATGACACGCACCCTGTGGAGCAGCAAGACGTCAGCGCAGACTGAGTCTGCAGCTGCACGAGGGTCCAGCCTGCTGCCACCATTCCAAGCACAGCACCAAGGAGAGGACAGTGACTTCTTCCAGCTGTGCCTTAATTTTAATCCGAAGGATTCCAACATTGCTGCTTTTCACTAAATCCCTGGAAATAGTTTGTACTAAGATTCAAAAGTAAAAATGATGAAAGAAGTGAACTGAAGGTGAAATCCATCCCTGCTGCCATCATTTTTAGTTGATACAAGGCTACAACATCTTTTGGCTTATATCTCATGTCTTTGGGGTGCAAAGGCAGGCTCAATGTTCTGTTGAGTTATGCATCTTTTTCTTTCTCTGCTATACTCTGATACCTATCTCCTTGGGAGACAGATACATTACAATGGAAGGAGATAGGCCCCTTCTCTTCTATGCATGGAGAACATTAATGAAAGGAGATAAGAAAGTGTATGCAAGTTTTGTGATCTTCTCATTTTTTCCTGCCCACTCATCTACACAAGAGTGAGACAAACTAGCCTGTTTTCTCTTTCCCTGTTAATTCCTACTTCATACATAGGGTTTTTATAGGTTGGTTACATTGTAAAGACGGTCCTTTATATTTTGCTTTACCATTTTATCAAACACCTTCGCTTTACTATCTCCTACTTTTAGAAAATGAGAAAGCTGAGAAAAATAACAATTTTCTAGCTCCAGAAGTCAGTTTATTGGTTGTTTGGAGAAAGCAGTATAGTTCTATGAGGAAAAAAAATCTTTCTTCTTTTTTGCTGCTGTTTGATAGTGCGATTGTTATAGGCCACTGAGAAGCTTTTTGGTACCAAAAAAATTTATGTCTGTTTAATGGTTTAATAAATCTTTTCCTTGAAAATGAAGTTGAATTTATAAAGTACTGTTTTTTCCAGACTTGAATCTTCTGATTTTGGAGATTACCCATAATAAATGTCTAAATAGAACGTTGTTATGAAGAGAGGCAACTACAGGTGCATGAAAAAATCGGTGCAGTGTTTGTCAGAAAATACGAATGCTCTAGCGTACTCTTAACAGTCACATTCATCAAAGCCCTTTGTCTATGATAACATCAGTTCTATGCCTAATTCCTGCCATTGGAAGTACGTTTGGTAGCAGGTTTTAATGTTCAGTGAAAGCTCTTGAAAATTAAATAGGTTTCCTGCAGGGCATTCATTACAATGATGTAAATCCAGAACAATTAAACTGAAGTTGATGATGCTACTCCAGATTTACATATCTGTAATGGAGAATACAATCCGGCTCCGTATGCATATGAAATCCCAGCTAATGTAAAACTGGCATGGAAGAGAGTAACTTTTAATGTGACCTTTTATAAATTTTCTCAGAAGTTTTTTTTTAAAGGAACAAGTGCACATTGGTCAAGTATCAGACAGTGGTGCTGTTGATTCCAGATTGCATGTGTATTACTCACAGATCGAGCTGTCTATCCTCATTCACACTCACCTTTGGAGTCATTGGTCACTCATACTGAAACAGGAAGCAGTTGTACCTGGAGAGGATGCAGGACTTTGTCCAACTTGCAGGACTTTGTTTTAGTGGTTGGACATCTGTTCAGACAAGAGAGAAAGCTGTCAAGTGCATCTGCAATCAATGAGGTAAGGTGTATGAAATTACTATTTCCCTCCCTGTTTACAGCCAGTAACTTTTTATAACTCAACAGCCTGGGAACCAAAGTCTGTACCTTTCAGGCAAATTCCTGTTGACTTCAACCAGGGTTTGTTCCTGACAGATACCTTCAAGGCTGGGCCTTGTGTACAATGAATATCTTCAGTCTCTAACTCTTGCTTTTATGTTTTGTTTTGGTTTTCTCTTAGGAAGGAAACTGAATTTGTGTTGAAGTACTGCCAGGTCAAATGGTTCACTGCAGCTTTTTCTTCTCCTTCTGTTATCACACGTGCAGCTCCTCTACCAACTAGAAAAAGACTGAGAGCACATCTTGCTCTTGGAAGATTAAATGCTATTTGATGGTAAATTGAGCAAGATAAAACGGGGCAGCAATAGTTGCTACCTACTGCAATTGTATTTAGTCTTTATATTATTTACAGCTAATGAACTGTCATTTTTTTATTTTCCAGATGCAGAGGTTGAAGAGCTGATTCTCAAAACTAATCTGTGATGAATGGCTTGATAATCCTGAAATGTTACCCCTAATTTTTTCTTCTGGTATTGGATTCCTTTCTATATACTAAGTCAGCTGCTGAAGAAAGGGAGGAAAGAAGTAAAAGCTTTCTTTGTTGCTTTAATGACTTTTATAACAACATACTGCTGAGATTTTAAAATAAATATAATTTTTATTAGTTGTCTTACAGGCATCTCCCTTTCTAATCTTGTTTTTTGTTGAATGAATGCCAGTAGTCAAATGTCTTGCTGAATACTTAATACACCTTCAGACTGTGCTTTTGTGTACTCTCCATTTTCCCTCTGTAGCAATTACTGGGAATAATTAGGTACACGAGAACACAATGCTTTTTTTGGATACTTACTTATTCACGTAACTGGATTTGCAGGGTGATGTGAAAGAAGTGAATAGGTCTGTTTTTTAATAGAGAAAGGAAGGAGACGTAGAATTCAACTTTAAAAGTCTTTAGCTATTTTGTTTTCTTTTGTCTTTCTTTTTGTTGCTAGTGTTTTAACCCTCCTTTTGCTGCTTCAGCTTTTTCTGTTAGTTCTCTTGTGTTCTCCTCCATTTGCTTCCGAAGACTCCTAGGAAGACCTAGCTGAAATTTTGGTTTTAGGAGCAAAATAGTAGATGTGGATAGTCATGTCAGTTACCAGAAAAGAAGACTGTAAGGAATCACCTGAATTACTGAGTCCAGTCCTCTGGAAATAGCAACCTAGGTAATAGACATTTACTCCAAGAGGTTTTGCAACAGTTCAGGTCACTTAACATCGCAACGTCCATGAAATTCTGATTAATAACCTTCAGCCATAGAGGCACTGGAATAATCATTGATGCCGTAGATCCTTGCAACAAGGGATTTGCTAGGTGGATTTCCCATACGGTCTCTAGCAGTATCTTATTCCTCGCAGAAGAGGGAGTAAAAAAGAACAACCTCCAATAATCCCTGTCAATCTGCTTGAGGTTTTCTTTGCCATATGTTTCGTCAAAACATCCTGCCTTATATTTTGCCTCTAACAGTGACTGATTATGAATACTTCAAAGAAACAATTAAAAAAGCAGCATCTACATTAGTTATTAAGGCAAGGAGGGGATGGTGATGTAGGTGAGCATTGAAAGCTGTGAAATGTATGCTATGTTTATTAAACACAGACAAAAGACAGCAATAAAATAATATTGCAAAATGTGTGGTAACGAATAAGCCACTGACTGTTACAAATATTATGGAACAGTATTCTTGCGCAATCAGCAAAAGATCCAGGAAACTGGTATTTGAGAACTGTGTAAATAGTCAACATTTACTTTTCACTGGGCACTGATGAAAGAGTATGAAAACATGGGCAAGTATGAAAATATGCAGCCAAAGGTAGGGGTCTGTAACAGGTGTGAGTTTTCATTCCGCTCATGTAAATGTGGCATATCATGAAAAATTTTAATACTGGATGAGTTCCGTATGCATCTGTGAAATTTTTACAAAGCTGCTGCTTCTTGGACCTCACTGTGCTTCTATGAAATACTGCAGCTGTTGCTTGGATCTTGGCGTGGTACAACTGAATATTTCCTGTATAGACGCTTCTTCTCATCAGCTGCTTTGGTCACAGACTGTCATTCTCAATGTCCCTTCACACCTCTTCAGTCTGTGTTTTCTTAACTCATCATGAGTATGCCATGATCTACTCCTTGGATCTGATGGGTAACGATACATGCTGTTCTCTTCTTATACATACGTACACACACACACAGAGTTTTAAAAATATTTATTTGTTTATTTGTTTATTCTTTTGCCCTCCTTATCTGATGAGAACAGTCATATGGCCATGACCCAAAGTTGATGGAATCATACAGATGAATCAGGAGCATAAGAAGAGCTCATATCTCTTATGTTGAGGCATCTGCAGTGACACACGCCCAACCCTTGTGTACAGGTTCTCCAGTAGACAAGAGTGTGTGATTGTCTTTCATGTGCATTTTAATTAAAATCAGGATGATATCTTGTCTGTTGCTTCTGTCTCCATTTTATATTTGGATAGAAGTCATGAAGTAATACGTTTCCTCCTCTTGTGTTTCCCATGGCATTTGGGAATTGGCTGACTCCATCATGAAGATCCCTTTCAGAAGTACTCAGAATTTCTGCCCTGCACCTTCTGCCATTGAGCTCCTGGGCTGTGTGGTCTCAGGGTGGATATAAGAATCTGCATGAAAAACAGGGAAAGGTGAGTTAATTTCCTTAGGGGTTACCACCAATAGCCCAAATATGGCCTGTCCTCAGTCCTCAACGTTATGTTAGGAGCTCAATATCAGCTCTCAAAAAGACACGTGGATATTCTTTGGGCCTTTTGTACTGAGTCAATGATGTATAAGCTTTTTGGACCCCCCCTGAATGCATGTATCTTTGTCTCAATTTGTACAGTTAGTCATATGCTCTTTAAAAATCTTTTACAGATGGAACCCCGTGGGACTGGACCTGTATCAAAAACTGTATTAAATAACTAAAATAAAGGTTTTTAAAAGTTCCTATTTCCCCCAGTGTGTTGCTTAGAGTGAATAGCTGTGTTTAGCGGAAAAGAAATCAGATGAGTCTGGGGCATGTGTGCCACCTTGTACCCTCTTGGCTCAGCTGGGGGATGGAGGGATGGAGGAATGAGATACAGGCATCTTTTGGAATATGCTTCTTGTGTCAATTGTGCCTTAAAGATGACTGTCTCGCAAGGTTGATGCTTCTGTGTGTTCGTTAGGTGCTTTTTAAAATCCACCTCTATACATAATCATGCAATTAAGTGCCCAACCTGCCTTCAGGAAACACATAATATACAATTTTATACAATACCAAAAAAAGATATTGGAAGCCATAGTGGATTTGAATAAGTGGCGAAACACTGAGGAGTTGAAAAACTTGCTACACAAAGAGGGAACTACCTTGTTACAGATAAAGCAGTGGCAACTTCACCACAGATCTCACTGGTTCTTAATAGATTAATAGATTGTCTTTTATTTTAGAAGACAAGGTTATGAAAAGACCCAGCAGATTAAATTGAATGTTTTTTTAAATCAGGTTGGAATTGAGAGAAAACATTTTTAGAATCGTTGTACCCAGCCATTCATATGAAAGACTGAGTGGGGATCTCATCAATGCTTATCAATATCTAAAGGGTGGGCATCAAGAAGATGGGGCCAGGCTCTTTTCAGTGGTGCCCAGCAACAGGGCAAGGGGCAACGGGCACAAACTGGAGCACAGGAAGTTCCACCTGAACATGAGGAGGAACTTCTTTACTGTGAGGGTGACAGAGCCCTGGAACAGGCTGCCCAGGGAGGCTGTGGAGTCTCCTTCTCTGGAGATATTCAAAACCCGCCTGGATGTGTTCCTGTGCAACCTGCTCTGGGGGCATGTGCTTAAGCAGGGGGGTTGGACTGGATGATCTCTGGAGGTCCCTTCCAACCCCTACCATTCTGTGATTCGGTGAAAGTAGTTGTTACACAAAAATTTTTACACAGGGTAGTTGGTCTTTTTATAAATATCTGTTCTAATTAATCTGCAAGTTATTTGGCATGATTGTGTTATTTAGGAAAACGATGACAACTGTTCCCTCCTGTTCAAGAGCTACCAGGTGATGCTCTCCAGTGCAGGCATTCTCCTCTGAGCTTAACATGTATGAATCTGTAAAAGTGTCTTGAATGCTTAAAGAGCCAGAAAGGCTTTTAGCCTCTCAGACTGCCAGTTCCCTGGCATAAGGTTTTGAAAAACCTGGCCTAGATGTCTATATTTCATAGTCTTTAGTACTTAGCCCTGCATACATCAGGTTTGGAGTATAAAACCGAGGACAGGATATTTATTTTTACTGCATTCGCTATGCCAATTCAAGATAATTCTTATTAGTATAAGAGGCAAGCAGTTTTTAAGACTATCTCTAAACTCTGTTGAGATCACTTTTTCCGTAGTTTTCCTTTTTTAATAGGAAATTGGCAGGAAGTATGTTGCTTTGATTTTATTCTGTTTCTCTGTTTAGATTTTGTTCTATTTTTTTTTTCATATTTAATGCTCGCTTTATAATGATGTTTACAGTACCAAGAACATATATCTAGGGCTATGTATGCCAAATAGCAAACTAAAAAAGTAAATTTAGGCTCTGTGAACCTACTGTTGAACTGTGAGACAGTTATCTCTACTTGAACTATTCTGCTCACCTAAGGTAGGTAGTGTCAGTGGTGGCAGGATTTTCAAAACTTTTGCTCCACCTTTTATTATCTTTTCCTAGTCGAGAGTTATGTCTTTCAGCTGTAGATGATGCTGCAGTGTTACTTTTTACATGTGTCATTTAACATCTATAATTCATACAGTTAAGGTTTTAGGATATACTGTTTCTAATAAGATAATTCTGTGCATAGTAACTTTATACAACATGAATGAGATATTTATACCTTCACTAATATGTTAATTGCAGGAAGTTCCTGTATCTTGATTCTTTGGATTTACATAGCATGTTTGGGATTCTGAAAGCATCAATAAAAATAAATCAGCTTAACACTGAATCGGTCCTGTGAGGCAAGCATATTCCATCACTGTCTATTGATTAGTAAATACAGGCATAACATAATTCATTGACTTTTCCAAAGCCAGACAGTCTATAGGAAGGCAGAAGGAGTAATTTATTTCCTTCATGCTGTACCTGAACATTAGTCACGGTACTAATCCTTGTCTCCAGACATTACTGTTCAGATGGGATAAAGAGGCAGAGTCAACTTCAATTGAATAGCCATTGGAAAGTTTCCCCTGGTTTTATTAGCATAGTAAAATTCAAAGCAGTTTTGAAAATAGTTTGTTTTAATTTGTGCTTTGCTGGGACCAGAAGGATGATAATTTCACTGATCCTCTTGATAAATCTATCCAGCCTTTGTCATGAGAACATGTATATGTATGCACAAGAGATCCTATGGACTACATTGTTAATACTTATGGAAATAAACCTTAGCCGCCTTAAAGTTAGATGCTTACCTTAGATTTAGTTATGTAACTTAACGTGTATAGTGTATTTACGTAATACAGAAGTTATCCTCTGTGGCAGTTCGTCCTGGGTTTACATAGCAGAATGGGTTTCACTTGCATAGAGATGGGCAGTTGATACCCTTGTAGGGACCCTAGGGTAATCTGTGCACAGCATACACCTCTCTGGAAGGATGTGGCTCTCACACTGGCCTTGTGTCATGTTTGCCAGCACTGTACAGTGCTCCTATTCCAGCCTAAAATAGCAGTGGGGCTCACTTGCCTTTCACCTAGTCATCTGGTTCCCTTTCAGACTGTCTTGCCCATCCTTGCTCCTCTCTTGACAGTTCATTTGTTGCAAACTGCAGTTAATTCCACTTACATTGATGCTGTAGTCTTTTTTTTAAATTCCTCAGGAAAGGACACCAACATTTGGCCTCTGGACTTCTATAAATGTGTCTCAAAACATGGCCCTGGCCTTGCAGAGTTGGAGTGGATACAGCCATTAATTTGCTGATTGGATCATTGATTGAACTAAGTAATGAGTACGTAGCCAAAACCGAGGAACTGCAGGATGATGAGACTGCAGAAGTGTCAGAATAATTGTCTGAAGCTGCATAGCACTGTGATTACTTCCGCGTAATTGTGAAAAAAGTCAAAATAATAGTTCAAATCACTGAAGCATTGGACTTTAAATCCAGATTTTCAATTTATACACAAAATACGAGTGTGCATGTGCATCTGTGTACCTATATAAAGCAAGTTGTTTGACTTCCTCCTTAAATATTACTTTTTGCCATACAATCCTTGTTTCACAGAGCTGCTATATATAGCTTGCTTGGCTGAGTGCTCTTGCAATTGCTAAATTTATGTCCTGCTTAATAGGCTTATGTACTTCCCATGTGTTTCTGGCAAGTGCTTTTGACAGTCTGCCTTTATACACACCTTTAAATTACAGATTCTTTTTCCAGCAGCCCATTTTCTAAAAGTTGCATGCTTCAGCCACCAAAGCCATATAACTAATGTTGACACCAACCGATCCTCCAGAAGCTTACACATACCACTTATTCGTGTTACAGCAGCTGGGCACTGTGTTTACAATTCACTGGTTTTTAGGCAAGCGTTACCTGAAACATGTAACATAGAAAACATAACATGATTTTAAAATTAAGAAATTTTTTTTTACTTTAAATAGCAAGGAATAAACAGAGCTGAGGGCAAAAATGAACATCTGCTAGTGCTCCATCTCTCGCGGTGCTTTGCAAAGTCTTTCTGCTGCAGGCCAGAGGCTGGGTGTGCAACAGCCTCCATCTTCCTTCCTTCCTTCTTCTTTGAAATGGCTTTGTCACCGGGACATGAAATTTCCAGTGCCATGCAGCCATTTAAGCCCTCACATAATCTGCCTGTTCATCCTAATTGGCATATATGACTTTTTATATTATTACCTCCTGTCTCTTGTGTTGTTGGGAACTTTTCTTCAATCAGCCTTACAGTTTAATCCAAGTCAACTATGTTGTGATCTGCTACATAATTACATACTGAGAGAATTCAGCTCAAAAATTAGATCCACTCTGGTGCTCTTCACTTCATACAGGATTATCCCAACAGATGATCTCACGAATGTCAGTATCTCTTCCTGCCATTGTGCCAGAACAGAAATTTCCCGTGTTGCCTCTGCTACAATATATGAAGGCAAAAGCCAACATAGCAGAAAAGCTGCCTATTCAAAACCCAGTTCACAGTCTGAGTTTTACATTATCACTGCCTTAATTCAGTGGCCTTTTCTTGGCATTGTTCGTTTTAGCAGGAACGGTTCAGAAAGACAATTTATTGACTAGAACAAGTGGTGGCTTGGCAAGAAGAGAAGACATTCCCTATCTCACCTTCGGAGAACGCTTTTGAGGTCATTTCTTTACCTTTAAGAAAGTATCAAAAGGGGGGAAAATTCTGAAACTGTGCAGAAACCAGTGTCACGTTACAGAGACTTTAATTTAACAAATAGCATGCAAAATGAAATTAGTATTTTCACAGAGCAGATTTGCTGTAGATTTTGTTGAAAATCAGATTAGATCAGATGCAATAGTACTTTTATATGGTACTTTTGAAGAAGCTGTTCTTTCTAAGTAGAGAACGAGGAATAAAATGATCCTGTGTGAACCAGTTCAAAAGCAAGACTGGCAGCAGAGCACTGAGGGGAACTATTTCTGCAAATGGCATATCAGTACTTAGAGCAGATTTGATCACCAGCATTGTCGGAGAGCAGCAAGAGCAAGGCTCCTCTGTAAGGGAGGGCAGTCAGGGAGCTGAGAGTAGCTGTGACCCAAGGGCGGTGCCCCCTCTGGTGCGGGCATAGCCCCACAGCCCCCACAGCCTGCAGGGCACGGCTGATGGCAGCAGCAGGTCCCACTAACAGTCCAGTGATCAGCAGAGAAGCAGGAAGGAGTGAGCAGGTCCCAGCTTAGTGCAGGAAGGGCAGGCAGCAAGCCAGGGGAAGCGTGGGACAGCACTGGCCCCCACTTGCCCACGGCATGAGTCAGCTTCAGTGGGGCGCCTGGAAAGGGGCACAGATGTGGAGGTCCAAGGACAAGTGGCCAGAAAAAATAAGGCCCGATGGTGCACTCAAGGTCCTGGTGAGGGTGTGGATTAATGACAGAAAACAGAAGAGGGTTTTAAGTAGTAGTGATAAAACCCTAAATGTTAGCTTCGGAGCCCAGTCCTGTCTCACATGGGAGGACTTGTACTAACTCTGCAAGGGCAAATTTCCAAGGGCTGTGCTCAGGCTACAGCCAGCTGGCTTACACAGTAGAGATGTTTACTTCCGTCTTTAGTGGAAATGCAGAATCCAAGATTTGGGAAAGCGAAAGGACAGCAGTTAATTTCAAAAATTAGTGGGCCTCACTAATCCTACCCTAAAGCCTTTCATCCTTCCAGAAAAAAACATGTTCTTACCTTGAATTAGTTAATTGAGGGCAGTGCATTTTTCAGCGATCAGATCAGGTGAAGCACTAACCAAGGTAAACAATTTTTGGTGCACAAAGTTAAGGTATAAAGAGTGTTTCCATAGCTCCAGTTATTTAAAGCCTGTGAAACATGAGCTCTGCAAAACATAAGGCAGCAAAGCCTTAAGTTTTGTCCCTGATCTTCCTGTAAGCTGTCGATGTTCGGAGATGTGCCAAACCATGGATTTGCCTGTGGTCATCAGGACTGACCAGTGCTGCTTTTTTTTAGGAGCAAAAAAATTGTTAAAAAATACAAAAACGTATTTTAGAAACATTGCTCAAGAAGTGTCAGGTTGGAGGCTATTTATTTGCACACAAAGAATAGAAAAAAAGAGATGATAAATAGGCTTCAGTTTTATTTCAATGCTTTTTATAAAACAGCTACTGAAATACTGACCTTGGAAATAGTGAGTGTAGTCCACAAAGCAAAACCAAGAGATGTGGTGTTCCCTCTTGAGAAGAGAGTTTTCCAGCACTTTCACACTTTTCGTGCTGTGTGTGCAATTATGCTATATTTGCTTCTTAATTTTAACAAGATGATAAATAAGGATTATTTGCTTATTTAAGATATTAGCATGAACATACTAGAAAATATTTTGGGAGTGGTGGTAGGGGAAATAATTCCTTGTGGTTAGTTTTCAATGAGAAGCCTTTAGCAAGGAGTAGTGAGGGATCAGAAAAGAGGCTTCTCCGGCTCTTTGAAGTCTTGCAACTGGATGATTTTGCTCCGTCTTCTTTGTAAGGTGAGAGTAGACCTGCCAAAGTCCAGTGATATTTTTTTGTAATTTCACTTTTGGCAAAGTGTCATGAAGAGGAAGGTTGAATTAAAAATAGCTGCCTTCATCCTTTCTCTGAAGTTTGTCTGAGGGATGGCTTGCAGGGAATTCTTTTGCAAATCAAGAAGTCTGAGGTAGTAAAAAGGGAGTGGTCTGGCAAAAAAGGTTGTAAGCTCTTCTGTAGCTTTCTCACACTGATAACGCTATTAAGGGGAGTAGTTTGTGTATCTTTTTCCCTGACTTTTGAAAGGCTAAATGGTAAATGGCAGAAATTTTTGCTTTCGGCTTATGAACTTGGATTTTTGTTGTTTTAAAGAAAGCTAGGGTTGTCCTAAGACTCCTGTGGAACTTTGATTAAGCATATTACGCAGAATTTATCAGCAATTAAAAACTACTTGATGGTCCATTTGTCACACTTAATGGCTTAAGAGCAGGGTCTTGGAAGGCAGTCCGTTGAAAGGAACATGGATGTGCACAAACATATTGCTTCATACATTACTTAACCTCTCATAGGTTTGTTAAATAAAAGTAGCTACTTGGAAAGTAGAATCTTTGTAAGAACATCACGTTATCAAATCATTTTCATGAAAGTTATTTCATGCCTTCAACAGATTTTGTATAACCATTACTTTCTATTTCTTGCCTTCAGTCAAGATGTGAGGTTAAATTATTTTAAATAAATTAAAAAAAAATTATCTCCCAGCCTTATTCAGCATTGTGAACTGCTAACAATGCCACAGAACATGCTTGTGCAACATATGCCATATATTCATACTTGTACATATATCCAGAAAAATAATAGTACATGCTCAAAATGCTGTAGAAGTGGCTAATAAATATGGGATTCTGCTCTGTATGGATACGTCCCATACACGGCTTTGAAATTCGTTCATTTGCAAGATACTTGTTAGGTCTTTTCAAAGTCTGACTTTCCATAAAAATGCGTTTACATGCAAAGTGTTAATTAGATATTTTTTGCCAGACTGTTCCTGTTTTACTCATGTTCCAGGTAAGAAATGGTTTTTAAAATCTTGGTTACAAGGAAAGTTTTATCCAGAAGAAATACCGATTTGGTATCCATATGGTGCAGTTTATTCTATCAGTGTGAAAAGACATTTGTTGTGGTGCTGATCATTGTCTTAATTTTGTTTCCTAACGAAGTGTTTTATGCTCTGTCAGTTTGCCTGTCCCTACCTGACCTCTGAAACTATTGACCAGTTTCAGTCTAATTTAATAAGGTAGGAATCTTGACAATGTCGAGTTGCTACAAGTTCTGTGAAGATTTGCATTTGGCTGAATTTGAAAGATCCAGGTTACTGCCTTCATGAGGGCCTTTCATTCTGAGAGGCAGAAGCTGCTTGGGCAGTGAGTACTCTCCCAGCCCTCAGCAAGCCACAAACTTTTGCCCTGTAAGAAGTGGGAGAGATGTGGAGTGAAATGGAGAAGGCATGCTGCTGAGGACTTGGGGATCTAGGACATAAATCAATAGGTTGTCAGGTTTCTTCAGTTCTACTTTTTCACAGTAAACCTGTTTAAGTATAATATACTGGATATTTCTCTATAGGAACTACTGAGCAGATATCAAAGCTACTCTTTTAGAGGACTCATAGAGGTGAGCTATGACTGCCAGAGTGAGTCACGTCCCTGTGTTTAGTTTGTTGCTTATGGCACTGTTGAAAACACTTACTGCATAGAAAAATTCAATAGATTGAACCCATATAATCGCATTAATTTACAAACAGTAGTACTGGACTTGCAAAATTTCTTGACACGACTGAAAAGGTCTTCTTTACCAGAGAAAAACGATTTCCATATAATTTCATTGCTTGTATGATGTTACTTTTTAATAGTGGAAAAAAAAGCTGTTTGTTAGTGTCCTATGCCACACATGAACAGATACTTGTGTTCAAATAGAGCCCTACTGTAGCAGTTGTAGGCCCAGGGCCCACAAAAGGAAATCCTGTTGTATTTGCTTAGTTGATTAGAAGATTAACAGGTAGTTTAGCCTTTTGGAATGGAAAGAAGAATATACGAAGTAATATTACAAACATTGCGGTACAGACAAGTAAACATTGCTGGGATATAAATTCTGGCATTGCAAATCTGGATAGTGTATATACCTTTAAAAATTGCAGTAGTACAGATGTTTCAGGAAACCTTCTCTCTCAGGACTGTCTTCTGAGTCATAAAGTTTTTGTTTGGATTTTAGAAAATCTGCCTGTAATCCCTTAGCTAGAAAATAAATACACTGTAGCCTTTCAGACCCCCTACAAATTCCTTCTGGTGAGGTGAATCACAAATTCATTGCAAAATCTTACATTCAGAGACTCATTGCTCCTAATGTCCAGTGTCTATGTAGATAACCAGCTGAGATGCTTTCTAGATGCACATCAGGGGATCTCAAAAGCTGTTGTGTGCAAAAATCAGTAAGACAAGAAGAGCAGATGAGTTTGTTTTCTGCTTTGTGCAGCTATCTTTAAATCCACAGAATGTAGACTCTACCCTAGCCCTTAGTACGCACACTGTTGACTTAATCAATCATAAGGAACCAGTAAAGATCTCAGAATAAAGAACTCTTGATGTTTCTTGGTACATATATCGCAGTGCAAATCCTGGCAGCTAAACCAGCTTCAGGTATATGGGTACTTTTTCGACCCTACATGACCTTCTGCTATATGTAATCAGCTCTGAGCTGTCCCTGATGCAGCTCACTAGGCAGAAAGCAAGTTTCATGCAGGAAAGTGTTCAGAATGCTGCAGAGATGCCAGTGCCAGCTGATGATGCTGGAGGCATGCAGCGGGTCTGGCACACTGAGGGAAAGACTGCACAAATAGTGCATGTGCAAAAGAAGTCATTCTACTTAGGTTCATTAAATCTGGTTACTCACCCTGGCCTTACAGTTTTTAAAATCAATTCCCGCTTCCTGGTTTCCTGGTCTGTGGCCTGGCCGCACAACAGGGGAGAGTCAGTGCCGCTTCCAGTGACAATAACGGGAGTGTTTATGGAGAACTCTTCTGTCCCTCACATTTGGTGCATCTTGTATCTGGGTATAGTAAAATGTAACAGATGAATGTTACCCATTCATACTCCAAAAGGATCTCTTAGCCTGTAGATCACAGCACTGCAGGTGTTGGACTTAGGTAGAGCTCTGTGAAAGAGGAGAATGGGTGAGCACACAGAGTAGGCAGTTGCACCGTGAGAGGGGGGCTACTTTCTTAAACTAGACATATGGATGACATATTTGTGTCTTTAAAAATATATTCTGTTTTGTTTTCCTCTTTGTTCTTTCAGTGTCATCTATGGAAGCTGAGGATAAAGTAGTAGTTGTATAACATAGGAAAGCAAATAGAAACTGACACAAACTTTTAAAGCTTTAGGCCAGTTCAGATCTGGATCTGAACTTTTCAGTTAATTCTCTTCACACGATAAGCTGACTAATACAGGATCAAATTCTTTTTCCCTGAATTTGGGGGCAGGAGGAAAAGTTAAATCGCTTG
Organism: Steatornis caripensis; assembly: GCA_013398225.1. Lineage (NCBI taxonomy): Eukaryota > Metazoa > Chordata > Aves > Caprimulgiformes > Steatornithidae > Steatornis > Steatornis caripensis. The sequence continues at coordinate 653,593 of VZSC01018599.1, forward strand.
GGTTGGAGCAAGATACAAAGTGGGTTTTATAGCTGTTTACTGCTCCGTAGTCAGGCGTTGAGTTGTGGTATCAATACAAGAAAATGTGCTGCTTGCTCTGACTTACTCCGTTTTCCTGGTATACTTGTCGATTTTCCTCCCAGAACTCTTCCTCTGCAACAATGTGGATTGAATGTCATTTTTGAAGGAAGTGGAGTTTTGCCAAATAGGATTTTCTAGTCTGCTAGGGGAATTCTCCGTTGCTTGATGGTGATAAGAGTTGAGCCTTGTGCACTAATTTAGTAAGCTAATTGAACGAATGTAACAAAGTGATCCCTAAAATTTACAATTTTATGTGGCCACGTGGTTCCCTCTAACTGAGCTCTAAGTACCAATGTGACAGAAACATTTTGCAGTGAACAAAGAATAGGCAACTGCAAGAAATCACAGAGAGTACTGGGGCACAGAGTCAAGTTCGGAAGTGCAATTTCCTTTCCAAACAGGAGCTGTTCTGGGAGCTTACAGTATGCCGTGCTATCCCAGAGGAAGCAGGATGATTTTGTTCACTCAAGTCTGAGAATTTAACAGGCTGCATATAAAATCCTAGGGCTTATTTATAACCAGGCCACCCAGAAGTTCTAGCTTGCTTTTGTGTCAAATATATACTAATGGATTACAATGAGAGTTTCTGTTTTCTTCAGGATGGTACCATGAAAGTTATGATCCAATAGAGATACCTAATGATACTGGTAGGGATTTAGAAGGCTACCGTGATGTTTCTGATTCTTCTGGGGAAGACCGTTTGCTTTTCAACACAACCATGTTGTTTGCTAGAATTGGTTCCCTGAATCGTTTGATCAGGAATTGCATTTTCTTTTGGGAGTCATCTTAAATGCTTTTTATAATATTGTCCTCCACTCCCCACTCCCAAAACATCAGAATGTGCCTTGAGCAGGAGCCAGTGTGGTTTTAGGACTGCAAGCTTCTTTTGTTCTTTCTGTTTCTTGGTGCTCTTTTCATATCCATACTGAGAATGCATTGGTCTGGAGATGGCTAGACATTGCCTTTGTGAGGAATTCTCCTGCAATATTCCTATAGTTGCTGTCATGTGCTAACCTCAAGCAATACATCTGGCTTACTTCAATGATAAATGATTTATTTCTCCTTCCCTAAACAAGGAGGGTCAAACTACAAGCATTTCTTACAAATCACTCTAAAGATTTATTTGTGGTAGATAAGTAGGGAACTAATCAGTAATCTGTTCCATCAGCTTCACCTACAGACATCTCAGCTGCCACCCTGTCACTCCAACTATTGCAAACCAGGAACAGTCCCTCCAGTTCAGGAGCCCTGTCTTCATCTGTCCCCTCTTGATTGGTTTTAAGTTCTAAATCTCTCTACCTTGCCCTTAAGCAATAATTAAGGCAATTAGCCTCTGCCTCCCAGGGCTAGTTGCTAACACGGTCCAGCTGATTTGCCTCCAGAGACATTTTATAAAGCTCAGCAAAGAAAAAAAGGTTGCTGCTGTAAGCAGATAAACACAAAAAGCAGAAAGGAAAAGCAAGAGCAAGCTAGTCCTTCATTCTCTAGTTGTGTCCTATAGTTCTCTGTAAGCAATATGTTTCGTTCTTGCATATGCAACAAATCAGTATGGTGCCCGTGTTGCGTTTCCCCAAAAGAAATCAGTCTTTGGTATGTCATCTTACTATTGAGATCAGTTGTAAATGGCTGTTCAGTACTGAACAGATTATTTTGGGTCACGTATATGTCATTAATCAATTGGCTTTGTTTTTTTGTGTGAGTCTGTCTCTCAATATGTTACCATTACTGTCTTTTTCCCTCTAAACTGTATTCTGAAGATGTAAATTATCGGTCAGACTGTCATGATCAGAAGAGAAGGAGTGACAGGACCGTCTCCTCTCACCTATTCTGGCATACAGCTGTACTGACTGAGCAACACAAACTGAAGGAGGGAGAGCCTAAATTTGTTTCAAACAATGGAGACAGCTGAGTTGGAGTTCCCTCCTCCGCTGCTTCCACCAATTGTTTTTTAATCTCCTTCTCAAACATTTGCACTTCTGCCGTGCTGAAATGGGAAAGGAGAAAGGTGCGAGAACGTCTGAAATGCCATTATGTAGGAATGAAGTAGGAAATCAGCACAAAGAGCTTATGATAAATTCAAAAAGAGCACACCAAGAAAGGTCCATTGTTAAACCATTTTCCTCTCCTGTCCCGATCATCACTTTTAGTTCCTCATTATTTCCCACTTTTGTTCTGTGCAGTATGTTCTTCTTACTCATATGAGTTTGGATAAAAAATGCTGCTCCTCCTTCCTTATTAGAAAATACAAGTCCACAGCTCAGCATATAACTATGTGTTTAATAAGTCTAGCTGCTGTGTAGGCTTAGGCAGACTTTATAGGGAGTTGCTGAGTTCCTGGACCTCAAATATCACTCTTTTGCCAAAGTCCTGGGAAGAATGGGACAGAGGCATCCTTCATCTTCGTTGCTTTCTTTCTCTTTAACTAGTGAAAACAAATGCTCCTCTCCTTTGGTGCTGCTGCTGCTCTTGGAACACACAAACCCTGCAGGCCTAATATATTATTATCCCTACATTTGTCTCTGCTGTTACTCTCTGGAAGTTTCTTTTGAGATTTTGTGCAACATGGAAGCCTCTTGCATAGCTTCCATCTCCAGCTTTCCTGGGATACACAGAAACAGGGGAGCAAGATGAAAATAAGTGTCAAAAAAAAAAATTATCTCTTGACTTCTTGATATAACTTGAACTCTTTGCATGTGAATGTATTTGCTCCTTGGGAACATTGCTCTGCAAATAGAAAAAGCTTGCATATACCTGAGCTGCTATGGAGGAGTAGAAAACTGTCATAGTAAAGAGCGAGAGGAGGAAAAAGGCAGGGGAGTAAAGGGGAGGGTAAAAACTCTTTAGGTTCTCTGTGGTTGTAGTTCTCTTCTTAGCGAGAGCTTCACCTGTAGCTGACAGTTGTAGACTCAGAGGATATTATTCACAAATAAGCACACAATTTCCCAGTGCAGAGTCGTGCTTCAGGACTTGAGAAAATAGCCTTATGTTTCATATTTCTAATTGAAGAAGAAAACAGGTTATGGAACCCTTTTGGTGGCACAGCTTAAATTTATGGCAAGAGGGAGCAGAGAGAAATTTAGGGAGGAAGATCTGAAGGAAATAATATGAGAGTCAAGATAACAATGCAAGAAGAGAATGAAGCAATAAGAACTAAGGCATAATGAATTCAAAGAGAAAGAAAAGAATACTTCAGGAGAAAGCAGCCGGAAAAAAATGGTTTAAACTTAATCAAGGGGCTTTTACAGAGGGAATAGCAAAGGAGAAAAAAAAAGGAACAGACTGTTGCAATTTTCTAGTTCATTGTAGATGTTTGACAAGGGGCCCATGACTATACCAGTGAATTGCATGTGGTTTGTATTCCCTGGTTTGCATTCCTCACTGCTAAAGTGAGGAAGGGGATTCTTCCACTTAGGTTTTCCAGCAGCAATGTGCTCAAGATTAAAATAGAGCATGTGATGATACCATGTTGACAAGAAACCCTGCTCTTCTGTATTTACAATAATGTTACTGCCCCACATACGGATACCCTTAAGAAATTAAAATCCTAGAAATAAAACAGTAAGCTTAGGACACTTGAACTACTTCTCAAGAAATTACTTCACTCCTGTATGTCGCTTCCTGTTTTTGCTGACAATAACTTCACACCTAAGTTAGTCTTCGGAGACCATGACTACAGTTGTAGTATTCAGCAACTGCTTTTGTTTTGAAAGCTAGCAGCAGTTTGGGATATTTTCTAATGATAAGGATAGCACTGTTGGCCAGTAAGTGGGCTCTTTGAAGGTTAGACTGAGTTTTGTCAGGGGTTCTGCTGTTCTCTTGCAGGAGAGTTCCTACAAAACTCAACTGTTGCACCCCTGCTGATGTGCTCAGTTGTCTTACTCTTCTGTCACTTACAGGAGGACAAGCTGCAAAGAGAGGAATGAGAGTCTTGAGGCTTTCATTGTGATTGTCATTGGTTTGTATAGGTCTTCTCCATCTTACTTACTTCCTAAATGTGTTGCCTACATTAGAGGTTTCATTCTCAATTTAAATGGAATGAGAAGAAATTAATNAGTCTTGAAGCTTTCATTGTGATTGTCATTGGTTTGTATAGGTCTTCTCCATCTTACTTACTTCCTAAATGTGTTGCCTACATTAGAGGTTTCATTCTCAATTTAAATGGAATGAGAAGAAATTAATAGCAGTGTTTTTGAAAAGTAGTTCGTAGCTTTTACCAGCCAGTTGTCTTACAATTGACTGAAGAATAGGTGGTCAAAAATGCTCTCTACCTGCCTGTAATGCGAACCTCAGTAGTCACTGAAGTGTATTTCATAAGAAAAATGTTCTCTAATCCCCATATAAACTGTCACTATTTCATTTAAAAACATAAAAGAAAAAAGAAAAATGCCCTGACAAATGGAAGGCTGTGGAATCTGCATGGAAACTGTAAAGGTCCTTTGGAAAAAGTCAAAATTTCACAAAAAATTAGGAGTGGTAGTTTTCCAATAGAAGTTTTTGATGGTTGCAATTTGACAAAAGCGCAAGAACTACATGGGGCATTCCCAGGCTCTTGCCTTTGCGGAACTATGGTAGTACTTGCAGAGTATGCTAATGCTGTCCTTAGGAGACCACTCATGGAATTCCGTTACCTTTGATAATAAGGTAAGTTTTCTTTTTTTAGTAAGGTAGGCTCTTACAAGAGTATAACATCCTCATTCAGATCTTCTGGCTTGATTTTGGGAAATGTTTAAAGCCTCTATTGGCTCACAGTTTGCAGAAATCCAGATGTTTGTGATGGAGCTTTCCTATGCAGCAGCCTCTGTTTCTCAAATTCACAGAAACTTTGTCAGGTCCTCTTAAAGCTTCAAAATAGCAGGGTATGATGCCAAAAATAATTTAGGCTTTTCTTCGAGTCTGTCACCATTTAGCTTTGACTTTTCACCTCCCACAAAGGGCATTGTATTTTTGCCAAAAACACAGCAGCCACATTTTGCAATGTAACTAGTTATTGAGGGTTATATAACTAGAGGGTTTTAGTATTTGATTGAAAATACCTGTCTTCCTACATTAGTGACAGGAGTTCTAGAAGTCTTTAATAAAACAACTTTGCAAAATAAAAGTTGTGAAAAGTAGGCAATTCTCCTGGTCTCTTAAATCATCTCTGCTCTGGCTCTCTTGACATTGGTGGGCTAGGGAGGTTTGGACATGCTTATTCTGATCCTCCAAGAATTCTCCCCCTCCAGAATGGCTGGGGAAGGAGCAGGAGCCTTCCTGAAGGTACAGAATCAGGTAAGGAGAGAGCGGTTGTGGATGAATTAGAAAGAAGCATCTGAAATTAATGCCTCTAAATATACTTAATTCTTCTACTTGACTGAGAATTCTCAGTTGCCTCTGTTTTTACTCTCTACTTAATTTCTGAGGTTATTTCTATTAAGGCGAATTGATGTATTTCAATAATGTCAGTCAATACCAGTGGGCATAGACCTAGGGTAGACTATATTTTAGCTAGAAGGAAAAAATATACCCCAGGAAGATCTATGTTTCAGGGGGTCTTTCAATTATTTCTTATCTTTCAATTATCCAAACTTCTGTCAATTCACATAAATCCTGCTGGAATGAAAGTGTCTGGGTAATTTACAGTTTACATATTGCTAATAAATGTGCTACTGGTGAAAGGAATATGATAAGCAAACAGATGATATCATATAGACTGGCTAATTACTGAGAAAGAATGAGTAGGTAGTCTTAGGAACAGTCAGTGTTCTCTCAGTGACTACTGTAAAAACAATGCCTCTGGAGAAAAGACCATGTCGAAGATAATTCAGGAGAAAAATCTTTCTTCGTTCATATTGTAAATAACTGAACAGTTGTCTTTCTGGAGCTCACACTGTCAACACAGAGCAAACAGAAAAGATCTTTTAATATTACAGTGTAATACAAGCTTTGTGTAAAAAAGTCTTATACAATCTACTCCACAACACTTTACATGTTAGGTAACACTTTTTATAGTCAAACCTACAAAAGCCTAGATTTCAGCTCTCCCTTCTTCCAGTAAAAGTGTTGTAATCCTCATGCTTCAGGTAGCAGAATTACACACAATTATGCTTTCCATTACTAAGAGTGAATTTTTATGAGGGAGCTGGAAAGGCCAGTTGTGGTGTAACAAGGGGAGCAAACTGGTCATAGTCAGATGCAAAGATATGGGCAAGATGAGCAAATATGTGACAAGTTTATAAAAATTAGGTTAATTGGATCTTGAAATAAGTGGTGAGATGGTGGAATTACATCTGAGACTTCACAGTCTTTTCTGTAATGAGAAAAAAATTATGGGCAGTGAAGTTCCGCACACATGATAGTATGCAGGTTTAAAGGGGCTGTGTAGAAAGGATAGTCATGATTTCTCTCTTCCAGTAAAGTCTGGGAGAGAGAAAGGCATAGGATTTAAGAAGCATCATGGAAAAATGGCTTATTGATGAAAAATAATAGAGAGCTGGACTTCTATCTATAAAAACTGAAAGAGGATTTCTTAGTTTTCCAGTTATGCCTCCTGCTTTAGTGTTTGAATTGAGGAGAAAAAGATAGGAACATTTAAATCCATAGTTTCACCTCTTTTAATACCAAAAGGGTACATATGTGCCAAATGTATTTTATGTTTTCTAATGTGTTATTTATATTACATATGTTGTACCAGATAATGTAAAAAAAAAACCCAGTGCCTTCTGTAGGCAAGTTCTATGCAGTGTGGAAAACTCACAGGAAAGAAAGTGGAGCTCTAAGAATCCAATATTCATTTAAGATGTCATTTTAAGGGGAAGATACAGGACATAAATTTTCCTTTAACCTTACAGGCTTAATCTTTTAATTTTTTATATGTGAAATAAAATGCATCTTCTTACAGTCAGTTCACTGAAAACCAGCATGTTATACTTTTTTCAAAAATCGTGTCATAAGTAGAATCAGTTAAAAATGTAAATGTGAAATAAAAAATTAGAATCAACTTCTAATTTAATTGACAATTCTGGAAAAAAAAGGTCTTCAAAGTGATCAAATCTGGTGTCATCAGAATATTTGAATCTCTTTCTGTATCATCGGAATAGTTTCTATAAAAACATAGATGCACAATAGCATATGGGAAAATATGCAGAAAAGCACACTTGATTTCAAGAGTAATTGCTGAAATTGTAGACTTTCGTGTATTCAGTTGTACAGGGGGAAAGAGTGAGATGTAGAAAGAGAAGGAAGAAAGGGTTGGAGGTACAACTGACTGGACAAGCAGAACTCTGTCAGCTTCAGATTATGGTTTTATTTCACAGAATCACAGAATGATAGGGGTTGGAAGAGATCCCTGGAGATCATCCAGTCCAACCCCCCTGCTAAAGCAGGTGCCCCCGGAGCAGGTTGCACAGGAACGCGTCCAGGCTGGTTTTGAATNCTGTTCCCGTGCTCTGCCACCCTCACAGTAAAGAAGTTCTTCCTCATGTTCAGGTGGAACTGCCTGTGCTCCAGTTTGTGCCCGTTGCCCCTTGTCCTGTCGCTAGGCACCGCTGAAAAGAGCCTGACCCCATCCTCTTGACACCCGCCCTTTAGATATTGATAAGCATTGATGAGATCCCCTCTCAGTCTTCTCCAGGCTGAACAGACCAAGGTCTCTCAGCCCTTCCTCATTAAATTTAGTCATTAAAAAATTGTATTTAGTAACTCTTACAGAAGTGGAGGCAGATTTCTAGAAGAGAGTCATGTATAGACAGTAGAGTGTTTTCATCTCTGCCTGCCAGTAAATATGGTGTCACAACTCCTTTCCTTTCCATGCAGTGTGGACACTTGCGCTACTGTCTTGCCAACTCTTCAAATCTCCAAATCTCTTCAGCTCTCAGGAGTGCTGTGGTTTATGAGTGCCTAGTGTAACAACAGAAAGAATTAGACATTAGCCAACCAAATGTAGAACTATCCAACGAAACGTAAATGTAAATGTGAAAAATGAAGTTTCATTTAAAAAAATAAAAATCTGTTAGGCTTCCTTCAGAGGCTTTTTCCCCTGAAAAAGTGGGGTCTTTTGTTTCCTTTTGGCGTTTTAAAAATACACAAATCCATGATTTTTCCAATTTTTGGTCATTACAAGTAACCAGACTCACTAATTAACTTTCTGGCACTGAATAACTTTTTGTCCAGTAATCAACAGCCTTCTTTGTATGCTCTGTAAGGTAGCCAAGAGTCTCTTGCTGTCAGTTGCTGGGAGAAGCCTCCTGCAATGAGTTCATGTGGCATCATCCTCCAAACCAAGTCTGATGGTTGTACACCAGTGGCTGAGCCTACCAGGCACTGTGGCACTATAGTAGACTTTATATTTATTAATGTTCTGGATTAATTCTGCTTTATTTCTCACAAAATAACGGCATGACTTCTGTTGGCAACTGTGGGATTTCTGCATTACCATCTTTTGCATATATGGAGCATTCTTTTATCTTGCAAATAAGATGCTAAGCTTTTTCTGCTGTAAGCATATTAGAAATCAGTCAAGCAATTAATGAGTGTATTTTCTATAGAAAGGCCTCAAATGGAATACACTTTGAAGTTTTAGGAGTTGCTTTTTGAGAAAGTTTCGGAACAAATAAAAAACATCCAGAGCAGACCAGTAAGAACGATTACGAATCTGGGAAACATAAGTTTCATATCATGAATTAGTTTATTGGGAAGAGAAGATTGAGGGGAGGGGACATGATAACAGTCTTCAAATCTGAAAGATTCTTTTAAAGAGGGAAGAGAATGCACCCTTCTCCAGGTACACCTGTCCTTCTTTGCGACCGTTTATGGAAGTCAGAGGTGGATGGTAAGAATATTTTAATATTCTTGAAACAATGAAACACTGATGCAGATTGTCTGGAGGATGCATGGCATCTCTGTCACTGGAAGTCTTGTGATAACAACTGGACAAACAGTGGTCAGGGACCACAAGGACCTTCTGACCTCGTTCTGTGGCAGCAAGATGAACTAGATGACAGTAATGTCCTCCCAGGTCTTTTATTTTATGATTTGATACTTACCTTACTTCAGGTTACTTGTTGCTGACTTGTAATGTATTGGCTGACTTGTAATTGTATTGTAATATTTCATGTTACAAGTTCCTGAAAGCAAGTTGTTAGGCAAGAACCCTTACTTTCATTTTTATAAAGTAGAAGTGTCTAATACTTGTTATTGCAAGGAAGAAATTAAAACAGTGAACTTGGAACTTTCAGGAAAGGGCAAGGACAAAGTGGCCAGAATATATCTTATCAAAATCTCAGTAGTTTAAGAAACTTTATAATAATCTAAATGTTTGGGGGAGGCAATACTCTTGGCCTTAGCCTTGGGCTTTTTTGTTCTACTTGAATAATTTCTCATTTTACATTGCTGTCACTTTCTTTTCCAACCAACATTTGGTAAGCACAAAGGTTTCACGTGTGGAACATCTTGTGTCTACTAATGCTTCCACTCCACGATTGCTTTAATCTTGCATTGCTGTCAACAGAGATGTGTATGCTTGTTCTGTCCCTTCCATGTTCACACTCCTCTGTCAGCCCAAAGGTTTGTGCTTTCAGGTGGGGAGCTGGAGCCAAGAACTGATCCTGGTCTTAAACAGACTGGGAAGAGAAAAGAAAACATTTTAACCAGGATCACTTCTGCAGTCTAGTCCGCTGCAGGACCATAAAAATGTATGTGTCAAGAGGTGTACAGGAATCTGAACGATCAGGTTCCTGTCTGGCAAAGTTGGGAACAGTCTTTTGAAAGGACAGTGCAAGACCTAAAATTGGGGAATGTGTACTGAGGAAAAAATGTCCCCTGCTGTCCTGCTCCATGTTTGTTTAGCACTGCAGCTGCTTAATAGCATACCAAAAGAAAATGCTTACCAGCTTTTGCAAAACTGCAGAGTCAACACAAGTGAGAAAAACAGTCTGTTACTTCTCTGACTCAATATTCATCTGTGTAGAAATACAAAAAGGTAAAGATTTTATTCTTAACTGAGCTTTTGTAACCTCTTCCCTCAGTTTGCTGACGCAACAGCTAGGAAGAAAACCACCTTTTTTTCCTGCTACTGTACACAGTCTTCAAATCCACGATGAATAAATATGGATTCCTGCCATGCAGCTTTCTCAGAGTATGTTATTCTCCATGGTTCATTTAAGATGCTAAAGTTGTTCTTAAAACAAATATTTTGGAGAAGACATTGGACAAGAATCTCTATGCAATGCTTTCTTATAAAAACCCTACTATTGCATTTTTGAGAGACACAGCTAATCCATTTTGGCCTGAATTTTTTTCCTTCACAAAAGCAAATTTTAGTCCTGGTGCATAATTTATGATTTGGCATCCAGCCCAAACATATGTACATGCTGAAATCAGTTTTGCATCTGTTTAACTTCATGCACATGAGTAGTCTAATTGGATTTAGTCTGATGAAATGACTCACGTGAAACCAAGTATTTGCAGAACAAGGGTTTCAGACACTGGGGTTCTTCAGGGCAGTCGCTTCTGCTTACTACAGCTTTATATTGCTCCTAGCACATGAAATGGCCTTTTGATTATCGAGAAGCCCTCTGCATGCTGTATAGCTGTGGTTTGAGGTGAAACAAAGAAGTACCTAAGAACAAATCTTGCAGTCTAGGTCAGATCTTCTGCTGCGTAGCACTTGGACACAATTGCAATAATTGCAACAATTAATTAGTTGTAACTTTCTTTAAAAATTTTCTTCTGGGAATCTCTTCAGGATCAAGGAAAATCACACTTCTTACTCTTACGTAACTGACAGAGAGGCTGCAGCTGTTGGCCTTTTGGTAGTCGTTGGCCAGGTTAAATACTGTTGCTTATATTTGCTGGACACTCTCATAAGTTACAGCCATCATCTCCTGTCAGGATGGAGTCATATTCTTTGGGAGTCTCATAATTCAATGGATGCAACACCTCCTGCAAGGAAGAGTTATCTGAATGGGCAGCAATAAAGATATTCATCATCTTCCCAGAACAAAATATCAATGTGTCAAGAAAACGAACAGGTTTTTTTGCTGGTCTCCCAAATGTTGTGTTCCAATGCCATGTCACGTCTGCCATCCTGAACGCTGGCTAATTTCTTGCCTCATAACTGTGCAGTAATAGGCTGTAGGAAGAGAAGAGGAGATGCTGAGCTTGCTGCTTGCTGAAGCTGTTTGTATCCAGAGGCTGGGTCTTCTGTTTTATTTTGATGTCTTCTCATTCTACCTATGTCTGCCATAAGGGTCTAGGGAACGCAAACTGGTCTAGAGAGTTAAGAGACTCAAGGAAGGGGATGAGAGAGGCTGCAAAATCTGATGTTAGAAGCATTAGGGATTAAAACGTGGAACTCCAGGGGATTTGTACTGTGAGAATGTAGTCTGGGGAGAAGGAAGGCTTGGACTATGAGTGATATTAAGGCAAGGCAAGGAAGTGAATGGCAGTGGCTGCAAAACTGATGGTCTACGTAGGACCAACATAAGATGGAAATGAAAACAGGGAAAGAAAAAAAGAAGTTGGAGTAAGAATATAAAGGAAGACGTATACCTTAAAGATTAATGGGTTTGTTGGCTTTTCCCTGCTACCTCACCGGCCAGGTACTTTCTGTGATTGGTAAAAACACACCTGAAATGAAGACAATTTTAGGAGGCTCAGAATGTACATCAAGGCATGTGATTTTGAGTATTTGAAATTTGATTGAGGCATTATGCTCCTGACTTATAGGTAGGAGGCACCTAAGAAAAGCATGTATGTGAAGTTCATCATGTAGCACCTGATTCAGGACTTTCTGAAGTTAACAAACAAGAGTATGGTTTGAAACAAGAGAGGAAAATATTGAAATGTTACAGAAGTAACTAAAATATTATAGAAGTAAAATTAACACTTTGAAGTACCTAAACGTGAATCTGATGGCTCCAGTGAAGATACTCTTTGATACTTTTGTGTGACTGGGGGAAAGCTTTGAACTTAAAGTGTTAAGTTGTAGAAGCCATTTTATTACTGATGTCTTTTTGTGGTCTGCAGTTTGAAGTGTATGCAGAGGAAACAGATAACTGAAGTCTCGATATTGCAAGGAAAAATGCATAGTATTGACTTTTGGTAATTGAAAACTTTTTGGTCCTACAAGTGGAATCACTTTAATGACATGGTCATCTGATCTATCCAGCAAGCTGAATGTTTTGCTTAGTGGAAAATTCTGAATGTTGATATGCAAATAGAAAATCATGTTACTATATGATTCTCAGAAGAGCATTCACAATGTTAACAAACCTACACATCTCTAACTCATTCTGGGGTTTTGCAAGTGAAACTAGGGCATTATCATCTCCATCTTTTGAATAACTTAGTGCGGCTCTTGATAATATTTCATATTGATTGGATTAATATCAGTGTTTCCTACTTAAATCCTCTTTGCCTTAATATGCGTAATTTCTAATCCGTTAGTTTTGTGCAAATCAACTGCCCCTTATTTGCATCTTGGCTAAATACCAAGAAGTTGGTATTTGTAAGAAACTTCTGTATGTAGTACTTAAACAAGGCTGTATGGCAAAGATCTCGTGTTAACTGCAATTATCATAGGTAATTAATTTGTTAATTGATATACTGAATTTGCAGCTGCTCACATTTTTTTAAAGTACTGAAATGACTATTATTGTGAATTGTTTGCTCTTAGAGGAGTATGACTACTTGATGTTGAACAAAGAATAAAAAGAAATCATGGACTTACTTAAATATTTATAAAGCATTTTTGATGAGTAGATCTTATTTCCATGGTGGATTTTTACAAACATATTCTTTTTGTCTATTTTCAGTCCCCTGCACATAGCTATTCAAGCTATGACTCTGGTAAGAATGAGAGTGTAGGCAGAGGTGCTGAAGATCTGTCTCTGAATCGAGGAGATGAGGATGAGGATGACCATGATGAGCAGGAAGATCCTGAGAAGGTTAATGAATCAGATGGGGTAGAAGCTGAGCGACTGAAAGCTTTTAACGTAAGTTGTCTTGCACTGGTTGTCTTGTTTACTTCTACTGTTCCTTTTAAGTTGTTATTTATTGGTAAGTTTGACAATATTAAAGGCACATTAATTTAATTTGCAGGATTTATTTCAATTATTATTTTAATGCACATTAAACTCTTGCCAACAGACGACAGATTTACTGTGTTTTATTTAGAATTTTAAGGCAGAGTGCCGTCTTTATCAGTGAGGAAAACAAAGCTTTGTTTTGTACGTGTGCATGTGCACCTGTGTGTGTGGATGTGGATGTATGTGCATGTTCACCCATTGAATGGAAAGGGGCTGTAGTTAGTTTGTCAGAAGACCATTCCAGTGGTCAGCTGCTTTCCCAATGTATGTAATTATGCATGAAAACACAGGCAATTGTTCAAACAAGGAAAAAGTGAGATTCAGTTCAATAAAATGGTTAGCAATCACAGCTTATTGTTAATAATGAAACTTAAGTAGTGCCTGTTTTCACAATCTGTTCTGGTTTATCTCACAAGTTCTGTATCCTATAGACTATTCTTTTCTTGTCTTTTTTTTAATCAGATCCCCCAAAATAACCCTTTAAAAAACTGTTTGCTTAATATTTCTGGCTTCCCATTACAAAGCTCTTCAGTGGATAGAAAAAATGTCTTCCTATCAGTAATCAAGACAGGAAGCTAGGAAGAGAAGAGAGCCGCCCTCCAAACCCATCTCCTCTGTCTCCCTCTTGCCAACAGATGTTTGTCAGGCTGTTTGTAGATGAAAACTTGGACCGAATGGTCCCAATCTCTAAGCAGCCCAAAGAAAAGATCCAGGCTATCATTGACTCATGCAGGCGACAATTCCCTGAGTATCAAGAGCGTGCCAGAAAACGCATACGTACTTACCTCAAGTCCTGCAGGCGGATGAAAAGAAGTGGTTTTGAGATGGTGAGTTTTGATTTAAAACCCAGCCCTAGTTTCCATCAAAACCCCATATGTAAATCCATGGCACTATTTTGTTTTCATCTTAGTGTCTTTTTTTTTGTTTGTTTATTTTTTTGGTAATACCAGGTCAGAGGTTTCTTTTTCCCTCCTTCATTCTTCCTGAATTTATTCCCTTTGTTCACTGGTTTAAAAATGCTTTGAGACACTAGAGTTCACGAGACGAACTAGTATGGATGTGTAGGGAAAGAAGAACAAAGCAAGGCATAAGAAGGGAAAACAAACGATGGCATATATAGTGACTTACTTCCTACTTTAGGTTACAGTTAGAGATTTTTTGCCTGGAAAAGTCTTGCAGCAAGGTGGATTTTTCTTTAAAATGACTCCGCTAACTGGATTTCCGTGAGCTCTGTAAAAATTAGATCCTGCTAGAGAAATGCTACACCCAAGCAAATGCCCAGTGTAGTAACATCACACTGGCAATGGGTTTTTTCTTGTACATTTTAGTGTATTACCTGTCAAAGTTACTCCTTTGAAATCCTTCAGTTGTGCAAAACACATTAAATGATTTTAAAACACAGACATCAAGTTTACAGTTTGAGCATCCCAATGGTTTAGTAATTGTAATTG
>VZSC01018599.1:668326-694001 GCA_013398225.1 Steatornis caripensis
AATTGTAATTGAACCAAAGACCGTAAAAGCTATGATGGTATACAACTGGCAGTGTTTTCAGACATTCATATTTTAATATTAGTCAGTAGTACAAGAATGGGTAAGTAATAAGTCTTCTCACCAATTGACAGCTTCATTATCTCTAAAAGACTTTTGTATTTCCAAAACCCAGCAAAGTCAGAAGAAACTAGGTAGCTACACACCTTCTCTTTGATGTGTCTTAGCCATCTCTCTGGCCTTTAGATGACAATAAAATTGCCTCATCATTACAAATAGATATCATTTAGTGCTTAAACACATCATTTATTTTTTTATTTGATGAATCATCTACAAACTCATTGATTACATTAAAAAATTACTGGAGATGATTGAATATTACTGTTTCTCTCTTTCTCTCTTTCTCTTTCCTGCAGTCTCTGCAGAATACTTACGATTTCCATATGTTATTTAAGATGTTAGCTGACAGTTTTAAGAACAAAATATCAGGTTTATTTGTAGGGTAAGAAAGACCACTATTGTATAACACAAAAAGCAAAGACAGAAACTAAATTTTTGTATGTGTTTGTGATTCTAACCAACTGCATGATTTTATTACTTGAAACATTGGGATAACACTGTTTCTGAACAGTAGAAACACAGATGAAGAAAGACAGGTAGAATAAAGGACATCTGTACAGAAAAAAGTGCCAAAGATTGACTGCTGGTGTACATGTCAGATCGTATAGCCTTCCAAAATAAAAGAAGGAAAAACAGAAAGTAAATATTTTCTACAGTACACTAAGTAGCATCAAATTGCAGCTACTCACTCTGGCTGAAAATAATACAGCAACATCAAGTTCAGCTTTCACGGTGTGAAGTATTTTTATTTTGCTGCACTTTCAGTTGAAAATACTTCAAAATTAGCCGATGCTAGCAAGTCTCCTCATTGTTCCAATTTATGGCCTCATTGCTGTCATTATTCACTCTGACGAGCAGTTATGTTAACTGGCTCGTTTTTTGTCATCTGAAAGACTTACAGATCTGTTTTGGAATATGAATAAGGGGCTTACAGTCTGACCCATAAGAGCTAGGTTGGCTTAACTTCAGTGCACATTTGCAAATGTTACTTTCATATGAATAAAGGTTGCAGGATCAAATTTGTTCCCAGGAGGGGAAAAGGAGCAGATATTACCAGGAACAGGATCCAAATAGGCAATCTTTATAGTTTAGAAATACTCCCTATTTTTACAATGTTCCACAACAGTTTATGATGAGCTTTATTTCTTCGTAAACAAACAAATTACCCTGTAAAATATTGACTTTGCTGCCCGTGAATGGAAGTGACAAGGCACTGGAGCTCATGCCAAAGATTTCAGCCCTCTTGGGCCTGAAGGGAAATCTGTCCTGCTTCCCCGTTCGCAGGTAGGAAAACGAGCCAAGAGTATCCAAAGTCTTTGGAGGAGCTCCTAGTAAGTGGTGGTTTATGGTTACGTCTTGAATAATTGTGAAACATAATACATATCCATTTGTTGTTTTTAATTGTTTTCTGATTTCTAAATTATTGTATCAGCATCTCCTGGTTATAAGCAGTTTTTTACAATGCTGCCATGGACAGAGGCACTTGACTGCATGATTATTTTAAATGTACCTGCCATTTTGACAGTGGAGAAGAATCGCTTTGTCTGGATAATAACATTTGTTCAAAACAATCATGAAAGAACATGTCAATTTGAATCAGGTGCTACCCTCAAATATAGCAAAACAGGATAATGATCTCCTCAGGAGCAGTAGTGCTACTGTTGTTATATTAAATAGGATGCTAGATAATAATCTCCAGAGGACATACCTTTTGCTATAGACATATTAAACACAAGTTTTTCATTTTGTTCAGGTTCAGAATGCTACATTTTGAGCATCTAGTTGCAAGAGAAGAAGAGAATGATCCCTTATATGGCATATGACAGATCAGACTGTGTGTGGAACAGTGCAGCGATCTACAGCGTCATATTGTAAAGTGAAGGGAAAATGTAAACACTAAGTTAAATTAGTGTAAGACTGCATAGTAAAGATGAAAAAGCATGCCTGAAGCCTGCTTCTGTCAGTTATTTGCCATCTGTAATGCAAGTGACGGTTCTTGCTGCATAACAGGCCAGTTCTAGCTCTGAGGCAATGGGAAAGAGTCTTATGAGTGTTCGTATTGTTAATTAACATGTTTCTCAGTATTAATATTTTTAAGAGATTGCTTATAGTTACTCTGCTTCCACTTAGGACAGATAGTTGTTTGTGGACTCCAAGGCAGCTTGCGTAGCTTCTTGTTATAAATACTCCTTTGAGGAGTTCCCTTTCTATATTGGAAATACTTTCCTCATTTGACTGTTCAGCTTGTAATTGTGCCACTTTCATTTGCTTTCTAATGCATACATATCCTTCAACAAGGCACTGACAAAGTTTTTCTCATGAACTGTACTATTTTTTTTTCCTCCCATTGTCTCTTGCTTATGGACTGTTGAGAGTGTTCTCTTACTAACTTCTGTGATCTTGCTTAGAATCTTTCACTGGGAGAAAAGTTTGTCAAGTCCTGAAATCACTGTTTTTTTGGATGGGATCTTTAGGATGTGCTTCCACCTGTGCTATGCTGTAGCACTTTGTGAACTTCTTAAAGTTCTTGATGCTCTTACAGAAATTATTTCCTTTTGTCTTCATTAGCCCGTAAGCAAAATAAAAAAATATGTTACTGCCTCTCTCTCAAGGACTGATATTAATGAGAATTTCTGTATATACATTAAGTGTTTTGTGACCTATATATGCTATACAAGAGGAATTTACTCTCTGAAAGGGTCAAATTACTTGTTTCACTAATATTTTTTAAATCCATCCTTTAGACTTGTCCCAACCTCTATATCTACAGAAAACTGCCAATTAAAAAAAGATAGTAGACAGCTGCTGAGCATATGTGGTATCTAACTTAGCTACAGTCCAGAAAAAATTTAGGTGTTAGGAATGATCAAATGGGATTGAATTGACTTGATAATACATTTTCTTCCTAGTATCTGCTTCCTCCCATCTTCATAGTCTCCTATCATCAGTCTTGCTGCATTCAGTTTGAAACTGCACCTTACAGTATCTTTTCACAGTTAATGCCATTTTTTTATGTACATCCCAATTCAAGATCAAGGTCTGAAACTGTCATTCACGAAGAGATTCTTCCTTTCGTTTAAGCAAAAGGAAACCCTCCTTCCTAGGCACTACTGTAATACAAAGCAATAGTATCAAAGAGCAAAGTGTTCTTACTTATTGGAGAGAAAAGGCTCTTCATAAATGCTTTTCATTGTCTCAAGACAAGTTTGGATGTGTCAGAGGGGAAGAGTCACACTATCACTGAAGACAGTTCCGCAGTTAGATCCCAGTGTTGTTCATCCCAGCTCCTTCTGTCCTATCGCCAGCCTCAATAGCAAATAACCAAGTTCTCTGTCTTTCACTGCTTCTGTCATTTGGTTGTGCCAATTGGCTGTAAGAGGTGTTTTAACAATTTGCAACTGTGCACATGTTGATCAAGGTGTTTAAAATGTGTCTAGTGGCTTGGAGTGCTTCTGTATTGTGATTGAGCAACTTTGGTGGGGACTGGTTTTCAGAAGTGGGCATGTTTTTTGCAATCGTCTGCCTTGTTAAGATTTCTCAGGATAGAGAACTAGCCTCTGTTTTAAGTTTTAGCTTTAAAGAGAGGAAGGTTTTGCTATTTACTGAATTTAGTGCTGAATAGTCCAGCTGCCCTCGCAGTCACATGGCTTTTCAGCCCTCCAGGCCTTTTATGGCTGGAAAGATCCCAAGCATTTTCAGGAAGATGAGGCTCTGGATCCAGAGATGCATACCTTATATTGATTAATAAGCTGAGAAGCATTAAGAAAGTTATCCATCACAAGAAAAGTTACATGAAGATCTACAAATAATAATAGAGTTGTTGCTTTGTAGTATACCTCAAACTCTGTGAACTGGTCTTTTTCCCTTCTAAGCATCTCACACTTGTTTGACAGTGATTAGCTTATGTAAGTTGTCCAGTGGGCAACCTGGTTAAAAAAGGGCAAAGCTACTCTCTGAAAAACTTCGACTTTTTCCATTAGGTCTCACATATGCTTAAAAAATAAATAAATCTAGAAGCAGTTTCCCTAAGGCTCTTAAGTATTTTTTTTCCTCCATAGAACAGTTAATACTCAGTTAATACAGTTAATAATTAAGTGAATACTCAAGTGATTATTAAGAACTGCCTTTTAAATCTGTCTCAGATACCTTTTGTTTTCCAACAACTTCTGTAAGTATAGGCAATTATGGAAAAGTGAGTGGTGGAAGAAGTTACACTTTTTCCAGTAACCTTGGAAAATGTGAATGTCAGCTTTGAAAAAGGCATGATATTTGGAAAAAGGATGAAAACTAAGAAATGAAAAATACCTAGCGACCTGATAGTAATTAGTCTTCTACATTCTGTGAGAGAGGAACAGATAGGAATGCAATTTTGACATTTGTTTCACTTGTTTTGTTGAATTTAGAAGGAAAGCAATCCCCTCCAAAATGGCAATAAGTTCTGATACAGGAAAAAACCCCTTTTTATGGAGGGAAAAAATTCTGGGATAAAAGAATGTTCACCCTGATTACTTGTAAGCGTGAAATCAGAAAAAAAATAATACATGTGTCAGTTTTTCTTATGCTGTGATTGTGACTTAGTTTGAGACCTCTGCTGCAATGTTCTTGATTAGCTGGTTTGTGCCAGTAGCTTAGGGATGGGGGGCCAGTTCAGTGTATTTATTTAGAAGATACAGGAAATAATGTTAAATCAGACTCAGTTTTTCCTGCTCCTCTGGAGTTTTGCTAGTAAACTGTTTGCTATTGGAGTGTCCAGTCCAATCCCCACCTAACTCAGAAGGAGCTGGTTCAGCATGACAGTCCCTGGGGTTCTCTGTCACCTTGAAATACCACATAAGTTTGGGATAGAGGTAATCTTACCTAAGTTTGCTAGAGAAATTCGGTGGCTTGGACTCCCTCAGCAATCAGTGAAGTGCTTAGAAGGATCAATCCAGAGAGGTTCATCCCCAGCTGTCTTATGAGTCAACTTCTGGAGATACCTTTTTTTTCAATGAAACAAACAAACAAAAAAAGCCTAGATGCCTAGTTTAGACAAAATACTTGAGTTTTAGATGGATAAAGTCAGATGGCTATTCTTCCTGATGTTCACATAAGTAATTTAAAATTTCTACTAGCCCCACTGAAACTGCTCTCTTGAATAAGTGGAGTAGGACTTGGCCCCATGTGTAGGCACAGCGGCAGAGCAGCAGAATGGTGCTTGATTGGAAGGTGTCACTTGCTTAACATTTAGACAGGAATATGGTTATGTTAAGATACATATCTGGATATATTCAGATGCTGTCATAATCAAGGTGCAACATGCAATGTTTCAATTAAATGTACTTTAAAACTGAAAAATTAAAAAAGTGATGTGAACATCACTGAACGTTTTAAAAAACCTCTTCTGCCATTTAAGAAAATATTTCTAGTTATTTATTTGAATTCCTTAGTAGATGTTACAATTTATCACAGGACGGCAAAACTGAGCAAAATATATCAAACCCCAGACTGAAACACAGTGCTACAAGCATTAAAATGCCAGTCCAGTTGTTCAGATTTCACTATTCTGTACTAACTAAGAATTATAAAAGTACATCCAATAGAGTGCAGTACTGTACTTCAGTCTGTAAATTTAAAAATACTCTGTGGAAAGGTTTCTGAATTTGTAACTGTGGTGTAGGACAGTTCTGTGTCATACATTCCACTGCATTACACTGAGTAAAAAATCTCATTTGAAGAGAATGCATATCCTGTCTTGTAAAGTATTTTGGTTGTTTTCTATCAAAAAAGCTATTTAGATATTGCATCCCGTTATAAATAAGTTGAGGATTTTAACACAGTGTTAGATCTTAATAAGCTATTATGAAAGCGTTGGGGCATATTTGCAACATTTCACTTTAGAAATGATCTGGTCTTGCCATACCTGAGGAAAAAGCTGACTTGCAGGAGAGCACTAGGGAGTATCACGTTGTTACGAGCCCAATATGCAAAAAAGAGCTTAGTGGTACCTCTGACAAAACTCAGCTGCTGTCAGTGAGGCCTTCCTTAGGCATTCATCTTCATCTTTAGATGCTGAATCACTTTAGAAAATTTTGAACCAATTTTTTTTTCAACTTTGAGTAATAGTTAAAATATTTTCTCATACACACATTTATATTAGAGTTCATACATTTATATTAGGGTCTCTATGAACAAAATAAAGTAATGTGTATGTTTATGTGCTTGCAACTGTCTTATACTGAAAGATCTCCTTTTCAGTGTTAATTGGCCTAAACTAGAAGGTAGTATTTATGCACAAATGTCAGGTTATAAAGTTTGGTGTTTTAGCAGGTGTGCATGTATGCCCATTATGTGACGTAATAGATAGCTGCATTTTTTCAGAACTGAATCAGGCTCGTGTAACGTGTAAAAGAGTTCCTAGACCAAGCTTCTGTATGACAACTTTGGCTTTTATTTATAACTATCCAGTATAATTACTGGATCTCATAAAAAGTGCCAAGGTAGTAACTTCAGAGACAGCAGATCTCTAACCACAGGAGGACAGCACGTACAGCAGATTGCAAACTTGGTTTTGCTGAATATACTGCTTCTAGTGGTTTAGACTGAAATACAGTCCATCTAGTATATCAATAATTGGCAGACTTATACCAAAAATGTACATTTGAAAAGAGTACATAGCCTTTTCTTAGATTCCATATAGAAATACAGGAATTGTGTGCATACGCAAAAGAGGGTATTTTATGTTTCCCGTGAAGATACTGCAAAGGTGCCTCACTTTAAACAGAAGACCTGATGATACTGTATACAGTTGGTATACTGCATCATGCAGATGCATAGAGCATGTTGAAAGCGCTAGTCTCTTTTATGTTAAGAATTAGACATTATACTAATAGAGCTAATTTCTAGAGAGTCTGGGCCAAAGATTTCTGATCTCAACTACTAAAAAATCAGCAACCTTCCAGGACTACTCCATAACTCCAGAAGGGCTTGTTGTAAGATTGTTGAGAGCCAGATCTAAAGACCACCAAAGCCGTGGAAGGCTCTTCATTAGCTTTAATGTTCTTTAAAGCAGACCAACAGTTATTTGATTTCAAAGAAGTATCAGCTAATTTGTATTTTCATTAATAAATCTGCAAACGTGTATCTGTCAATAATTTGTACACTCTTCAGAAAGAGATAAGGGGATGAGTGTATAAAGTCCTCATATCAACTTGCACAAAAATGATTTCTCTTAAAACCATCCAAAAGTTCCTATCCGATATGGTGGTTAAGCGTGCTTGTTGCTTTGTTGTCATTGTCATCTGCAGCTTCTGTGGTGATCTCAAGAATCAGGTTTAAATTACCTTGAAATGCAGTTTCAAATGTGAGAGGGCTGGAGGTAGTTGGTCGTCTCCCTTGGGTTACTGAGGGAATTTCAGCCACTTCCTAAATGTCAGTCACTTCAAAACGTATTAAAAACAGAGGCAGCCACATGTACATGAAATCTAGCAGGTTTCCCTTACGTCTTCTGTCAAACGCTCTTCGCCTACATCGTGTTAGAGGCCGAACGTTAGTTGTGTGTCAGCTGAAGAGATTTACAAAACCAAAAAATGATGTGTGTCGAAAACGTGGCTGCTGTTTTAGTGCAGTATCCAAGTAAATACAAAGGAATTCTGTATCCTGCTGCCGTGTGATGGACAGAGGCATATAGTCTTCTCAGAAGGTCTGTATTAAGCTGTTTACCAGATTCCCTCTAAGTTTTATTCATCTCTTCACCTGAAAGTTACTATAAAATTTTCACACGCCTCTTCTCCATCCGTTACTGGTTCAAAAAGACAAAAATGTTATGTTGCCTTCTAATTTTGCCATGTGAATTGCTTGTTTTGGTAAAGTTAGAGGCTTGCTTCTTTTCGGTTGCTTTACACGTATGTAGTTCCAGTATAGTGATTTCCTGCTTTATGTCACTGTGAAGTGAAAGAAATACCAGACTGGGGCTATGAATGTTAAGTATCAAACAACACTAGGTACGTTCTGCCAGTTAAAGCTGGGCAGGAATTTTTGATAATGCCTTTGGTTTTTTTCCTTTGAAATGTTAGTTTGTCTAAGGTTTTCTATTTTGATATGCTCCAGTAAAATGAAACCTGGTTCCCTGCTAGTCCAGTGGGCAGGTTGTGGATGCAGGGACTGGGGGTGGGGAGCCAGGGAGCCTTTGGAAATAAGGAGCCCTTGGCTCCCACATTTCCTGCTGTGGACCCAAGGATGCAGGAACTGGCATTTGTCTCTCAGCTCTGCAGACGAGAGCCTGGGAACCTGGAAAATGCTGGTTTGGCTGAGAACTGCAGGCTTCCTTCTGTACAACGGAATGATGTTGCTTTTGCCATGTTTCTCAAGGCGTTTGTGTCTCGCCCTCGGATAGGGAGTTGAGAAATGTTCAGAACCCCACAAGGACTGGGATGCTTGAGCTTCTTATGGAAGTGGTTTTATAGCTGGTAGTCATGGCAGAGATAATGAATAATCAGAAGTATAGAAGATGAGGAAGTTAAGCTAAGCCAGAAGGGGCCTCTGAGCTTAGAAGATGGGGCTATTAATTCAATTTATTTTAAAACATTTTTTAAAAAGTGCTTATTTCAAAGCAATTTTCCCTCTTAGGCAAGGCTTTTCAAAATTGATCTTTTTGACATTTCACAGATATGACATTTCATGGAACAGAAAATCCTCTTTTTAACAGGTCTACTGTTAGTGACAAAGGACTGTGTTCATCTTCTCAATCAACGCCAGACTAGTGCTCTGCCTGAGTGAAGTTGATAGAGCCCGAACCTTAATCAGATGACTTTTCTCCTGTGCTTTGTTACAGTATTTTACTCCCCAGGTGACTCAACCATGCATTCAGTACATTCTCCCTAAGGTTCACTCTAGATGGTTCTTGACACGAACATATCAACAGCCAGCTGCAGTGATGAGTGAGAGAAATGCAGGGTTAACACATATTTCAAGAGGAAGATACTCCATTACCCAGCGATTTCCTCATTTTTGCAGATACTAACTTTGAGTTCAACAGTTTCAACAGTGAATACATAACCACTGCACTGCTTTTCAGAGAAAAGCATATGACTACTTGATTTTTATGGTAACTCTTCTATTTTATAAAACACTTCAGTAGACCTAGTCTCTCCCATAAACGAATAAGCTGGGGGAACTTGGGTTAATTTTATTTTTTGGTCAGAACATTGATTTTTTGGCTTATATCTCACCTTCTAAAAATCCGTTGATGTATAGGCGTAGTTATGGGTCTAGTTAAAGACCTGAGCTGAAGGAATTAACCAGGTATTTACTTACTATTTTTTAAGAACATCATTGTGTGGCCACTGCTACAGGACCACACTGAGACATCCATGCAGCCAACATAGTCAATGTACCTTGAACATACATAAAACAGTGGCATGTACAGTGATATTTGGCCACCAAATACAGGGAAGGATCTAGTATAACTCTGAGTAATGAATTCAGAGTAAGATCACCATTCTAGGGAGGCGGAATAATGAATATAACGCTTTGTCAGTGGAAACCTTCCGCGAAGACTTACTCCCTCCTCTGGAGCTCTGAGGAAGGTGTCAGCTGGTGCTGTGATGTTAACTTCTCTAATGACACCAGGAGTTAACATCAGTGTCCCTCATCTCCTAGACTGATTTATTTTCAAAACTGGAAACAAGTTCAATAGTTTATTCTGTCAAATCAATCCAAGTATATTTTATTGTACTGTTGCAGCCTCTGATTGTTTTCCTTACACATCTGTTACACTGATGCCAGAGAGCTTGATCTGGTATGAATGGGAAGAAATAAGCCTATTTCACTAGTGAGGGAGACCCATAAATCCCTGTCTATCCCTAAAAGCTAGTTCAGCTTCTGGTCCCAGATAGACTGTGGTCCCAGGCATTAGAGAAAGTACGGTGTCAGATAGAAAACTGGCATTCTGCAGAGCACATCCAAAGTCAATAAATGGACTTTAAAGGTAAAAATGTAGTATTAGTAATGGTTGGCTCTTCAGTTTCTGGAATGTTATGCAAATCAGTTGAGTCAATATAATGAATCTGTTCTAAGGTTGTCTAAGAACTGGATGGGAATACTTGAAAGATTGCTTCCAAAACTCAGTAAGATTTCATAGCAGGTTCATATTTATGCTTTTGGGAGTAGGAAGGTAAAACTCTCTAAAAAAACCCCCAAAACCCGAAAAAAACACAAAAGCCCCAATAACAAACAAAAAACCGCTCCCCAAGCCCCACACATATGGCTAGTTCCTCAGTAGGTATAAATTTACATAGTGCTTTTGAGTTCAATGAAGCTTTGAAAATTTATGGCAGTTTAGAACCTGACGCAATACATTGCAGTCTCTGAAATGGGCTTATGTGTGTATCAGTATCTGTGTTATTACCCTTATTTTCTTTATTTTCTTGGTAGTTCATATATATCTTTTTATATTAATGAAGTTTAGTTTCATTGTGAGCGTCACCTTTCAGAAAGGTTCTTTTGCTTGTAATTAGGAAAAAAAGGTGTGTACATATTCTTCCTAATGAAATGCTTGGGAATATCATGTGGGAGTTCATAACCAACAATGGAGCTAAAAAGATTTTAGCGTTCCCTTGGTTTTGAGGGATTTGTTGCACCTTTAACCTAAAACATGTAAATGCGATGAAATTAGTAATAAGAGGTTTTGAACTGGAAAAATGAACCATATCTAGTTGAACCACAAAATACTTACATTGTTGGAAGGCTGGCATTATCAAAAGAAAAAGATGTTTTTTCAAAGGCATTTTAATCACATCAGTCATGTTGCAGTAAGGAATGCAAATATTCATATACTACAGATTGAGACTGCTCTGCAATGTTCTGACAATCTGTTATGTTTTGAGTGATGTTTCAACCCTATCACTTGGAGTTTTTTGTTTTGTTTTTTTTTATGACTATAAAAAACCACTACTCATCTCTGTCACATGCTGTACAGGATAAAAAGCCGTTCAGTTTTCTTCATAAGAACCAGACGGCCAGGGTGCTGCTGGAACGCAGAGAATATGCCACTGTCTGTTCAAAGTACAGCTTAATGAGCCAGACTAAACACACTGGACAATAGAGCCATGGGGGGAAAGGGCTTCTTACGGATCTATGGATCAGCTGCAGCTTTAACACCTAACTAGTTTCATTTTTCATCTTTACAAGTTCCATTTCCCTGTTTTGTTGGTATAAACTACATTTCAATGAGCGGACTTTCCTGCCTAGGTGCCGGTATTGTGTGCTTTGAAAAAGGATATCGTGGATTATGCTAGAAATAATTTCTGTGTTTCTTTTTTCTCTCATAGTCACGACCTATTCCCTCACACCTTACTTCAGCAGTTGCAGAGAGTATCCTGGCTTCCGCCTGTGAGAGTGAAAGCAGAAATGCTGCAAAAAGGATGCGGTTGGATAGACAGCAGGTACTGTGTTGTTTGGGGGTCTACCACATCCATATTTATAAATGCACTGGACTCATTTGCATAGGATGCCGTGCAGAAGGGTGGTGCAATATACATTTCTTGCTAGCAGGAATAATTAAAATACAAAGAAGCGGTTCTTTAAATGAATATACAAGCATGTCTTTGTCTATATTTACATCAGCTGTATGAGTGTGTCTAGTATATTTATACTGTCCAGCTGGATAAAGCTGTATATTTGCTTTTTAATGGTTGTGGATTCTGAGGGCATAGTCCGTAATCTGCATAGAATTAAAAGGAACAGAATATACCGTATATATAATTTACATAAATAACAGAAATGGTGCATGTATCCATGAGTCAGTGTGTTTATCTGTGCACGTATTCTCTTTCAAAATGTGTATGCATTTGTAAATATAAAGTGAAATAGTGTAAGTTTCCAAAAATACTTGTTTGCCTGAAACAGAAAAGTTATTTGATATATAGCAAAATGCGCTCAACTTATTAGTGAGTTTTTAAAGCTCGTATCGATATTTATTTTATTTTTTCTTATGTGATTATTCACCTGTTATAGTGCATGTTAGGATTTCATTATTTTTGATTTGCTGAGAATTGCATGTTTTCTTTCAGTTTTTTAAAATCAAACAGGTAGCTCATTCTAGGCTTTGATTATTCAGTTGCTCCACTGATACAGTGAATGTCTAACATTCTTATTGCAAAGACTATTATGCTTTATTTCTCTTCATGATTATCACAAAGGCAAATCTTAGTAATATCTCAGTTGTTCCAAAATACGCCTCTGTCATGGTAGATGAACTTTTTTTGTGGGAAAGAACATTTTTAAAAAGAATATTTTCCTTTTATACATAATCCATTGAGTTCTTTCAGGTCATGCCCTTACTGAATAAAGAATTCCTACTACTATCCCTAGAACATTGATAGTTTAGGATCTCAGAGTGGATATTACTATTTCTTTTTGCTGTTATGTTTCTTTGCTAGTGTTTTCATTATTGCAGTACGTTTGCCTTAAGATTTACAGATCACATGGGATGTCAAAGCACTGTAATGTTAAGTATGACTTAGTTTAGAAGTAGTGCTCATTCAGCATGTGCAGGTTTTATATTGCCATTTGTTCTCTGATTTTTTAGTAACAATTTAGAAAAAAAAAAGCTACAAAGTCGATGTGCTTACCCCAAGGAGAACTAGAAAAGACTTGTGCAAACATCAGTTACTTTCTTTGCACAAAACTAGTGGCTCAGTTCTTTGGTTCAGCCAGAGTGAGGCAGAGTTTTTGAGTGATTCAAATGAGAATCTCATAATACTCTCCAGGGAGCCAGAGAGCTGTGGGAACACAAACAATTTTAAAACTGTAGACAGAACTCAAAAAGCATATTAATAGGATTTTTTTTTATTTGTGGTATTACTATCACAGAAGGATTTGGTAACAGTTATCATTGAGGGGAGAGGTACATCTTTACTTTTCATTACAGAATGAAAAATCTGTAGGCAGAATGGCTCCAAACTGATCACCTTAGGTAAAGTAGCAAAGCTGCCTATGAAGAACAAGTGTTGGGTTCTGCTTCCTTCAGCTCTGCCCTCCTTTTGGCAGCAAGTTCTGGGAATGCTGTGGAGACAATTGCAAATAGCCATTTGATTCATCAAGCAGTAAAATAGCTGAGCTGATGTAGCTTTGGTGCTTGCAAAACTATTTGTGAATTCAGGATATATTTGCTGAATAGTATTGGCTGGAAAAAAATATGGGAATATGTTTTAGGTAGTTTCATAAAACTTCTAGTGAGAAATTTACCTTGCTGGGCAGAATAGTTAAGTCAGTAGAGAAGTAGAAAACCTTCGTCCTAGCCCCAGTTCCACTGAAATTTAATTATTTATTCCAAGTATGTGACATTAACAAAGTAGACTGAGAGCAAAGCATTCCAGAATATTTCTGAGTGGGGTATTTAATGCACACTGCTTTGCTCGCTTCTTAGGCTGAGATGGGAAGTGGACCTGTATTCTCATATCCAGGCAGAGTGCCTTATAGGTAAAAGGGCTCTATCCTTCTTTTCCTATTTTTTCCTTTTACTTACTTGTAGATTTCCTCCACTTTCATTACATATATCCAAAATGAAATATTTTCATTGAATTGTTTTCTTAAACAGATCAAGGTTGAAAAAGTTCAGTTCAGCAAGGTGTTTTTACTGCTTCATAGCTCTAA
Organism: Steatornis caripensis; assembly: GCA_013398225.1. Classification (NCBI taxonomy): domain Eukaryota; kingdom Metazoa; phylum Chordata; class Aves; order Caprimulgiformes; family Steatornithidae; genus Steatornis; species Steatornis caripensis. The sequence goes on from VZSC01018599.1 coordinate 682,076, forward strand.
AAAAACCCCAACAACCTTGTTTTCTTGTTAACGTGCCTCCACTTCTTTTTAAACCTAAGTTTCAAAATTGGGCATTGTGCCAATGGGTGGACTCACGCTTTGAGGACCCTTCAGTGGAAATTTGGGAGGAGGAAAGGGGAAATAAGATTTGGATAATGAAAATTACCACTTCATAAATGATATTAAGAGATCTTCTAATGGAGGACAAGCGTTGGATAGTCCCGGGAAGTAGATTGTTAAGAGGATCTGGTAAGAGCACTCACTCATTGGGCACTTCCCCTCAGGGCTGAATGGAAGCATAGCATTAAAGTTGTTTTATTCTTGCATGCAGCACAGACAAAATTTCAGCAGCTTCCTGAACTCCTTTTCTTGTCTTGTTTATGCTCTTTCCTCTTCTCCCTTTCTCCTCCTCTCCCTGGCGCAACACGGTTCCCGAGCAGCAAGCTCTGAGCATGTTGCATGTACGTCCCTAATGGAAGTCTGTACTTTGGTGAAATAATAGGAATTTCCAAACTAAATATGTTTTTGCCTACAGTGTTAATTGAAGCAGTGGCTTGATGAAAAACCATCTCAATTATTGCTCAGCAAAAAGAACGAGCTTAAAAGTCAAAACTATGGAAACTTCTAAGAGCTCACTTTTTCTTTTGATCAGATAAAGTATTGGCCATGCTCATGACTATTAGCTGTTTCTTTCACAAGTATTAAACATGGAGGGTTGGCTTTATATATTTATAATCCTGTGCACAGATACGTTATTTCTTCAGAAGAAACCTCTCCAATTGTATATGTGTGTCTAAATGCATTCAAACACCACACCTTATGAATGATTTTCTAGAAGTATTTCTGATAGCTGCAGTGCTTGATATAGCCCTGATCTAGTGATATTGTTAAGTCTACTGAAGTTAAGTCTGAAGCAGGACAAAGCCATCCTTCTACCTATATGCCTCAAATTCCACCCACATGATCTTTGTATTTCTTAAATCAATTTTAATAGTGAAAACTGGTCTCACTGGTGTCAATTACTTATTTTCAAAACAAGTTTTTTTCATGGCAATCATTTATTTCATAATGTGAAACTCAACGTAATCTTGTCTGTCAGGAAACAAGTACCTTCCTGTAGCTTTTGAAACCATAACAATAAAGGCATTGTCAGTTTCTGAGACTTCTCTGTACGGAATATAAATGTGTTTACTAGGTCATGGTAGCTTGAACTGTAATGCTTTGGCTGTCTGACCATGTTAGATGTTACTCAAGTGCTCTCTTTAGCTTCAGTGCATTTTCATTATCTTGAGATCAAGCTCGGGTGGTTGGCCTGTAGCCTAAGTGCTGAGAAGTTACATATATGATACCTGTTACCCAACTGAAGAGTTCTGTCGCTTCCACTTTTTATTTTTTCTGATATTAAAAATAATTTCTTCCCTTGCACAAATTTTATAGATTTATATATTGAAATTGTATAGGTTTACTGATACTGTTGCCAAACGGTGAAATGCTCGTGACACCGGGCTGGATTTGGTTGATCTTTCTACAGTCCAGATCAGGCAATGGGTAGAGAGGCAATGCAGAGCTTTTATGTTGCTCTCCAAATAATCTCTTCTGAGTCTGGATACTGAAAAATGGTAACTCCAGTCTTAAATTTTGAGGACTTTTTTCATCACAGTTGATAAAAAATGTAGAAATCAACCTTCTATGATTTGCTTCAGTCAGAGGTAGAAGAGGCATTATCTGAATCCTTAAGATTTCCTCTGCTTCTGAGTGATATCTTGGGATGCTCTCATGCGATAATCCTTCAAGATCCTTCTTAGATCTCTAGCAATATTCAGTGTGAAGTGGGTGCACTGAAATGGAGGTTCTGGACTACTGTCAACAAGGGAGTCATGAAAAAAATTAAGTAGAGCTAAAATGCAGCCCTCTTTATGTGCATTCGTGACATATGCTGAACAGGATGACTTCTTTTGTTGTGTCCTTCACTTTACAAACCGAATTGTGTCTTAGGCAAAGAAAAATGGTTAAATAAGTAGAAAAATCTGGAAAAAGTCATTACTGTCCTGGGCAGTGAACAGCGGCTGGGTTGCTTGTTTTGTGGGCTGCTGCTGTGGAGGTTCTGTGGCTCTGCCTGTTTCAATCACAGAAATGGGAGTTTTGTTTAAGAGCTTCATCGTTGTCAGTCTCTGCTTCTTCCAAACAGCTACGTGCATAGTGAAATTTTTATAAAACCTTGTCACAAAACAGCCTGGAGCAGTGTTGGGCTAAGGTTCTCTGTGGAAAGGGGAGGTGGATTAATCTTGTTACTGCCCTGTCTGTAATCAAAAAGACCAATGAATATTCTTCAAGGGAAGATCTAAGAGGAAATAGAAGTTTATATACATCAGTATGCGAGATGACCTGCCCCTTTATTTTCGCTAAGAAAGATGAAAAGGTGAAATCTTCCTTTGGAAAAGCAAATAAGAACAATACTAGGAAAAAATTGCCTTCACCCTTGTTTGGACACGAGTGGTTTTTACAACAGCTGCCTTTTGTTTTATTGTTTCATTGTTTCGAATTTATTCTTTTTGCATGCTGTCATGTTAGAAAATTTACAAATGAGCATTTTTCTTCTAATTGAAATAAGAAGCTTTTTGCTATCAAGACAAAATGTGAGCACCTGGGAGAGAGGCGGGAGGATGAATATGGGAAAGAAGGAAAAGAACTGAATTATAGAATACTATGTCTGTAGAAGTGTATGAACCTTTTTATGGACATGTCATGTATAGTTAGCCAGATCATTTAGAAAACTGATGTAGCTTCATTGGCACCGTGTTGGTTTTTACTAGTTAGGAATCTGGACCTTTGAGAATTCATTATTATGTTTGTGGATAGGAGAGTAGTGGTCACATATGACTGCAAAGCCAGTGGACTGGATTCTCTCCTGCACTCAGTCCATGTTGTTTTAGCAATTTGACCTCCATTTCAGTGAGTAGTGTTATTGAAGGGCAGAGCACCATCGTGCAGAGTTTTTTGGGTAGCTGAAGGAGTGAACTATGTACACTTCTTTCATCTTATGCCCCAAGTAATCGGACATGCAATGTATAATTTTTTTTATAGTTATATAGCAAATGACAAGTTGAGCCCAAAGAGAACTTAAGCTCAGAGGAAAATGAAAGTTATGGTACCTATCTCCCATCCTAACAAAGGCATTTCTCAGCCAGAGCTGGTGCTTTTTATATTAGTAGGCTCTTCACAGAGCACTTGCCAGTCAGTATTTTATAGAATATACGTGATAAGAAAAAGGTTTTCTGCATTTTCGTTCTTTTAAAATGTGAATTTAAAAGGTACGTTTTCTTTTCATTCCAGAGACTAGCTGAAAATAACAACAGTCAGACAACTGTATAGCCTGACAATGGTGTGGTCCTCATACCTTCACTGCACAGACGTCAGAACGATACTTTTCTTGTAAAATTCGTAATTTGCTCAGTTTGATTTAATTCAACTGTTCTTCATCACTATATACAAGGCAAATGGGAGGTAATACAATGAAGGTATTAGGATATGTGTGTCTCCGTATGTGCATGGGAGAAAATTTCCGTTTCACTGAACAAACCAGTTATACGCAGACTAACTTTAATTCTTCACATTAGCTTGTATTTGAAGATGGCTGCAAGACAACTTTGCAGTTGCAAGAGTTTACTTACTCCATCTCTGTCTCTGCTTGAAGTATTCGCTCTCTTGCTAGCTGTCAAAAAAGTTCTCTCAATATAAACGTTAAACGTCTCTTTTTTTGTAATCATAAGGTTAAAAGGTATGATGTAAGATTAGAATAAATGTACAATTTATATTTCTGAGTCTTGTGGACATCACCAGTGTATTTAATTACAAAAGCTAAACTCAATTAGAAAAATCTTCGATTATTTGAGCTTTTTGAGTTGGTAAGAGCAAGTCTATGCACTGTGCACAGACTATCATGCACTATGATGCTATGAAGCAGTTCTTTATGATGAACGTTGAAGGCATTTTTTAAGAAACCTCTTATCAAGATGACAGCTATAATTTTTTCCATTCTGTGATTTGTAACCAGGCAAATTAAATATCAGTAATCATTGCGATGGAGTGAAAGATAATATCTAACCCCCAAGGAAGAGAAAGTTTAACGATCCCAGGTTTACACTGAAACATAACTGAACATAAATTTGCAAATAGGCACTTTAAATACATTCTTTACCTCCATTCTAGTTTGGGGGATAAAAGGAAGGCAAATATAGTTTTCAGTGCTTTAGTAGCATGTGAATAGGGTGTTATGAATATTGCAGCCTTTAATAATTTTAACAATATTGCTTTTAGCTGTTAGAGGAGTAGGAGTAGGTGGCTATTAGGTTTCTGACAAAGCAATTATGGCCTAGACACATATGCTGGGAGCTGACCTGACATTTGCCTCTGGATAGTTGTCATAGCAGCAACCTGAATAGAGCAGCTTGATACATGTGCCAGTTGCAGACTGGATGCAGGTTCTGTGCTAATGCAATACATCTGAATACTAATAAAAGTGCGTATGTACTGCCACTTGGAAATCATGGCCACTGTGTTTCCTCCCATTTATATCTAATGCCTAAGTGTTCATTTTTAAAGAATTTGAGGAGATGTTAATGATCTACCTCCATACAATTTCTGGTGCTGTTTCTCTGCGTGTAATAAGAGGGCTGACCTAAAGAAAGACTCTTCAAGTAGAGTTTAATTAAAAAAACTGTCTATCTGTTGCAGACCAGGAGCAGTTTGTGTCTCTGTTAAGAAGGAAGGAAATTACTGGTGGACAAATCACAGGTAATTGTAAAACTGATTTGGAAGAAACTAATTAAAAATCTGAATTGCAGTGAGGGCATGGACCTCCATTTCAGGATCACTGTATCTGGCTTTCAGCAGTGAGGGGGAAGAGACCTTTAAACCTTCATATTTGAGGACAAAGAATTTGTGTTTCAGCTGTGCCACTAATGCACAGCTTCTAAATCTTGACATTGAGCAGTTATTTCCTGTATTACCCTTCATACAGCAGGAAAGAAGGAAGAAGGATATATATTTGTGTCCCATACACAACATATTTGTGTGTACGTTGTTGTTCTCTTTCCTGATCAATTCTTACTGCAGCTCCCAGGTGGAAAGAAGAAACAAATTGTAGGGTTCTTAAACGCTCTCTTTATTCTGTTATTTATATTGTCTGTTTTTGTATCAAGGGTGGATTTGGACAATATTGGTTACAGAAAAGAGAGTTATGCAAAAATACCTCCCAGTGGACGCTGGAGAATGCCCTGCTGCGGCAGTGCTCCTGTGGCAGAAGGCTGCGAATTCAGAGGGAGCATGAAGAAGTGATTTTGTTTCAGGGAGATGTAGTCCTTGCCGCAGCTGTTCGGTATGCAGGAAGAGCACAACAACTATTCATCCTTGTTAGAGGTGGAGGAGAAAGTATCAGGAGTTCCCTTCCTCTTGGGTTTCACAAAGCCTAATTTGCTCTAGAGGATGAGACAGAAAAGGTACTGCATCCATGCTGCCCATAAGTAGCAGTAGTGTGGATGGATGAGGCTGTGTCCTCTCTCTGCCGTACATTTAAGTAAGACTTGAAAAACTCCAGCTCAAAGTGATTGTCGCTTCAGAATGGGAGGCTTGAGGAGTCTTGGATAATAGAAAAGAGCAAAGGAAAGCAGATAGTTCACTTAACATAAAGCCTTAACAAGTAGAAATTGGAATCCCAAAACCCACAAGAGGCAAAAGTTACTTTAACTTGCGAAGAGCTCAATGCCTCTTACACTACAAAAGCTTTATTAATAATAGCTTTTTGTATTTCTGATTTGGTACTTAATGAGGATCAGAGCAATTTCTGTACTTCAGTACTTTATCATTTTTTATCTCTGTTCAAAATGATCACTAAGATGACTGTAGCGTCCTTGGATGCCCACATGTTAGTTTGCATTTCAGGCCTTGTTCACTTCCATCATTTCCCCACCTAGTGATTATTTTACTTCTGAGTTGGTCTTTAGTTTGCTTTTGTGGTTCCAAATGATATGCTTTAACCACTGAGGCACAAAATTTTATGCAGGCACCGTTTAGCTGCATGTGGATTATTGTCAAGAGATCAAATTTTGTACTAGTATTGGGAAACTTAGCTTCCTACTCAGAACGCACTGGCTGTATTGTCAAGGCGATGAAAAGAAGCAGTGTGCATTGTAATTTTAAATCCTGCTGCATTTCAAGTCAGTGGCAAAATTCCCGATTTCAGCAGTGCTGGGTAGTCCTCTGTTACTAGCAGATGCAGCTGGAAGGGACTGATGAGTATTACAGGGCACCCCCCATCCCGCCGTGCTTCAGCACAACCTACATTAAATTTGCTGCATGTATTGGAAAGAAATAATGTGCAAGGCATGCAATTGCAAATAATTTCATGCCTTGGATTTACAATTAGGCCCTAAGGTGAGCAGCTAATTTTTCATCTCAACATGGAGATCATCATTAAATTAGAAAATGCTTTATTTTTCCAGGCTCTTCGTGCTGAGTGTATATTGTTGAATTTCAAGCTGCCGATATCAGAGAACAATTTAAACACCCCAAGCTGCAATAAGGTCTTGAATGTGAAGTAAAATTCATGCCAATGTAAGTTTTCTGTTCTGGAGGTTAATAAAGCTGAAGGCTCAGAAACAGAGTGTCGGGTTGTTTCTGGGACAGGAACTTCTAAACAACCTTATCATCCCCCTTCCTACCATAGGTGGAAGGAAAATGAACAGGGACTGGTACAGCCTTCTTCCCTGTGTCTGTAATATCAATCTCCTGTCAAGAACGCAGAAGAGGAAAGGCTGGTGGAAATGTAGATATATAAAAGTTCTCTTCTCAGGCCCAAAGATGGAGGTTTTGGAGTCAGGGCTTTTGTTCTTCCTGTTCCTGTATTGAAAGCCAGGAATAGAGAGCTTTTTACTTATCTCTCCCTTTCATATGGCAAGAAGATATTAAATGTGAAGCATTTTCTTGCCTGTCAGATGTTTCTAGCATAGAGACAAATATGTTAAAAGCATGATTTCATCTCTCCATTCCTGGGTTTAGCTAGTGACTTCATTGCACACACCCTCCTGCCTACAGCACAGGCAGGGAATAGTGTTTCTGGTGAGGAAATCCCTGTTATCATGCAGAGTTTGGGGCAGTTTAATGAAATCAATGCAAACCCAGTGTTCACGTGAAAACTCTTTATTTTTTAGGAGTGGCATATTTTGGGTTTGGTTAATGAATTAGTAGATGTAGAAGACTTTAAACAATCATAAATTACTCCTAAATTCAAAGCATCAGTTGCACGATGGATTCAGATTTATTCCTCGGTTAGAACAGTGCAATTCTCCACACAGAAAATATATGTAGAAATGTGCGCACAGACTGCTTATGTTTGGTAGCAGGAACATGTTTGTGATTCAACAACTGGCTTGATGTCCCTAAACTAAATTTAGAAACATATTTTTATGAGAAAAAAATTAAAAATGTAGTAAGCTGTGGGAGCAGGATCTGAGTGCATTGGCTGGGAGCAGCACCAGCTGCTAAAGAGGCTAGGCACAGGGCAAGGCAGCCAAGCAGGCTGTGGCCAGCAGCCTAGGCATCGTGCCAGAAGAATCCTCTCCTGAAATGAGAATATTTGGAGAACAGATTTGTACTGCAGTGCACAAATTTCATGCTTATTACTCATGGTATTTCATATTAAGCTTCAGTTTTACTGTCTCCATTAATGAAGCAAATGAGAAAGTGCATCCTTCAAAGGCCAGTCAAAGTTCATTTCTTTGTTTCTTCCAATGGCTTATGCTACACTGGTTTGATGATTGTGAAATCAAAAGGCCATACCCCAAAGCATGGCTTTTTATCTACTGAATCTTTTAAAATACAGAACCCTCACAGTACTGAAATTAAAGGACATGCCCCAAGTTCTGTCAAAAATATAGAGTAGGCCTTCTTCAGTAGCAAAACATTGTTTTCTACTAAATAGTTTGATACAGGGTGGGAAGGTCAAGGCCTTTTAAAAATATCTTTTATTTTGAACAGATTTCTTTTTTTTAACTGTAAGAGTCACGCTGTACCTGATGCAGTGTTTAAAAACAGACATCCTACATTGAATCCACAGAAAGAATTTTGTTTTTCACAAACATGCAGTCCAAGTTTTAACACAGATTTGAAATAAAATAATTAGCAATCAAATGTGTCAAACACAGAGTAAAATATCTTTAAAACGTCTGAACCTGCTGTTGAAAACAATAACCAGTCATTATGTGCATGCAAAGAAGTAATTGCTCACTCTCTAACAGACAAGGAAACTGTTTTTTTTAAAAGACAACTATCTATAATTCCCCCTAGAATTTACCTGTGGAAGAGATACCATACTGTAAATATGGCAATGTGCTGGAATCTTCCAGCATACTTATCTTTTTCCTTTCAAAGCAGAACATACAGACATTTTTAATTAGTTGAAACTGAGGAAGTTAGTTCAGCACTGACCTCAAATGCTTCATGTCTAGGCTGTCATCTTCTGTTTCTAAATGAAGAAGAATTTCATTTAGAATCTAAGATAAAATGCTTTGGTCCATTCTCCCTGCCACACACTCCAATATATGTAATATTAAAAGAAAGTATGGGGCATAAGAGAAATAGGTAGAAGCGCTCAAAAGTCCAAAACATATCCCATAGTTTTCCAATAAAGCCTTTTTCAGTAATTGCATCTCCATACCCCAGAGCTAGCAGGTGTATGCAAAGCTGTTTTGTGTCAAGAGTATATGCTGTCAGTGGTGGGAGTGATACCATTTGTAATGCAGTAGACGAAGAGACCTGTAGTGGGAGGTTTAATTATGTTGACCGTGATGAAGCTGTAGTAATAAATCTACAAAGCTGGCACAAGCATTGCTCCAGTACTCCCACACGCTTTCCCCTGCATGCTCCCTAAACATTTCATTCACGAGTTTAAAAATTTTCTCTGCTGGTGCTCTGGTGCCACAGTCCTCCTGCACTGAATGGAGTAATGCTGATCTATCCCAGCTGACAGTGTTGCTCGTCATAGTCATTAAAAAATGGCATGTTGGCAAGGGGGGATGGAAACATCTCTCTCTGTAGCAGTGTCTCAGTGAGATAATTTCTTGGGGACAGTACACATAAGTACGAAAAATACAGAGAAAAATGCTTGATTGTGATCGTGAAAGTGGAGCTGCCCGAGGCATAGCAAGGCTTGTTCTGAATGAGAGGAATACACCGCAAAGGAGGAATTTCTCTCGCTTTGCATCCTTCTGGTTCAGCAGTAAGTACTGCTATGCCTTTGTCATCATGCATCAGTTTCAGTAATACATTGATTCATTCAACACCATTACCTGCAGGCAAAACTACTCTTGGGATTGGAAAAAATGGCATTGTTTTGTTGCGGTTTATGTTGTTTCTGTGTGGAAGAAAGGTCAGATACGCAGACTCCTCCGTTTGTACTGCCTGTCAATGAGGAAGCAGCAAAAATGATCAGTAGCCATGTTCTTCTGCAAGGTGCTGGCCTCTGAAAAGAAACTGGCTTTGAAAGCACTAGAGGGGATGTACAGCAATGTAAGACTAAATGTGACATAACCTGTATTTCATTTCCACTGAAGTTTTAGCTTTATTTTCTTCAGATTTTCAGCTAATCTAATTTCAGCGGGGCATCCTAGGCCCTGGAATCAATTACGCAGTGCTTCACTTTTGGGATCAGGCATGTACCAAATGAGCTCTCTTAGGAGCAGACTTAGCGAGCCTGCTCCGGTGACCCTGTGCCTTCAGCTGTCTTAGGCTGAGAGATCTATAGAGGGTGGCACACATACTCTCTCTGGTCGCATCCTCTGTGGCAGGCCGAAGGAGTCGGTGATGTAGTCTCCCAAGGGAAACTGGCTTTCCTTTGAAGGAACATGTTGGCTGAGAGTGATTAGGGAGGTGCAGATAGAGGAGATGGGGATTCTCAAGGTTGACTGCTGAAGCAAGGCCTAAATCTGTAACTTAGCATAAGGCCAAAGGCAAGGGCCATGCTGTGCTGTTCGTTAAGTCAGAGTGAAAATCTTCTTTTCTTTTCTGTCTGTCCTGAGAGGGCCCTCACAAATCTCTCTGCTGGTACAACAGGGAGGAGCAAAAGTTCTACCCGCCACATCTGCTCTGGTGTTTCTCTGCAAAGCAGAAAATGGTGGCCCTGAAGGCTCTTCTGCTCTTTGTATGGCACCTTTGTCCTTTTGTCTGAGTTCATACCACTTTCTCGGTGGGAAATGTCACATGTATTTTGTGAAATGCGCCGTGAGCCCAAAGGAGTTTTGCCAAAACTCAGCGGCATTGGCACAATTCATGTCTTCAAACCAGGTCCAGTTCTGCCTCTTACATGCTTGTAGCTGTTTGTAATCTGGTTCTGGCCATCACTGGAGACATTACTTAAAATTGCACTGAGGAAGTCATTGCAGTGCAGGCACTGCAGTGCACTATGCAGGCTTGCACTATGCACCTCTCTTGTACGTTCAGACAACTTTCAATTAATAGCTGTGAAACAATTAGCTAACTGAATTTTTTCATACATTAAAATTCTCTAGAAAAGTAAAGAGCATAACCAGGTCTGATATAACTTCTGAACTAGCTTATGAAGGGTGATAACTGCAACCTAAGAACAGCAGGAGCTGTAGAGAAGGTTAACTTGTAGGACACTTTCTGACATTAGTCCACCTCAAAAGTGATTGCTACGTTGAGTTACATTTTTTAATATTCCTTTGTCCCTGACAGAAAAAAACAAGCACACCAGGGAAAAAAACATTCAAAAATCAACTATCTAGAACTTCACTAAAGAAATTCAAGTTTTTGGACATGTCCTTTTTCATTTGGACAGAGAGAGACATGGTCCTCTAGGAGAATGCGGTTTCTCTTTCCCCAGTGACTTTGCATCACAGTTATCAAAACTGTAGGAATAGCTCATCCATGTGTCCATGCTCAGCCAGAGCACTGGTGACCTCTGAAAGCTCATGTTGCTTCTCTGTTATCACAGTGGATAATGAACTGGCTAAAGCTGACAGGCTATGAAAAATGATCCCTCTCCTTTGCTATTGCTCCAGCAAAAGTGATTCTCCTTGCAACAGCCATGCAAGTACCTCTTCCAGAAAAGTTTTCTGTTTTGCAGGTGAAGTGACAGTGGTGAAAAAAAAGGACTCAAACACTGCAATGTGAAAACACTAACCTTTTATTTAAGGTTAACATACTTATTCCAGTCTACAAATAATGTGTCAGTCTATCAGAAATGCAGAAGACTGAGGTTCATTTTTTTCTCTTCTAAACAATAGCACCTTTTTAGTTTCATCTTCTTTTCCTGCGTCAGTCTCATGCTTTCATTTGTTCTTGGACACTGGCTCATGTCATTTTTGATGTCTGGTGACAGCACTGATGCTGGTAGTTCATTTCAGTGTTAATAACATGAAAGCAAAAGGAACCTACTGCCCTTCTAGTCTGAAACTGAAGCATGGTGCTTTCTTTTCTAGGCTCTATACCCAGTGTCAGGAGGATAGTTTGGAGGCCCTCAAACTTTTGGCAGCTAACAAGATTTTGATAGACACTCTTCAAGTTCCCACTCCACCATTGGCATTATAGGGAGTTTAGATGCCTAACTGGACTCTGTATTACACTTAATTTAGCTCAATTAGACTATGTCAATATTCCTCACCATCTAAAAAATTATGTTTTTCCATCCCTGGAAAGGTGATGGAACGGCTGGTTCTGGAAGTCATTTCTAAGCACATGGAGGAGGAGAAGACTATCCGGAGTAGTCAACATGGATTCACCAAGGGAAAATCCTGCTTGACCAATCTGATAGCCTTCTATGATGGCATGACTGGCTGGGTGGACGAGGGGAGAGCAGTGAATGTTGTCTACCTTGACTTCAGCAAGGCTTTTGACACTGTCTCCCACAACA
>VZSC01018599.1:695036-757290 GCA_013398225.1 Steatornis caripensis
TATGATTCTATGATTTTTTTCTAAAATATGAAAACCATTCTGATACTGGACTTCACAGCAAAATCATCATTAGTACCTACACTTGTGGCAGTAGCTTGTTCAATATAGTTGCATCTTCATGCTAGGAGCACTTTTTCGTATAATGTTACGTCTATGCCAGAAAATTCTGTGCTGAGACTGATGAGCTCTCCATGTAATCATGAGATGATAGACAGAATCAAGGAGAGTGGGATACAGGGTCATAGGCAAGGGAAAAGCATCAACCTCTGGGTGTTTAAGAAGGGGACACCTTCCAGACCTTGCAATGGGAACCCTGAATCCCATGGCTCGTCTTCCCTTAAACGCCCTGCTCTGTGCAGATGATGATGGCCACTTACCCTGGCATCTGCTTCTCTGTGAGGAGCCAGAAAACTCTAAGCTGAGGCTGATGTCTCTCCATGTAATGATGAAATGGTAGACTCCGAACTAAAGCATGAATGTTCATCTTAGCTGGAATACCCAACTCCAACTGTGCTACAAATTGAGTAGTACGTCACACAAGAACAGTCGTTCTCATTTTTCTCATTTTTTTACATACTTAATTTAAGTAAGTAAAAGTGAAGAAAATACTCCAGAGAGAGCGGTAGAGAAAAACAGGGTCTAGATCTGATAACAGAGGGTGGGAAATAGAAAGCTGTGTAGTCCCCAAGCTGTTCCTTACCAGAGGAGAAATAGTGAGCATGCCTGAGGACAGCAGTTAACGGCCCTCGATTTTACTGCGAAATCCACCTCTGAATTACCCAAACGCTTTCCAATCTAAAGAATATGTGGCGTGAGTTCTGTGATATTATTTGACCTTGACTTCATGTTTTATTTTAGCCACTTTGCTCAAATTTATTCATAGGGCTGCTGGGGAAAAACTCAGTGTCTTTCTGCTGGCTGTGCGTAGGCCTCATCTATAACTCTGGTGCCTTATCCTCTGATGAAGAGCTAGAATGCTATTTACGGAGGACAACTAAACTTAAAGGGGAAGGAATCCGTTCAGAGGTGCAATTATTTTTTAAATCTGTCTGTCCTGATGATTTTGGACCACAGTTTATGGAACTGTCAGTGGATGCATCATTTTAAAGAATACTGTGACAAGTCTGAGAGGTGGAGAAATACCCAAGTGGAAAAATACCCAAGTGTAGGTATATATGTATAAATATAAATATATATATTTGTCTTGGAAAGTTATCAGAGAATAACTTTGCCCCTCAGATAAAATATGTCTTTAGTATCTTTTAAATATTTTCCTAAACAGACTATAAAGATTCTGCCAGTTCGATTTTCAGTTTCCAGCTATGGGTCTGGTGTGATAAGTTGAAATCTCAGGTAGATGTTAATTTTGGAATAGTAATTCCTCAACATAGGGACTGGAAATTTTGTAGAACTTTATTCAAAATAGTTTTGCGGTGTGAAAGCACAATGCAGCATGGCAAACAGCTCACACAAATTAATTTTCCTGTGCACAAAATCATGAAGGAACCTGTAGCAAATGCTTGGCTTTTCTCATTGTGAGTACTGAAACTGAAATAAGGCTTTCTGGGGAAGGTAGTATGTTTTATTAGATCAGCTTTTGGGCACAGAAGTTCTTCTCCTGGTCTAGGAAAAGGTATTACCTTTTTCTACAAACATTAGCTTGCCTCCATATTTAGATCACAGCTGGAGGAGCACCTCCTACAATATTAATGTATGTACTTTTAAAGGACTATAAATATTCAGTACTTGAAATATGAAGGTCAGCCAATGCAAAGGAGTACTATGAAGCTTCATTTGGATTTCAAACTCAGTGAATTATGTAAATCTGTTTCATTTTGTTCAGGCCTCCCTAGTCTTGAACAGGTTTTATTCAGTGAGCAGTAATCCCAACACAAACCTTAGCAACTGGAGAGGGGAGAAAGAATGTGCAATGGAAACCAAAGCTAAAGTTAAAACTCACATCCATCATTTGCAGGAATACTGTTTCCACCATTGCTAAGCACACAGAGTGGACAGCCTTACGGCAGTGTTAAAGGAAAATTTAGCCCACTGTGATGTGCCAAAATAATGTTTAGCTGTCTAGGCTTCCAGGATATTGGTCATAAAACTAAAAGCTGAGTCAAACACTAGAGAATTAATTTAACGTAATTAAAGCTAATAAAAGATCCAGTATTCTGTCAGAATAATGTGTGTCATCCAAGCAGTTGGTAATATTGTCACTTAGATGATCACCACTTAAGATTACCTGACACGTCTTATTATGCAGGTATGCGTAAGGTATGCAGATCAGCGATAACTTCATGACCTTCAGCCCAGGGATTACATTTACTGTTCTGTATGTCTTCCATCTGTTGAACTCTTTTAGAGAAAACTTCAGGCATTTTCAAGAATGAGGAAAATCTTGTCCTGTAAGGGTAGTTTGATCCTTAAATATATTTACCATTCCTTAAAAAAACCCAGAGAAGATGCTGTGTTTGGTCTTGACAATATAGTGATGTCATGTGTGCCAAGGATGTGGCACTGCATGCACATGCTTATGCATTCAAAACATTCTAGTTGCTAAATTCCCAGATTATTTGAATTTCAGTGGATGTGACTAGGAATCTGATCTCATTGCAGAACAGAGTGGAAGTGTGTTGGGGCTGTGAACCATGGAGCAGAGATAACAAGGGATGAAGGGAAAGTGAGGTTATGAGATGGGGCTGGATGAGGAAGTGAGTAGCTGAGACTGGCTATGTGAAGGAAACTGGTCAGGTGAAATAAGAACTAGTGGTGAAAGAGGATCAGATATTACTGGCGAAAAATAATATGGGTTGAAAACAGGAGCTGCCCTGGCTGATTGTGGAACCTGACTGCCCCGTGTGGGACAGGATTTTGGGGATTAGAGACTGACAGGAGTCTGAGGAGGGAGAGAAAATCTCAAATGGGACCATCAGTGGATGTGACAGTGATTAAATACAAATTAGGAAATGGAAGGGCTTGAGTTGCTGCAGCTGCTCAGGTATCAGGCATCAAGAGACTTGTTTGGAATGGAGAGGTTAGGATTTGCTAGGCAAGAAGACTGGAAGTGAGATGAAGGGTAGAAGATGAAACTGGAGAATCAAGAAGGATGGGATGAAGAGCTGGGGAATTTGAAAAGACAGTATGATATAAATTTGAAGAGGCAGAGCACAGGGTATACATGATCAGGTCATGGGCAGGGAAACGGCAGTGATCTCCAGGTGTGTAAGAAGGGGGCCACCTTCTGGGCCCTGCAATGGGAGCCAGGAATCCTGTGCCTCATCCCCCTTTAAACACCTTGCTCCATGCAGAAGATGATGGCTGCTTGCCCCAGCAGCTGCTTCTCTGCGCAAGAGCTGATATGGGCAGAGAGCTCCAAGCCTCACAGTCCCCTGCAGATTCAGCAGGGTGCTCCATGATGGAACTTCTGAGTTTCTTCTCATTATTTTAAAAATTAAGTTACACAAAGAGAAGCCCGTTATGTTGTTACGGTTGCAGAACTCAAGCGCTTTACATATTAGGTTATGCTAGCTTAAGGTTGCCTCTGTTGCCAGAATCTCGCCATCTGAAAAGCAGTGATAAAAGTCCCATCTAACAGGAGTATTGTGAGGATTAATTGGGTATGCTTTGAAAAATGCTACATGGTTTTATCGTGTGTTTCTAGTTATTTAACTTTTGATTCAAAAATCGTAGAAATAAATTGGTGGGTTCCAAATGGGAAAAATGTATGAAACATTATCTCCTTTCTTCTAAAGCCATGCTACAAGCTGTTGAGGCTAAAAAAAAATATAAAGCACATGAAAGCATGTTTTGTTTTTTCATATGAATGAATTTTTTCCCTATGCTGAAAAAGTGGAAGACCATATGCAAATATTGGGTCCCTGGCTTGCCTATTTGTTTGAAGACTAATCTGCATTTCAGTTTTCCTAACCTCAAAGTGGTATTCTAAGAGAAGTGTTTATTGACAAGAACAACAAGCAGTCCACATTTTTCAGTTCAACATATTAAAAAAAAAGTGTCAAGAAACATGAAGCAAAAATATGTTTGCCTTTTTGTCTCTTTTCTAATTGAGTGAGAAAAAAATCACCTTGACATAGGGACAGTTAAAAGCTGTCATTCTCAAAGTGGTTAATTTGTCAGTCTGGTAGACACTGCATTTCATGAAAGCAGTAGTTAAATGCATGTCACCATCTTTGCCATTTTTGCAACGTTACCATTTATATTCTTGTTGCAGCAGTTTTGTTAGCTTACTGTTCAGCTAGCATTGTCCGTGTGAGTTGGTCTGCACACGCGCTCCCTTTTGGGATTTACATTTACATGTTGGCAATGCCTATGGCTAACAGTGGAGCCAAGGCACTGCTCTCTCTTAATGGGAATACACAGAATTTCTGCCACTTGTATGTGTAGGGGATCAAAACTCAATGTAGCACAGATTTGCCAGGTCTTTTTATTTTAACAAGCTATTACTTCTCTGTATTATTTTGGTGGTGGTGAATGATATGGGGAACAGAAAGGAGCAATGGCATTGTTAGTGTTGCTTCCACGAAGGACAGACTTTTTGAAAAGAAATGTGTATGCTGTGGGTCCGCTGGACAGGAGGCTGGGACGCTGCCGGTGAGCCTCGCTCTTTGTACCACAGTCATGACATTCTGCACTAGCATCTGTTTTACTGTGGATGGTACTTCCTTTTAAACTATTCATTAGCTGCTCAGAATATCAGTCAGAGCAGAGCAGGGTTTCTTCAATGTACAGGTTATGCAATTGTTCATCTTTTCTTAGTATGTACTGTCCTTAGAGGGTTACTTAATTGCTTCCATGATTAAAAATAAAATAAAATAAATTGCATCTCTCTGCTCTTCTAAGGAAAAAATTATGTTCTCCTAGTATAGTCCTGGACATAAAACTGAGACATAGATATCTCTGATATATACCAGTATGTACTTCTTGCTTCCACTGTGTCAAGTGAACAGATAACTCTGTATTTTAGCATGTTTTTGTACTTAAAAGGTATTTTTGCACTTCTGTAGTTTCCATCATTTTACAGATGATATGTTCAAGACTTGAATTACTTCTCCAAAATAAATTCAGAAGAGAAGTATTGTTAGAAGGCTGACATATTTCCGTTGACATGTACAAAATAAAGATGATATAAGTCAAATTCTAGATGGACAAATGTTTTATCCACGTCTTGTTCACACGTCTTATTAAATTGTAAATAGTTTTAAAATGGTTCACAAGTTTTATAGATTTGTTATGAGTTACAACAGTGTGTGTTCCAGGTACTTTTAATGTTAATTATTAACATATTATTAATTATTAATGTAGTAACAGTTAATAACATATTAATAAGCAGTTAATTATTACTGATTATTATGAAATTCAAATATTTTTAAAATAACATTTTAAATAAATTATTACATCTTTTCAATGTAAATATAATATGGGGGAAAAATAAGTGCTGAACATCTAACACAGAATATTAAAAAAATCTCAGTTCTGGAACAACACTGTGTTTGTTTAATTTCTACATTAGTTTAAAAGCAAAGGCAATTAAGATGAAAAGAAAGAAGAGAATGAATCTGTGCAGAATAAATCTCAGGTATACAAAATTGAACATGATATTCATGTTCTCTCTTCCCGAGAAAAAGAGAGACTGGCTTCTTTATCCTTGGTGTGGCTGCAAGGAAAAGGGACACAGTTTTGCCTTTTGAAGTACAAAACATTTCTGAAAAATGCTTAAATCCCAGGGGAATGTATGAGAGGTAACACCTCTGGGACCAGGCTGATGGTTCATAATCCTTCCAGTAGGGCTGACACCTGAGCCTGCTTAGAAAATATTCACCAAAAATCCTGCCCTGCTTCTGAATTTAGTTATCCTGAAGCACTGAGCTAAGCGCTTAGATGAGGTCCAGATTTCAGGTCTGAAATGTACGGCATCTTTTAGGTACAGGTGATTGGTCTACTCTTTAAAAATGTGTGTAATGTTTAGTATAGTGGCCGAGAAATTAGAGCTCATACACAGAACCAGCAGTCCTGGGCTTAGCATGCTCTTCAACCCCTTTCACCCCGCCAAGGGTTGCCTTTCCCACCAGGACACCTTGGCTTCACCTCAAGCCCCAGCTCATGGCACGCCACGGTGTTGCACAGGGCTGCGATGAGTTTGAAACCAAGATTCCCCATCGGCAGCGCAGCCCCAGCCTTGGATTCCCAACTTCAGAGTGGCTTGTGAGTTTTGCATTAGGGAGTAGCTGGAAGGGATTAGAGCTGGAAGCCTCCCAGGGAAGCACTTCTCTGAAAGGGAACTGAGTCATGCTCCCGTTTTGTTTGCTATCTCTGTAGCTTTATGAATTGTGCATTTCTTTCCACGCAGTGGCACAGCTTCAGCTACGACTCCCACTTGCAGTTTTGCTTTGAGCCCAGTTGCTAGGAGATGGCAGCTCTGAGTTCAGGTGCTCTCTTCACCAGAGCTAGCAAAGGCCTTGCATCCCAATTTTTCTGCCTCTTCACCATGCAATGCAACAAGGAGCCAGAATTCAAGTCCCCCACTTCTTGGCCATGTGCTCTAGCATGTGGGCTGGTACGCACCAAGGTGCACCAAGCACCTTTGCTGTGCTCTCTTGCCTGGCTCTGCTTGGTGTGCTCTGCTAGAAGCTCCATGCATCAGCTCTGCAAGAAACTCACTGTTAGGTTTTCAGTGCACTGACTGGAGGGGCTCTGGAGGACATGTAAGTCCAGGGACAGCAAATTTGTGGGTTCCAGACAATCAAGATGAGGAGACCCTGAGATACTTAGTCCCCTTTGCACTACACTCCTTCAGCACAGTACAGCCCTTGATAAATTTGCAGAAGATCCCTTACTGATCATCCTGAGAATAAAACAAGGCTCCAAGTGAGTCTATGGCAGGAAGTATCATCTAGTTTTAGACACAAGGATAAGAACATCTCAGCCTGGAGAGTGTTAAAGATTTGGATGATGAGTTGAGCCTTGTTGCCAAGATAGAACTTTACTGTATAGCTTATGAATATTTTCTCATAGAAAATAATACATTTTCTCTTACAAGAGACAGCAGTGACCTTTGGAGATAAAAGGTAAATGATACTAAGGTTGAATTCCTGGCAAAAATACATTGCAATTTTGGTCCTTTGTTTAAGACTATTATTACTTAAGAAAATCATAGGAGACCAGTTTGGCCAACTCTCTTAAAAATGCAAAGCTTTGCCTCAGCTCAGTGCCAAAAAGTGTTTTAGTTTCAGTTTTTTAGTGTTTTAGGGTTTTTTTAGTTTTTAGTGCCCAAAAAGCCCCATTCTTATTGTTTATGGAATTAATTATCTGATGGTTCAATGTTCTGTATTAAATATTAAAATTTCTTTTAATAATATATACACCCTCTCCTGAGTCGTCTCGGTTGCCTCCAGGTCTCTTTCACCAATAAATATATACAAGACAGAGATCTCTTAATCTCAGAAAAGTTGGTAGTGTCTTACTTGAGAGGCGGAACTGACGACTGCTCCTAACACAAACAGGAAAGCTGCTTCTTCACAGAGACTGGACACTTTGAACTATTCGATCCTTTTGTGCTGGTATATACATTCTTATTTTGAAGTAAACACTGTAAGAAAGGTTTGAGATATTTTGTAGCATTCTTAATACGTTTGGTATATTTAGGAACCATAAAAGGGTTGTGCGGAAGAGAGAGGCATAAAGTGGACAAAATCTTACACAAAGGGGAGATAATTTTAATAGATCATTTTTCAGTTAACTACTCTGAAAAGGTCTGCAAACATTCTCACCTCTATTTTTTAAAATACTCATCTTCCATAGATCCATTTTATTTGAAATGACTGAAATATGTTTTCATCAGATAAGAGTGTAAAATCAGGCCCATAAAAAAGTCTACAAGTAAAAGAAACAAAGAAAAAATTCAAATACATTTGCAGACTAAATCGGAAATTCTGGCACTCAGGTCCGTGTGGTGGGCTGAGCAGTCATACACTGATAGTTTTCCTTGTTTCCAACCACTAAAATGCATTAAGTCTTCTCTTAATGCTTTTCTTTTTTTCACCTCTGTCGTTATTAAAGTGCCCCNTTTGCAGACTAAATTGGAAATTCTGGCACTCAGGTTCGTGTGGTGGGCTGAGCAGTCATACACTGATAGTTTTCCTTGTTTCCAACCACTAAAATGCATGAAGTCTTCTCTTAATGCTTTTCTTTTTTTCACCTCTGTCGTTATTAAAGTGCCCCAGGGGCATTCTGTGATCATGAGTGGAGATGGGGTGCTGTAAGCAGTAGCTACTGTTAAGTGCAGCTGGGGTAAAATACACTTTCACCCGAAACATGATCTCCGTTAGGGGAAGATTGAAGGAATGTTGTGCTAAACCCTGTTAAATATTATGCAAGCATCTAAGAGGCAAAAAGGGAGCACTGAGGGGAACTCATGGTGTACAAACAGTCGCTGCTCGTACACTGATAACAAATGCTTTCAAGTCACATTTGTAGAGACATCCTTACCACTTGGCCCTTGTGTGGACGGACACTCACTCATCTCTCCGCAAACATAGGAAACCCTGTTTTATTCCATTACTCTGTTCCTTCTGTCATTTCTGAGGCTGATAAATCAAAAGATGTAGCTGACGCATTCTGTATTGGTTTGTCTTACTGAGAATGATGTGATTCTCTGGCTCAGAAGAGTCACTCCTGTACCCAGAAAGCAATGGCTTTTTTCTGTCCTTTCCTGTGCTATTTCTGAACAGAGTTGAGTTTTGCAGGAGGCTGTGAGCTCTTCAGGGTGAGAGGATGCATCTTCTCCTTTGAGAAACAGTATGGTTGGCTTGTGGAGCACAAACAAATGAATATTCTCTGATTTGTAGGAAATCTGTATTCTTGCTTATTTCCATTGTTTCTTTTCAACTGATATTTGGTCAATCAGAGAAACACATGTGCTTGTTTAACATGTATTATACTTTTCTGAAAGCAATAGACGTGGAGTCTTAACAATGGAAAAGACCGTCTCGTGCAAGGTAAAATGTAACAATAATTCAAAACCTTTCATTGTTTTTGCAGGACGAGGCTGCTTCAGCTGACAAACAGTACAAACAGGAGGCAGCCCAGGTCACTTACTCAACATCAGCTGTTTCCAGCACACAGGAGGTGTTGTACATCAATGGAAATGGGACCTACAGTTACCATAGTTACAGAGGGCTCGGAGGCGGGCTGCTAAATCTCAGCGATGCTTCTAGCAGTGGTGAGTTTCCTTACAAAATGTGCCTGTATGTATATGTGCTCATGTGTACGTTTCCCCCTGCTGTACAGAAAGCTAGTCCAAGTGTTCAATATCCATAAACTATTATCAGATAATGAGCAGAAACACAATTCTGCAAACAGCTGCTGCTGAGCAAAATACTTGCTCACTGCATGCTAGTCTCCTTTCAGTTTCAAGTGACTAATTCACAATAGAGCGAGACTGAACCTGAAGTCTCTAACAAAGCTGAGTGAAAAAATGCCAGGTTAGGTCTTCAGTCGATTTGCGTGACTTTATGAGGACCTACCCTGTCATTATTGTCCTCTCCTCTACTTGTCACAAAATGAGGCCATTAGTATCTTTTGTGGCTGGACTTTGAAAACACCAAACTCCTCATTTTAGAACAGAAATGAATTGACCTATGCTTCTGACGTGGTCTCTCTAGCTTCTTTAATTTATTGCAGGTAAGGACGTGGTATAGCAAGTGTTAAATGAGAAATCAGCCCATCTGTCTATACCTTAAGCTAAAAACAATGCAGGTAATTATGTGTCACCAGGAGGTTGTAATGCCCTCTGAAAAAAACAGTGGCATCATTTGTTTAGAAAGCATTCCTTTCTTCTTACATTAGCAAGCATCTGTAACAAACAAATGTAAGCGCATTGTATTATTTGTTTGAAATAGGCCCTCATATTGACTTCCTACAAATTCAGAGCAAAGGAAACAGTTTGCCCGTGCTGGTAACAAGGGCATTGTCTGCCTGTCAGAGAAAAGTGATTACTCTGGAAGACTGAGGATTTCTTGCCTCCAAGAATGGTGTTTTAAAAATCTTTCAGAGGACAGAGAAATCCATGGGTTTTTGTCCTGGCTGATCCCTCTGTGGCTGAGGAGAGTGCTGCTTCAGGTACATGGACTACCTGAGGCAAGACAGTAATTGTTCAACTACAGTCTCTATTTTCTACATGCTAAGCAATTTCAAAATGCTGTCAGGGCTGTAGCCTACAAGAAGTTATTGCTATGTGGTGTCCTGGCAACCTTAGTCATGTTTGCTTCCTCACCTCCCCACCAAAATCCTGAAAGGTCTGTGAATGATTTGCATTAAGTTTTCAAAAGGCTTTAAAAAGATAATATTTTAGTTGTCAAAAGTCTTTGACTTAAAGAGAATGAATGATGATTACAATTGTTTCCATATGCAGGAAAAACACGTCTGAGGTCCTGAATACTATCTCTGATCAAATATTTTCATAAGAGTAAGACAGGCTGCGGAAATCTGATTTCTTGGGAAAATGCACAAGAACTTTAAAATTGTCTTTTACGTTGCGGCCAGAGAAGGTCTGAGCTAATTCACACAGAAAACAGTTGGCATTTGCTCTTTCACCCAACTAAGAGTAGGATTAAACTCCCCAGGTGTTATTTGTCAACAGAAACCATCAGAATTGTCCAGTTTTACATAATCCTAAACTGTGAGGAATCACAACTGTTTTGTGTACTTGTTCTTCCCTTGAAACCTCTTGTAATAGGATACATTTTTCTAACCCCCATTTTTCAGTGAATTGTGGGATTTAAGCAAAACTATTCTATGTCACTTCAGCATGCAATTTTAAAAAATGAGGTACAAATTCAACATCATGAATTAGTGTTGCTTTCAGATTAGAAGCAACATTTTTCTTTGTACCTTTAAGATAAAGAACTCCAGTGCTTTTTCACAATTGAAGCTCAAGATGGAGTTTGTAGGACAAACTGGTTATTCAGGAGCTGCCAGATGCTGCACAGCTAATGCAGCCAGGGAACTTCGCAGTGCACTGCATTTCCCTGTGCAGCATCACTGGGGTGAAGGGACGAGTGGGTGCTTATGGTCTGCATACTGACATATGCTCAAACATTTCTTCTTCCTTGCCTTTCCCTACTTGCACTGGAAAATTTTGTATGTATGTCCCCTTACTTTTGAAGAATAGTAAACCATTGCACCTCTTCCAGGTGGTTCTGCATAGTTGGAGCATTGTGCAAAGGTGTCCATCTTTTCCACAGGGATCCTACAGGATCCAAAGCACATTAAGTGCCACGAACCAAAAGTCTGTGTGCCAGGACTTGGAAACCAGTTGATACTAACAATCTAGCTGGCTGCTGATTTGTGACTCACTTCCCATTTCAGGAAGATAATTAAGAAAGTTGTGGAAAGACAACTCCACCAGTTTCTTAGTTTCATCCACACAAAAGCAGTCAGTAGCCAACCTAATTATCTCTTGCCTATTGAGGGTGAAGTGCTCCGGCTCCATTAGGAGGTTTTCCTACAAGAGAAATGGGGGGCCTTGGAGGCCAGTTCTTTGAGATCTGCCAGTCTTGTCTGATATGTCCATGTATATTTGCTCTTGGACTCTTGTTCCAAACATACGCAAAGCTGTTACGATGGTTAATGAGTTCCCTCTCTGGAGAACAAGATATTTGCTTGTGAATTGTTTTTGAGACCTAAGTAGTAATTTAAGAATGCATTTCCTTTTCAATTTAGTAACCCGTTTGTCATGTTTACAAATGTTCTAGTGTAAAAAGAAATATACACCTCAGTCAGGATGTGCATATAAACAAATACAGTCTGGTTTTGTGTATCTGCTAAAACAGAAAAAAGGAGAAGTTGCAAAAGCTACCCAGAACTCATTGTTTGAGTACTTATTTCTAGACCTTCCCCCACAGCAATATAATGACTATGTCCAAATAGCTGTCCTTTCTAGCAGTCCAACTGATGCATGTATTTTTTATGCTGTGACTCATTTAATTCAGTTATTTCCTCCCCTATAAAGTTCATCCCTAGTCTGATCCCATCTTACAGACTTAGCTGTCTGCTTGCCCAACTGTTCGGTGGCCCTGGCTCAGGGACCTCTCTGTGCCTGCTGTTGCAGTGCTTCCCTCCTCATCCTGTCTTTCCACATGGCTGATTGCAGAACCATAATTAGCTCCTTACACAACTGTATGGGGCAAGCCTTCTGCAACTGCTCAATATGACCAAGCAGAACACAACAGCTTGTACGGTGACCCCTCCTTTATTGTGGGGAGGAAAAAAGCACAGCAGGGAAAGGCTTGGGCTTACAGCACCAAGATCTTTTTTCCCTGCTTTTAAACCATTTAGGCCAAGCCAGTTTGGCTGGAAAGCTTCACCCCATCACCAAGCAGTCTGTGGGTTGACAGAGCCTCTGTCAGCCCCTGCATGGTCTGGGCAGAAGCCTTTGGGCATGTTGTCCCTGATTCTTGTAGATGTTAAAGGAGAGCTGCTCTTTGAGCGGAGTGGATTTGCACGGCGCTCTTTTTTTAGTGCCAGTGCAGTTCCTGCTGCAGAACTGAATGGAGAAGCTCCATGGTGGGGTAGCCCAGTGGATGTGAACAAAATTTGCTTGCCAGCCTCCAGCTGGCCACAAAGGGTTCAGCTGGCCAGTCTCCATCACACCTGGGCTGAGCCTGGAGGGGTGCCCAGCTTGAGCACAGGAGGGTGAGGGCAGGAGATAGGTTGCTCTGTTGGGAGCAAAATCTCTTGCTGCTGCCAGAAGCTGTCAAAGTCCTTGCATGTTGCCTGAGCCTCTCCTGACAGAGAGGGATCGCCCCATCTCCCCATGTGTTTCTGTCCAGTGGGCTGCTGTCCGTCCCAGTCCCCTTCAGCACTATCTGAAGCCAGGGCAGGCTTGTCAGAGCCTGGCCACTTTGTTTCCTGAAGTCCATTTTTCCTACGAGCTGTGGAGTGCTTCTACTAGTTTCTACTGTTTCTACATTGCTGGGTTTCCTGGAGATGATTTGGGACTGTTTCTTCTGCATCATTGCCTAGTTTCCTAGGCAGAAATGTCAGTTGTTTCCCTTTGCGTGTGTAAAAAGAGAGGATGTCTCAGACTCGATGACAGACTGGCCATGCAGGACATGGCCTTGTGTCATGGTAAGACAAAGCAGCTGTTGTGTCTTTATTTCTCTACACAGATCTGCAGCCTACCTCCACCACAGCCACGACTCAGCACTGCGTCCCTAGCACCACAAATGTCCAGTCCCCTTCCAGCTCAGGTGAGTCCTTCCGCTGAATCCGAATACGTCCACACCATAAGCAAATCCCTCGTCCTGGCAGGCTTCTCTTTCAGCCTCCTTTCCCACAGGCAGGCCGGCAGACTGCAACCAATGGATGGCCTTGTGGTCCAGCTGCTAGCTGCCGGACTCCCATCACACCACTCACCTCTCCCCGCCGCTCCTTTCCAGAGGCCCAGAAGGGCTGTGCTCTCCCAGCCATTCCCTGCTTTAGCTGGGCTCCTTGCCCATGTGCAGACCACCCTTCCTGGTGCTTCTGCCTTCTGGTCCTTCAGGCAGAGCAGCCCTGCTAAAGACAATGGGGTAGCTGAGGAGGCTCCTGGAGCTGATGCTGCTGAGCCCCAGTGATCAGCATGGCCATGCTGCTCTGGGGCAGAGAGAGGAGACCTGAGCACTCTTGTCCACTTTTGCGTGTGACAGTAGGGAGGGTGCCTCATTTCCACACCCTCAGGTTTGGTGAAGTTTTAACCTTCTGTAAAATCTTGGCATTTGCATGATCAGTAGAGGCTTCTTGGCAATAAACTACGAAAAAAAAGGTCCAACTGAGAATAGCCAGTTTGTAGCTAATTCTTAAAGTGCTGACTGGCTTACCCACAGAGTGGCTGGCCATGACATAGGGTTTGCTGTGGTTGCTCTCTCCAGCCCTTCTTTATACCTCTACTCTTGCAGAGTCTTCTGTGTTCTCAGTGCTACCCTGATGGCATCAAGGTGGAGAGACAGCTTCTCTCTAATGCAGCGGGAGCCTGGGGCATGAAGAAACACAGAACAAGAGTAATGGAGTTAGGAAGCGGGGAGAGTGTGTTTAGTACCATTTTAAAAAAGGCAAAATGTGGGATTGGGAGAAGTTAAACGGTTTGACCTATGATGTGACAAAGGTGGGAATTTTTCACTGGGAAATGCTGGCTGAATTCTATATTAAGATCACCTCCACATTCCTCTTCCCTCTTCCTCCTCCTCTTCAAATTATCGGATACGGAGCATATGCAAGTATTAGTCTGCTCCTACTATAGAAATGGAGATGGAATGTCTGTGGATATATTGGGCAGTATCCTACTTTTCTACCTTTGCACGAAGCTCGAGACAGCCGTTAAGGCAAGGCAGGTCCATGCCACATAATTAATCTCCTGTAGTGGATAGAAAACGTTACCAGAGGACCTCACATAATCATTTCATCACAAACCAGTGTGTTTGCTGATCATTGAAAATGCATGATGTTCAGTGGCTATAGGCGTTTCTGTGTTCTCACATCTCTTTCCTCAGGCAACACAGCAGTTTTTTCTGCTATCTAAACTAGCCAAAGGTATGTTTACCAGATGGAAAGGTGTAGAAGGGAGAAAGAAACTTAAAAGGTCCAATTCATTAGTCCCTGTTTTCTTGATCTGAGATCTCCTGGCATTTGGAACAATAGTTTTAGGCACATCTGCTCTCTGTTTGAAGGCAGGAGGAAAAGAAACATTGACAGATGCATAATATCACAATAAAACATTCTTGCAATAATAAATACATCTGATTTGGAAAAAGTAGCATACTTTGATAGTTGTTTCTGTTTAGTTTTATTGGGGTAAATGAGACTCTAGTAAATATTCACTTCTAAAGCCACTCATGGGAAGAAAAGGGGAGAGGAGAATAGGTGTAATAGAAAAGATACACAAGAGAGATTTCGAAGCATGAGCAAATGTATTTTTCTGTAAATAAGTGTCACTGCTTTTTACATCTTTGCTGATGAAAAAAGTTGCTTAACCGTTAATGAAAATGTACAAGCAGAGATGCTTAAACACATACAGCTTTTACATTTTTTTCTTCTAAATTATTATCTGCAGTAGCGATAACCATTTTGAAAGTCTTTGACACATTTATTATTATTTCAGTAGTTGTTGGTAGCTACACAGTGACAGCATACAATTCTTAAGGGATTTTTGCTGAGACAGTTGATGGTGTCCAAGCAATCAGTAACAGCACATCTATTTCTGACCCATGTTTTGGAACTCGATACAAATCATGTTGCTAATGAGTAAAGCATGAGGCAATAACTAGTTCCATTTAAGTCTTGCAATTTACAGAAAAGCCATGTGTCCCGCAGTATATTTAATGGCAGTTATTCCCAGCAGCTAATTTGATAAATGATTGTCTAGCACATGAAGAGTGGGTTTTCAGAGTTCTCATATTCAGCTTGATGTGGTTCCAACAAGAACCATTTCACATCGCAGGGGAAATTAGGTCTGTGTAACTGGACTGAGGTGGTAAATCAAAAATATTCCCGCTTTAAAGTGTCAATCAGGGGGCCTAGGCAAGAGGCAGAGGAACAATACTTCAGTCTGCTCAGAGAGTATTAAAGAAAGGATCTGTCTCAGCAGTTTATTTAACCCACTGCTTGAGAGAATGTCGTGCTGTTGTAAAAACATGCAAGGTGACAATTGTGAGTTCTAACAGTATGCACTAGGATAAATAAATAAATAAAAATAAATACCCTGCCTTTGTCTCTACGATATATGCTTAATATTTGCTTGCACACACAGACATTGTGGAACATGATGATGTTTGCAATCAAGATTTTTAATTGTCCTGAAGTACTCCAGGATAGGAAGTAATATGCTAAAATGTGCAGTATCACCTTGGAGGAACCTGACACTGCAAAATTCATTGCAAAAAATATTCATATTTCTCTCTGTATAAAGGTACACTTCCTTGTTCATGTGAAGAATGACAGCTTAATAAATAATGTTAAAATGCGTTATAGCATTTTTAGCATATAACAGCCTGGGCAACCTTTGAGAATCAGTAGTACTGTCAGTGAGTGTCTACCGTAGCTATTAAAAGCTGCGACCAGTATAATACATCCTGAGACTAGTCTCTGAGTGAGGTGTTCTCCCAGGTATAAAGCTTGGGCTGTCATAGGCAGGCTTTGGAGGTGAGGTGTAGGGGTCGCATAATTAAAAGAACTAAAATCCTTATCTCAACATCAAGAACGGCTTGTTCTCTTTCAGGTCAGCTCTCTGCCAGCACATGCAGCTTCCCTTCCTGAAAAGGCATGGGTGTACTCAGTGTCCTGAACCCGTAGACATGAACGCTTTTTTGTGTGTCTGGATTTCTTTGGTTTTTTGGCTCAGGGAGCTTTTCTTTGAGGGGAAGGAGGACCGTTACTTACAAGGCAGGAGTTGGGGAGTGAGGAAAATCCTATTTTCCTACTATATAGAAATAAAAAAATCAACTAGTTTGAAGTAGCTGGGGTAAGTTAAAATCTGAGATTTCTTATTTCCTTTGTATACAAGAACTCCGTATACAACAGAAGTCTCCCAGACCAAGAGCATTTCTGGGTCCTGATGGTTCCTTGTGTGTGGAGACTACAGATTTACACTTGCACAAAACTTTATTTCCACTACCTTTAGGGTTTCAAAGATACATATTTTGAAGAGTTAAAAAAATTTCCTCATGATTTCTGATCAGGACAGCTAAGAATACAGGGCCAGATCTTCAGTTTGCATAAGTCACTGTGATTATGCAAGCACACTTCTATGTATTTTCTGCTTAAGAGTGAAATAACCGTAATATCCTATTCAATTACTTAAAAATCTGGATTACCCATGAGAAAAGCCCTTCAGTTTCGTTTCAGAAAAAGACGTGCTCTGCCACAAAAGCTCTGTTCTGCCATATATTGTGTGTGTGTTTTTGGCTGTGACATGAATGAGAGTCAAGGAAAGAACATAAAAGTCAAAGTAGGTTCATACAGAGCACAATGCCCTCAATATGTCAGCAGCAGCTTTTTTGCTACCACCTCTATAAATATAGAAGTCTTTATTGGCTTCTTACAACCAGCTGGCTTTATGATTTGTATACCCTTTTTCTCTGTGCTGGGTTAAGGTTTTACTTAGAAATATCCTCTGACCTTCTTCACACTGTGATCGTTTCCCTGCAGCGTGCGGTCACACTGAAACAAATTCACTGAGCTAATTGTCCTTTTATTTATTCTTTGTACACTGGAAGTCATTTAAAAGTCAGTTCATTTATGCCAGTGTAGAACTGGATAATACGGTTGTAAGGCTAAGTGCTGTTCATGCTAGTTGCGTAGTAGGAAACAAGATCTAATAGGACCCTTTCTGTTTCAGTAGTTTCTTGTCGTAGTCCCAGCTCTGCTTTCATTCGCTCAAGGGGAGATCTTCATTAACTTCAGTGAGTGTGGGGACATGGCAATCTCCACGTTCTTTGTAGTCACAACCATCTCTCTCCATGAACATAAAAGAGAGAAAAATAAGTGAGATTTATGACCAGATCTTCAGCTTCTGGAAATCAGTACCTCTCTTTCCATTAGTGCTTAAGATAGCGGGTCTGTTTTTGAATCGTGTGGTGCTGGTGGGATTATTTAGGAGAACGTTTAGAGTATGAATTGATGTGTTCTGTATTCTACAGTTGAATACACTAAAATTTAAAATTATTCCAGTCTTTTTAGGAAGCAAGGTCCGTCCAGTGAGCCAGTGCTGAAAGCCTTGGCATTGACATGCGTTGTCCAGATGAAATTAAACAGTGACATTTTTCTCATAGAAAAGCAAAATACGTTGCTTTGGATAACTAGATCCCAATTTCCAGTAGAGTATTAAGATCAAGATCAGGCTAGTCTGATCTTCTGCCTGCCAGAGGTATAGATTTCCTACACTGTCAAAATGAATGAGCAGTATTTCTCCAGATTTGCACATAATAACTGCTTGATAGGTATATTTGCCATTTGTATCCTTCTCTGTTTAAAAAAGTCCTCAGTCCAAGTCTACCTGTTCGAATCTACACTCCAGGAAGAAAAAATAGATTAAGTGGAAAACGCAAGCATCTCATCAAAGCACCGTACATCTTAGCTGATTAATAACTGTGGTCAAACGGCCAGGGAGATCCCACGCAAACTTCATGATGGCAGATGGTTTTGTCTATCGCGGTAACCTGCAGACTGCCCTCAGGGCTGCTGTCTTCTGCATGCAGCATACACAGTCGTGAGAATGTTCTTCAATGAAGAGTGCTAAGCAGGTTGGTATAAGCTGCCAGTGCAACATGGTGATCGCTGCAGATTCTCTTGTCCGTGTTCAGGCCTTCCGAGATCCTTGCAATATATTGCCAGCTGTATGCGGCCCCCGATAGTGTAGTCCTCACTGTAGCAGCCAGATTGTCACCAGCCTAATCTCATTCATGACCAGCTATTTATGTAAGTGATCGCGTGGTGTCAGGGCAAGTCAAGTAAATGACCATTTATCTATGTCTGTAAGGGATTCACAATCTGCCCACATGCCGATTGAAGCATAAAGCATGAAAACAGATATCCAGAGAACATAAGTTTGATATTCTGTGATAAAAACTGCAAGTGTGCAGATTGCCATGAGGGCTATGATGGCAGCTGGAGCTAGGGGAGGCACAGGAGATGAACGTCCTGCCTGCTCACCGGCATCAGATCCCAGGGCAATGTTGGGTTGCAAGTGGCTTACACTGTTGGCATATCCCGCACAGGGTAATTTTGTGCTGGCACCGTGGACTTGCCCCTCATGTTACGTAAGTAGAACTTAAAGGATGTCTGTCATATGTAAATATAAATTGCTGTGGTTCCTGTCAAGGCAGCTGGTAACTGAATAGTTACTGCTTGTTTCTGCTGCTTCTTATTGACACTCAGCTGAGAGCAAATTTTGCTATTCTGCATTTGTAGCTACAAACCTGCGAAACGTCTCTGGCAGTGGATCTGAAACTTCTTTTTTTTTTCTTTGTTATCTGCAGGTCCAACAGATCTCAGTATGAAGAGGCAGTTAGCAACCAGCTCTGGATCCTCCAGTAGTTCAAGCTCTAGACCCCAGCTGAGTCCGACTGAAATAAACGCAGTGAGGCAGCTTGTGGCAGGGTATCGAGAATCAGCCGCATTTTTATTGCGTTCTGCAGATGAACTGGAAAACCTTATTTTGCAGCAGAACTGAGTCATGTGACCTTCACACTGGCCTGGTCTTATCTTGGAGTTTCCACTAATGACGTTTTGATTTCCCAGAGCACACACTTCAGTTACTGCACAGTCTTTTTAAGAGAGTTAATTACCATAATGCCACACTGTTCTTGATCCATAAAGTGATGTGTTAAGGTGCTTCAAGTGAACTTCGACCTCTGGTATTTCCGAGGTACTTTACTGTGTCCAGCCTATTGCTTTTGTTTTAGTGTGTCAGCATAAGTATCGAAAAAGTGGCTAGAAATTAACTCGTTCTAACAAG
This sequence comes from Steatornis caripensis, assembly GCA_013398225.1. Taxonomy (NCBI): domain Eukaryota; kingdom Metazoa; phylum Chordata; class Aves; order Caprimulgiformes; family Steatornithidae; genus Steatornis; species Steatornis caripensis. Next base: position 714,547 of record VZSC01018599.1, read on the forward strand.
TGGAGGAAACAGAAGATGCTGTGATGGTTTAAAAAAAAATGGTTCAAGATCCAAGTGCAATATTAGTGGAATGTGATACTGACTCATTGGACTTAAAGCTGCAGTATATGGCAAAACGTTGCCAAATGTCCTGTTGCTACAGGGCACAATTGCAATTAAAAGGATCTTGTATTTTAAAAAAATGTAATTTTTATAAAAAACAAAACAAGAGATTTTTGTTTTCATTCAAGATTTTTCATTTTTACTTTGGTAAACTTTTTCACTGGTCCTGAAAATGTTTTGAGGAGCTGTTGTAAGTCCCCCCCCTTCCTCTCTTGAACCCCTGACTGTGCCCTTCTCCCCAACTTCATATTCTTTCTACAACGAGTAACTCTTGATGCTGGATAATTCTTCCCCCGTGTACTGTAAATTGCCATCTATGGAATACCTTCCAAAGGAAGCATGCATTTCCTGCATTCATACCATTCTCAACTCCATTCTGTAATATATTGCAGCTTTATTAGCAATTAATAAAGAGTTGAGGGTTTTTTAAAAAAGACATATCATTGAGAGAAAAAAAAAGATGAATTGATTTCTTAGAGTGAGCTCATCTAACTCCATGATCACTGCTGCTGTCCTACACAAGTCCCTCTAGTTGTGATTGGGTGTAGATGATGAATGTTAAGAGGTTGCAAGTGACAATCTGAAAATTTGCACTCTTGCGTGTATTTATTTTATTTTCCTTAATTTAAACAAAATTCTTACGGAGGAAGGTCATTGACACTTCTGGTATGATTTGTACAATTCCCAGGCCTAGCTAAAACCTGTGCAAAACTGTAAATGGATGCAGCTGCAACTATAATAAAACTCTTCTTTCCCCTCCCCCACTCTTCCCAACCCCTCTATTTCTTATTTTATAATATTGATTACACATTAATGGTGTTTTCTTTGTGCACTACGGCAGGCTTATTTTTAAGTATATAGAAAAAAGTACTTTAGTTTATGCTTACTGTACTATCTGTTCTGTTGTTTAGCTTTTGTTGAATAACAAGTTTTTTGTGCATTCCTAAATTTGCCTTATTTCATGTACAAAATTTTATGTAATTCCGTTTTTGACAATGAGTTTAAGGCATCAGTGATATTTTATATCTACTTGTTACATATAGTTTTCCAAGTAATGACTGTGATTGTGACCAAGTAATGTGCACTTTTTCTTGTAACTGTGGACATTGCTATGCTTTTTTTTCTCTAGTGTTTCTAGGATTACTGTTGCTTACAGTTATGTAAAAGAAAAAGAACTTTTGTGATACTGTTGGTGAATATTAATGTGAAAAAGCCTATGAAATATGAGTATTTTGGAGGTACATAGATACACAAACATCTCTAAGTTGTGGACTGATGTTCACATATTTAAATGAGAATTCAAAACCTGAGGGCTGGAATCATTTCCTCTGTTTCGTTTGGGTAAATAAACAGATTTCTGTGTTTAAATACATGATTGTGAAACATTGTAACATTTGAATTGACATAGCATTTAAAGCTATAAATATTATTGTCTTTAAACAGGACAAGAGCCTTCCAGTCCAATTCATGCGGACACCCAAGCCTCATTTCTCAAAATTACTGAGTAAATCCAGCAGGCTGACCTAGCTGGAGCTTTGTATTAATGAAGAATTTCCTCAATAAGAGCAGAAGCGGGTGGTCCATAAATCATGAGATCCGAGTCACTAGCATTTTATAATTTTAAATTGACTGGAGGCAACACCATTTTGCCATTCTACATTTATTCTTAAAAGCCTATTGGATGTCTTTTTAAAGGCATTTATTCCTGGATGTGAGAATATTGTTGCAAATTCTTACTAGCTACCCATCACTTGAGAGATGCACTTGCTCCTAACATGTTCTCACAGTGCCTTTGAAAGCCTATAGCTTGTCCCTACCATAGACGTGTGGTTGCCTCAGCTTTTGTCTCACCAGACATTCAAAAACTGGTTTGGAACCAAGTGCCTTTTCCTCTCTCTCACTTTCAAATATCCACAGCTTCTTCTGTCTCTTGCATGCCAGAAGAGGATGAAGTAGGTACCTTGTGCAAGGTCGCTATCTTGGCCTCATCCGAAGAAAAGCTCTGGCATATGTTTTCCAGAGAAGAAGAGTGACGACTACGCCTGGGTTTCAGAGCTTTCGTAGTCCTGTTTAGCAGGGCAGTGTGCCTCAAACTGCCAAGTGGGCAGCAACCAGCAGTTTGTCTAAGAGGCTCTTTGCCAGCCATGGATGCTTCTTAACTAAGCAGCCTCCCTGCTTTTCAAGCTGTCTTGCTAAATCCAGATAAGGACAAGAAGCTAAGGGAAGAGAAAGTAAGAGATTTACTTCAGTGTTCTGCCTTCTGAGTCCTCTTTCCTTTCCCCCAATTACTCCTTCTCTTGAGAGAGAAGTAGGAAAGTGGAGGGTCACCGTATGACCTTAAGGCCTAGTCTCTCATTTTTCCTGCTCCACCCCCAGCCTACTTCGATAGTTCTCCAAGTATGTCTTCTACAGCACATACATCCTCTTCTGGCTGCCTTCACTGAAATATTTAGGGCCTTAGGAGCAGCTGATGTCCTTCTCTAAAGGCTCATATGGATACTTAGCTTTCAGTTCTCAAGTGTTGTATCTGTGCCAAATTCCAGCAGACTAATGAGGTTTTTACTGTATAGCTGTTGCCACCTCTAACTAGTGAGTTTATTTATCTCTTCTTTGGAACAATGATAGATCCAACCACAGCTTTAACTTCCTCTTCCTCTGAGAGGGTACTGACATTCAGTCGCATCCTGTGAAGGAGAGACTATAAATCTCAGTCCACTTTTGTATGTGCAAATCTAGATCCAAGCATCACAATTAAATTTGCCCTCTTGGATCCATTATAGGTCTCAGAGCCACCTACTCTCTGCCTGCTTTGAACCTCCTAAGGAAGTAAAGGTGCAGGTGGAGAAGATCTTGCTCCTGCCATAGACTGAGTCAGGTGTCCAGAAATAACTTCTCTTATCCACACCTTCTGTAATCAGTGCCTGATCATGTCAGCCTAAATATTGCTGTTAGGATAAGGCCAGTCCCTTCCAGCATTGACATGTTCCCTGAGCATGCGTGCGTAAGGCTGCCTTCAGAAAAGCATTATCTTTGTAACCGTCATCTTTGTTATACGGTGCTTCAAGTTGACGGATGTCTCACTACGGAACCTTATCAGTGCAGACGGGCAGGTGCTGGTCTTCCTTGAGACAGCCTCACGTCTTCCCAACTGTCCTGGAATTCCCTTGGGAGAGGTCCTGTAAGACCTTCAGTCCTCAGGGGGTTGCTGTAAAGGGAGGGATGGTGGGAAAAAGTCCTATAATGTATCCAAATTCCCATCCAGAGTTAAATACCAAACTTGGCCATGGTCTCACTGGGCCAAGTCTCTTTAGGCTTAAATCCATGCTGGGAAGACAAGTCATTTATCCATTCTTCTCTCCTCTCCCTCATTTCCAGAGTGGTTTTCACTGATAGGGCAAGCAGCTGTGGGTAACAGCTTTAGATGCAACCTTAGATTGTGGGAGTGGATGATCCAACCAACTTAGCAACTAACCAGATTTTTTTACTGCTTTCGATGTCGTTTGGGAAACCAGAGTCAGAAGACATGAAGAGATCTGGGATCAAATNTCACTGATAGGGCAAGCAGTTGTGGGTAACAGCTTTAGATGCAACCTTAGATTGTGGGAGTGGATGATCCAACCAACTTAGCAACTAACCAGATTTTTTTACTGCTTTCGATGTCGTTTGGGAAACCAGAGTCAGAAGACATGAAGAGATCTGGGATCAAATTTTTCCTTCCAGATTGGCACGTTGCTGCCTGTCATTGAAGGAGAACACTTTCATATTGGCTACGATGAGTTTCAAAAGCTGCAGAAAACCAGTGCATAGCTAAGCAAGGATTTGACAGTTCAAAAGCTGCCCATCCCATATGGAGAATGAATTTTCTGAATGAGGAAAAGCAGATGAACATATACATGACCATAGTTATAAAACCAAGTGGAAAGCAGAGCTAAACTGAAGGGGTTGGATATCCTTGCTGTAATGGCCTGGGTACCTGCTGACTACAGTTTAAGTGGAGGTAAGTTTTGTTGGTAAAACTCCGCTGAAAGAAGGAACAATTTCCTTTCTCTCAAGTTCTTAGCACTGTGCTAAAAACTTCCCATAAATTTGTTAAAACTCCTCTGAGTTTGGCTTTGAGAAGCTTGTGAGGCATTCATGAGACATATGTTTTCCTATATAAAGAAGAGCTGATCTCAGTAGATCCCAGAGTCAGGATGTAGCCCTGACTCCAGTGACTATTGAAAAACAGTTGCTACCCCATGAAAATGAATTGCATAATAATGACAGAAATTAAGCAATGTCACACAGATGGTTACTGGAGTAAGTAAGTAAGAATATAAAATGGCTCTACCGGGCAACGCCAATTGTTCACATAGCCTCTATCCTGGCTCTGTTAATTAATAAAACAGATAAACATGTAGCTGATATAGCAGACCAGAAGTACAGCAATGCTTTCTAAATACACGTCCATGGTCTACAACAGTTTGAGGCTGCAGTGGGTTGTCCCTGGCTGGCAGGGAAACCCCATCCTGTCACTCATTCGCTCCCCACAGCAGCGCAGAGAGAGAATCAGAAGGACAAAAGCGAGGGAAAAAAGTGAGCCAAGTTTAATAAGTGAAGAATGAAAAAAGGGATGCAAAGGCAGTCCCTCACCACCTCCCATCAGCAGACTGATGCCCAGCTGGTTTTTGAGCAATGGCTACTTTGGACACACACCACATTCCAATTCCCCCACATTTTATTGCCGAGAATGTAGTTGTACGGTATATCATAAAAAAAAAATATCAGGCACAAAAGGCAAATGAGTTGCTTGAGGCCATGCAATCTGTGAACACCCAAGCCAGGTCTGCTGACTCCTTTCCAATGTCCTGCCCCAGTAAAGCGCACTCCAGATGTGCCAAGTGCAGTACATAAAGTTCAAAAATTGGATTCTCTTTTTCTGCTAAGCTGTCCTCAGGACTGGATCAAATTTGGGGAAGAGGATGCAGAAACAGTTTTTTACTCTAACCCAATTAACCCGCTTAAGTCTCTTTTTCACCACTGAAAGGAGCACAAAGGAGCCGGAAAGGCTGAAAATTAATAACTACTTTAAGAATAGAAACTTTATGTTGTGCCACTTAATTCAGTTAATTTCTCCGAGAGTGGAGAAGGGTGTTCTATGCAAACTTTTTTGGTCCATTTTCTAATAGTGTCTGGAAACACAATGGAAAAGAGTTCTAATTATTGTGGCTGTGTATATATATATATATACACACACACACACATATATAAAAATTGTTTTGTAAGTACGCCTTTGCTGTGGTAAGCCAACTATAAAATTGTGGTGTAAGGAGAGTTGGGAGAAGGATCCAGTCAACCAATGGCACATAGATAGGATCGTCCTCGTTTTCCCTGAGAGTCTAGGCAACCCTTGACTAAGCAGGGGGGGTAGATCACAGTAGCTAATTGAAAGGAAACAGTGTTGCCAAATTTTCAAGGTTTGCTAGAAAATAATTTTAGTTTAAGCTTTTCCTAACGCTCCCGTGAAAACTTAAATCAGAGAATTTTCCTCTTTTTCCTGCAAGTCTGCTGTTCTGTTACTGTAGGGTTGCTAATCCGTTCTTGATGCTGGTTTCTTGGTTACACTCAGTCATGACTATACACATGGCAAGGCACTGATAGCAGGAAAAGCGCTAGGAAAAACTGAAAAATAGGAAGGATAGGTACCATTAATTTTTCAAACATGTCTCTGATGGTTTTAAATTAATTTTATTTGTGGTTGCAAACTCAGAGTGCTTTAGCACCACAAGCTTGACCTATTTATTTCCTCTTGCATTCTGGAGCAGGGAGGAAAGGATTTTCTGTGTGGAGGAATAGCTTCTAGCTGAGAAAAGCTCTTACTGCCCTAGCCAGCAGGCAGCCTTATCAGTGTTCATTTGCTGCCCGTGATATTTAGAAATTACAAGCTACAAGGCATGCTTAACTTGCAGATCTGTTCTCTAATAATTAGAGGCACAGGCTAATTTTTTTTAATGTCTTTGTCCGATCTTATTTTTTTCTTTTCAATTCAAACATTAAGCTATAAAGAAAAAAAATATAATTAAAGATGTAATATAGATCTTTAATATCCAGCATACAGCTGAGGTCCACATTTGGAAAACTTTAATCATCTCAGTACTAAAGTACAAAATCGTATGATTGCTCTTTTTAAAAAAAATTATTATTGTGATAGTGTTTGTTTAGAGTATACGGAGTCCAGATTTCTTCTGCTATGTGTGGAAGTCTGTACAGTGGAAATCCACCCTCTTCTACAGTGTCAAAGAAGGCAGCACACCCTGTCTGTGCTCCTTGCCAAGTTCTTTGTCACTCTGTTACCTTACAAACATTGCTGATGAAGGGCTTCAAACGGTGCTCAGTTAAAAAATTACCACATGGTTGACTAAAGTTTAGTGGTTTAAACACCAAATCATTTCGATCTTCATAGAATCAAAGTTGGAAGGGACCTTCAAAGATTATCTAGTCCAACTTCTCTCCCATGGGCAGGGACAGCTTTCACTAGGTCAGGTTACTTAAAGCCCCATCCAACCCAGCCTTGAACACTCATAATGATGGGTCATCCACTGCTTCGTGGGGTAACCTGTTCCAGTGTCTCACCAACCGCATTGTAAAAAATTTCTTCCTCATGTCCTATCTTAATTTACCCTTTTTCAGTTTAAAACCATTGCCCCTCGTCCTGTCGGTATAGGCTTTGGTAAAAGGTCACTTTCTGTCTTTCATACATATTGAAAGGCTGCATTAAACTCTGTGTGGAGCCTTCTCTTCTCCAGGCTGAACAACCCCAGCTCTCTCGGCCTTTCTTCACAGGAGAGGTGTGATGTGGGAAAAGAACTCCATCCCTCTGATCATTTTCATGGCCTCCTCTGGAGCCACTCCAATAGGTCCATGTCTTTCTTGTATTGGGGACTCCAGAGCTGGACATAGTACTCCAAGTGGTGTCTCACCAGAGCAGAGTAGAGGACAAGAATCACCTCCCTTGACCGGCTTGTCATACTCTTTTTTAGGCAGCCAAGGATATGATTAACTTCCTGGCTTGCAAGCACACATTGCTGGCTCACATACAATTTTTCATCCACCAGTGTCTCAAAGTCCTTCCCCCCTCTCAATCCATTAATCCCTGAGTCTGTACTGATATTGGGGATTGCCCCAACCCGGGCGCAGGACCTTGCATTTGACCTTGTTGAACTTCATGAGGTTCACATTGGTCCAATCCTCAAGCCTGTCAAGGTCCCTCTGGATGACATCTGAGAGGTATCAATGTCTTGACCCATTACTACAGTCTGCATGGGAGTAGGCTGTTCTGATTACTCTATGATGCTATAAAAAAGCTCGCATTCCTTTGGCCTTTTGTCTGGTCATTGCATTCCCGATATTTTTATGCTGAAAAGTTTGTGGAAAATCTCTGTGAATAGCTTGGGTATTGTGGGCAGTTTGGGGATGCTTCAGCAGCAGTTCAGAAAGCCTTCCAGTGGCAGTTTCTTATATCACTGTCACTGGGACTGATATTTTAGAACTTGAAAGAGAATTCCATTGTCAAGAAATTGAGAGAGAAATGTGGTTATTAGCTGTCCCTCTGTACATCACGCTAGATGATACGTTTTTATGATGGAAAGAAGTGAAAATTAATCTTTTTTGCTTAAAAAGGGCCATCTGCCCAACCTAGTCACAATAAAAGGCCACTTTCTTCTTTTCTTCTGTAGGGGAGAGTGAGAATAGTTACAGGGATACTGATTTTTTATTATCCTTCTATTGCTCCCCACCAATAAGAGGATGTCATTGTTATGGTAATACAGTGTGAATGATACAATACAATGAAAGAAATCAGTAGGCATTAGGTGCCGTGGTGAGCACCAAGCCCTGAAAGGACTCTGCTTAAGAGTCCAGATCTGTTTAAGTTAGTCGAGTCAAGACTCAACACAGTTAGAGTGGGCACAGTTTACTCGTCAATGTTTTGTTCACGAAATTTGTATTAGTGAACTATTAGAAAGACTTACCTACAGTTCAAACGTTGCAGATCCTGGTCCAAGCTGTGAATAAGAGCTATCGGGGCTGCATTTGCATGGGAATAGGGATGGCACTTGTTGAAGAGAGAGCAGCTCTCAGGCTAAGAGCTTAGGTAAGAAATCTTTACGAAAATGAGAAGCATTCACCTAAGCCATAACTTTACTCGGATCAGGTGTTGGCAAACTTCACAAACAGGGTTGCCCTTATGATGAGGTGCAATTTCATTTGTAACTGCGGCTGAAACAGTAAGAAAGATATTCAGCTGAAACAATCACATGCTTTACCTGGACGAAGTGCGGAGTTGATTGCACGTCTCTCATTATAATAGTTCCTCCAGTGATCACAGCTGAGCTGGGAGGGTTGTACCAAACACTCTATCTGTTGCTTTCTAGAAAGCTGGCAGCTCTAAAACGAAGGTAAAAAGCTCTTTCATTACTGACTGATTCTCCTTCAATTCAAAAAAGGGTGAGCATTTGGTTTGGGTGCAAGAGACTCTCTTCATCCACTGAAAACTGCTAGCTAATTTGCTGATGTTCACTTGGTTTATTTGCCAAGTAGCAGACTCAGTGTGAACACTAATAAATGGGAAATGGCTCCGAAGTGGTCATTATTAGTGAGGAGCAGGTACACTGTTGTAGCTTCTCCTTGTGAATATTTCAGTGTTGTTTTAGGTGAGAATATTGCTTTGAAACTGAGGCCAAAGTAGACACAAGTGAAAAATTGGCCCAGTCTGGCACCAACCAACCAGACCAGTGTTTTAGCAAGCTGCTGAGGAGCAGCAGGTTTGCAAATCAGTCCCTGGAAAGTTCCCCAGAAGAGCGTAGCTGCTTTTGTCTCTGTTCAAAAAACACTTGGGTAATTAGGAATAGGCTTTAAGGTTAGCGTTGCCAAGACTGGCTCCTGTGTCACTCACTGCCTTCTCTTTTCCGAAAGTGTATTTAAAGTAGGTGTATTTATGGTGGGAATTCAACACAGACTGGACTTCTCCCTGAAGTATTTGGAGACACCAAAATGATGTACTGATCTTGGCTCATTTCCTTCAAGAGTGACAATATGACATGCTGTGTAAAACCTACACTCGTCAAACTAAAGAATTTTTATTAACAAGTAAGCAGTTTTGATTCTGTTCTGCAGATGGCAGCGCTTATTGCAGTGTTGTGTTACGTCCAACACTCAAGGAAGACTTGAGTGATCAGCCTCTCCAAGTCAGAGGTGCAGAAGGGTTTCTGTGGGGGTGGTTGGTGAGTCTGCGCTAAAGAGCTCTGCAAAGCCTTGTCTGACTGGGGGTCACTCATGGGCTCCTCGTGGTTAGCCCTGTTGACTTCCATGGTGCCTTCTTAACCTCGTGCTATATTTGTTCTTACAGTCCTGTTTGGCTGCTTTGCTGGATTTGTAGGGTTGAGGTTTTCACTAAAAACAAATGCATATTCTTACGTATTTTTGCTGCCATCTGTCCTGAGGAATCCATTTGATGAGACTCCTTTATTTGCTAATATTAACCTTTGATGACTCTAGAAATTCAGTTGTAAACACAAATGCCTTAAAAACACAGGAGGAGCTTCAAAATACGGGTTGCAAAAATCATTAAAAATACCTGGAGCGGATTAACATGACCCCTGGAGCTTAGAGCAAGACGTCGCTGCGAACACGAACCAAGGGTAGACAAAGTAGGGTAGACCAAGGGTAGACAAAGTACGTAGAAACAAGGGTAGACAAGGCAGAGGATTTATATATTTCTAATAAGATATTACCCTCCAGATATTTTTCCCTCACTGAACAGTAACAGACCCTTTCATGTAACGNCAAGACGTCGCTGAGAACACGAACCAAGGGTAGACAAAGTAGGGTAGACCAAGGGTAGACAAAGTACGTAGAAACAAGGGTAGACAAGGCAGAGGATTTATATATTTCTAATAAGATATTACCCTCCAGATATTTTTCCCTCACTGAACAGTAACAGACCCTTTCATGTAACGTGGTGGTTTTGGGGTTTTTTTGCTACCACAATCTTTAAAGGGGTAGGATAAATTAAAAAAAAAAAAATCCCAAACTCAAAACATTCTAACAGATGCTTTCATTGGGAGCAGGAGACAGGTTCAGGAGACGTCATCAGGCCAGCAATCGGACCAAACTTAAAAACACCGCTACCTTATTCCTCTTAAATTGCAACATGTCTGTACGGGCAAAGGCTTGAAAACTAAACACCCTGCCTGGCATTCGTACCCCCAGCTTGCACAGACGCCCATGAGAGCTGAGAGCGCCTGCTGCCCTGCAGGCTTGGTACGGGGAAGGTGGAAGGAAGCACCTGTCATAGTGTAATTTGCAACAGCTCGTCTCCATGAATACAGGTTTGCCTATGCTAAAACATTTTATNCCCTGCCTGGCGTTCGTACCCCCAGCTTGCACAGACGCCCATGAGAGCTGAGAGCGCCTGCTGCCCTGCAGGCTTGGTACGGGGAAGGTGGAAGGAAGCACCTGTCATAGTGTAATTTGCAACAGCTCGTCTCCATGAATACAGGTTTGCCTATGCTAAAACATTTTATGACCCCACTCTCCAGTCATTTGCTCCACTCTGGAATGTGGATATTAATATGACATTTTTTCACAGTTATTTAAAGTATTTTTATGTTTCCTCATCCTCCTAGCAGGAGGCAAGAGCAGGGAAAAAGTGTGACATGCATTTATAGTCGTATTTTGCTATGATGCTTTTACATTTATAACTGCAACTTCGGCAGGGCCCAGCAACGTTACCGACCAACATCCTAGTTAGCCCAGGCACTTGATTGACTATCTATCTATCTGACATGTTACTATTACTTTTAATTAATTTTCCAGACCAGACAGCTTTTTTTTTTTTTTCCCAGAAGGATGAAACCAGGATCATCAAACAAATGCATGTGGCTGTGAGTGCCCTTTGACGTGTGACAGAAACATCGAAGCAGACTGCTCTTAGATGTAGCAATGTGTGTGGCATTCATTTTGAATCTCTCTCTTCGAAGGGGAGGTTAGCATTAATTTCTTCAGAGGGTGCCACTCCTCAGTCATTTAGCCACCCCATTATTAGTGTGGCCCACTGAAGGGCAGGTATCCTTCCTGGAACAAGGGAAATGAGTGTATTACCCAGGCATCAAAAAGAAAAATTTTGGGTACTGACAGACATTTTCATTTGCTGTGCACCCAAAACAAGGAGACTAATGCCTGGGCAGTAGCATCTCGCAAAATTAACCACCCTTTTAACATCAAATAATTTTCATAAAATTGCATAATTATTAGTGTTTATTTAATCACTTCATCTCCTGATACGCCAAGAATTTTCACAGGTTGCTGTATCATGACATCTACTGGTAGAGATAACCAAAATAAATAGATGCAGCTCTTTCTGAATGATGACATAGATGATTCTGTCTGCGTTGGAATTTTTGTTCACGTTGAAGTGGTTGCCAGTGCGTGTACGTTCACACGGGCAGCACAGCCACTGCGGCATGGAAAGGGGTGAGGAGCAAAGGGTGTGTTTAAACACAGCAGTGTCTGCAAGAGGCAGGTGCACCCCAGATCGGCCCAGGCAAGTATTGCCTACTCAGCTTCTGGGCCGCAGAGTCCAAACAAGCCACTTTGTTTTGGGTTTTATCTTCAGTCAAAGCTATAAGTCATTTCTGGTTTGTCCTAGCTAAGAGAACAGAGCTATCATGTAACAGACACCATCCCTACCTGAAAAGTAAAGTATAGGTGCTGGTTTAGCCTAGGTTTTTGGAAATCAGTAGCTCGCCACTGAGAAGCAGCTTTAACAGACGTATTCTACACGGGCTGCTGTAGGAAATATTTCATTTCTTTTAATTGAGGTAATGTAACAGTTGATGGACTATTCTGAAGACATTGGAGGCAGATTGAAGGTGCTGAGAAGAGAAGTAGTAGAACTGAACTTTAAACTCTTTTGTACGGTTGTCATCATCGGGGTCTTTTTTGTCGTACAGACCTTCTCGCCTTATATCACCTGTCCTTTGTTGGGGCAAAAATACCCATATGAACAAATACAGAAAACAGATTTATATGAACTAGAATTGGGCACTGGTGGGTTGAAATTAAAATGCCGTATTTAACCACACCACTCCATCAATGGGTGCAGAGTTTCCCAAGATGTTTCTAAAACAAGCAACTTTTTGCCATGTTCACAAAATAAAGCATCTTTCCATTCCTCAGTGCTAACTCCATTGGACTCTGACCCTTTCGACCATTTTATTCCAACTCAGACTCTCACACTTCTGTTACCACCTTGAAAGCCACCCGCTTCCCTAATGTGTCTTGTTTCATTATTGAATGTAATTTCCCTGTTTGACAGCACACCAGCAGCACTTTCTTCCTCAGGATATGGTTTACCAGTGAGCTATTATCTATGTCTACTCAAGCTTTTGAGATCTAGTCTAGGTTTTCTCCTCTTATTAAATTACTGTAACAATGTCAGTTATCAAATTGTCATCCCTGTTAAGTTCTTCCACTGTGCACAAATCCATTTTCACACTGCACAAGGCAGAATCAAGCAGCTTTTCCAGCAGTTTACAAGTGGTATGTCTGGCCAATCCTTCAGCTGCATAAATCATCTTATGTCTCACAAATATGAATGGGAGCTTAGGTATATGGAGGGAGAGAGGAGCAAAAGATGTAAGGACGCCAGCATTTCTCATTTGTTGTTTGGTCGTTCCTTCTAGGAAGAAGGAACACAACAAAAGGAACATTCTTCTATTGCAACTTCCAAAGCAGTAAAGCAGACGGCACAGTTTCCCAGTAGGAAAATTACCTTTTGCTTTAATAATTTTTGAAAACTCCAGTTTGAAACGTCAAAGTATTTTTTCCCACGTGACCATTCCTTTAAAAGCTGTGATTGTGTTTTGGCTGCATTCACTTTGATTTCACCTGGAACAATTTTTCAGCGTGTGTTTTCGTATTAGCTAGAGAGGCTCCTAGGCAGATACCCCACAGTTTTGACAGGGGGGAAAGTGCAGATCTGAATTTTGTCTTTTTACTGCAGCCACCTTGCCCCACTGGTTTGTGCACGAGAAAAAATCCACTTTCTTCACTTGTATTTTCTTTTTGCAAAAGAGGACTTGCTCTTGGATGTTCTTTTCGGCAGCAAATTGCCTCTCACCTGAGATAAGACTGTGGCAGGAGCCTTCTTGTCAAAGCAACCTCTCCTGAGACCTTTAACTGATGTATTTACTGTGCATTGCAGCCAACAGAGGCTGAGCCAGGAAATTTGTCTCCTAAATCCTTGCAGAAAGAGACCGGGTTTTTCCATTAATTTACACCAGATAAGGTGATATCTAAGCTATGTTTTTCCTTGAAAAAAGCTTAATTGGGTAATTATAGCTGCAATGCCACTTCCACTGTCATTTTTTCCTCCTGGGTAAAATTTTGTGCCAATTCACACAGACAAGTTACTTAAAAGGGAGTACCTCTACAAGAACCAGCTTTTCAGCAATTTTGTGGTTATGAGGAATCCTTTCTCAATGCCATCCCCTGTTGTAGTGCTATTTACGAGCTCAAAGGATGGCTTGGAAGTTCAGTGAACTGACTGTTCAACACCATCCACGTTCTCGTGCACTGGCATTGCACCCCTAAGCCTTCGCAAAAAAAGACAGCTGCCACTTTGGCTGTCCTGAGGGTCCAAAGGACCTGCCTGGAGTTGGTGATGGAAACATCTAGGTATGGACAAGCACTACACACACACAAAAAAACCCAAAAAACCCAAAAAAGAACAAATTTCATTCACACGTCTACGTTTAACTCTGTATAAAGACTTCAGGTTGCATTTATATTTGATTCTCTATTCCTCCTGCTGCTTGGTAGAGTTTTCCCTTGATTAGTGACTTAGTGGCCCAAATCCAACATGCTATTACCGTGCTCTCCTTCCCTGTCCGCCCCTCCCGTGCCAGGGGCAAGAAGGAAGGGAAAGGGACCTTAGGAGGCAGGCTCTGCTCTGGGCTCCCAGTCTCACAGCAGCCCCACCTGCTTTTGCTGGACATGTGGCAACTGTGCCCTTGGGGATCCCAGGCTCCTGATACAGCAACCAATTTTTCACCTCTGTTCAGGCAATAAAAAATCTTAAGCTTATCCTGAACACACAAAATCTGGCGTTTCTTTTCTTCGTGTGCCATTGTGTGTGTAAGAGGAAAGAGCATGGATCAACAGCTGCCTATAGTCAACACAGTCAATCGGCTTAAGAATGTAATCATCTAGAAAAAGGAAGGCAGGCTGAACTGCTGTCACTTGCTGCTAATAAAAGTTACAGCATTAAGCAACAGCGGGAGACAGGCTTTTGTTCACTGTAAGTGAGCATTTGGCTCTCTGTGTGCCTTATACCGTGGCAACACTGTACATTGAGAAGGGCTTTTACAATGCAGCAAACTTGGAGGAGACATTTGTTCAACGTGCTACTTATTCTGCCATTCATTTCCAGCGTACCTGCCAGTTCGGTCAACGTTAGAGCTTGAATAAAGCTTCCCTGTCCTCTGCCATCTAATTCTGCATTGTTAGGCAAAATCCAGTGGTTTTGTTTCTCGGATTTTGGGGGTTTTCTTTTTTTGAACAGCAGCTGGTTGGGTTTGGCACAGTAATTACTGTTGTGTCATAAATTCAGCATAATGGCTGCACTGCGGGACCAAGCAGACAGGCTGTGAGGCAGCAGGCCCTTGCTTAAACAAAAGAGAGCTTTGATAAATAGTAATATTGGCCAGGAACATTATTTAAAAATATTTGCAACAAAGTATGGGTTCAGTTACGTGACGGACACCATATTTCAACATGCTTCTCCCTTTAAATACATTATTTCTCTTAGCTTATTTGGGATGGTGGGGTTTGGAGGATTTTAGCCGAGCTTACTTCTCATGTAGCAAGCACTAGGAAGGATGCTAGAGTCTTGTTCACCTGCAGAAGAGACGAACATTAATTCAGACTTCTGCATTACCTGATGCGACTAAGGACTGATAATGAAAATCAGCCATCTTGGAGCTAGTACTTGTCTGATGATTCAGGTCTTTGTGTCCTTTCTGAGACCTTCAAGGAGGTTACCACTGTTGCCAGTAACTGTGATGTCCACCGTAAACTGCGAGAAGTAAAACCACTTTAGATAAACACTGAATAGTTACCTGAAAGTTATTCCCATTTGCAGTATTATTGCTAACGTGCTGGGATTAAGCAAGAAAACCAAGGCTAAGGCAGGTGATTAAGCCATAACAAAAATTAAAGTTCAATACCCAAGTATAAAACGCAAAATATCCAAGCCAACATGCAAAAATGAAAAATATTCCTAAATAAAACAACTCCGGTTGAGCTACTGGCTACCGCTAGTTGTTTCTAGGAAGAATCCCAAATCTAATGAGTCTTCTACATACTTTACAAACTACGTAAATATGAAAACAGTGCTATAGCTGTCCACATTGTAGAAATGAAGATTGCATTAAAACACTTGAACTGGGAGCAAAAAAGCTGTCCTTCCTATACAGAACGCAAAACCAGGAGGAATATTTTAGCCTGTCAGTGGACGAAGTAAGACTCCTAGACTTCAGTTTATCATTTACATTCCTTCTTTCTCTTAAACTATTGTTTGTAACATTATCAATAATTGTGGAACTTGGGATGACAATCTATTAAGATTCAGTTAATCACCTGTTTCTCAGCTGCTCTGAACAAACTGCTGCACGCCGCTCTGCATACACCACACTCGGGATTATTAAAAGCATTTAACAACAAGCGCTTAGTGTAAGCCAGCATTAAGCGCATCCAAGATGCTGGGATCAGCCCTTGACAGAAAGCTAAGCGTGGTGTTTCAGATAATGTCAGATGCTAACAGTGGCTGAACGTAGACTTTAATTGTAACTCACCGCACCTGCTGTGTGGTGAGAAACCCTTGTTTGTGCAGGTCAGAAGCCACAGCGTGCCTCGGACGCCCAAAGGGTGATGGCAAAAGCAGCAACCAAAACCTTCTCCCTTGAGTTATTGCTGACCGCTCAGTGCCGGCCAGGTTAACACTGCCAGAGTCCTTTCCGCCAGCGCAGAAGGACAGGCAAGGCACCCACAAGTAACGCTATGCTGAAGTTCATCCCGTGAGGGACACAGCAAAGCTGACGGCCCATGGAGGCTCCGGGAAGGGGCCATGGCATGGCAGTTTCCCTCATGAGGTCTTGACTTTTCTTACCTGAGCGCTAAGCTGCTAATGCCTCTCTGGGTCGAGTATGCAAGCTAAGGGGTTCAGCGGCAGTCAGATATAAGGAGTTGTTCAGCCCAGAAGTTTAGCACTTAGCCTGAGATCCTGAACTGGACGTGACAGCCTGAGTCCGCAGAGCCATTCGAGGAAGGAAAGAAGAGCAAGCGTTAAGCCTGACAGCTATGTGCCTCCCCGGTACAGTAATACCAGAAACATGTCATGGGAAGATTTAAATAGAAAGCGTTCCGTTTAATGGGATTTTGGTCACAGTACTGCGGATCTCTTTAGCAGCATAAAATGTACATTTGAAGCACTGCCCCTTTGCCTTAAACTTCTGGCTCGTTTTTCTTTGCTGGTGCCTTAATGGTGGGCACTCTTTTTTCAAAAGGAGAAATGATCTGCAGCACGTAGACTATTTGATAGCTTAACACAGCGTACCGCCGGGTGCTGAAGGCAAAATACCAGCCACTGCCTCTTTGCTTTATCTGTGTTATATGCTAATTGATGCAACCGTAAGAAAAAGGAATTAATTATGGGAATGTGCAGTTAATTTCGTTGAACAAGGACACTACACAAGACAATCAATATGACAATCCTTCTCCAACTAAATATTTTTTCTCTGGCTTTTATTTTGTTTCTTCAAACCCCTTGTTACTCCAGTCCCTTCTTACTATACTGAAGATGACCAGGCTTAGTGTGTGACTCGAGACAGGGACGATAGAGGGGGTAAAACAGATGAGAGAGTAACTGCCTAAGGGGAGAGGGGAGGTGTCCTGGCTTGGGCCAGGACAGAACCGATTTTCTTCTAGTAACTTTGCTTTTTAGTAAAGTCTCTTCTGAGAAGCTGCACTCTCTGAAATTAACTGCATGTTTTTCCAGACAGTAGCTGCTTCTAGCAGTGGTAAGGCTCGGTGTTTATAGTTAGTGCTGGAACATCAGTAGCAATGGTATGCAGAAAGGCCCTTGCTTATAGTTATCCCTATGGAGACCAAGGTCGATGCTTGCTTCTGCTAACTTTCTTGTGCGCCGGAACTGAAAGAGCAGAGAAGTCGTCACCTCTGCGACCCTGCGGTGGGGAGGAGTGGGTCGGACAGGTGACCCAAAACTGACCAAAGGGAGTATTCCTTCCCATACGCATCATACTCGGTATAAAGCTGAGGGATCACGAGGGTCTTGCTCTCTTCTTCTATGGCCGGCGTCCAAGGAGGACTCTGTCCAATTCTTCTGCCTTCGATCCTGATCCGTGCATCCCTGAATCCTGCTCCTGCCTGCTGCTGCCAAGTACAGTCTGGGACTTTCCTGGGGCGTGCCCCGCAGCATCCGGGTGACGTATTGGTCATCGGTGGGGGGGGGAGCTCAATATCGGTTTTGGACATATTTGTATATTTGTGTATATTTCATTATTATTATTATTATACACTATTATTGTAGTTAGATTAAAGCTGTTTTAACTTTTCTAACCCATAAGTCTCTTTCCCCCCCCCCACTTCGGGGAGGGAGGGGGTTAACAAAGAGCGTCTGTCGTTC
Organism: Steatornis caripensis; assembly: GCA_013398225.1. Taxonomy (NCBI): domain Eukaryota; kingdom Metazoa; phylum Chordata; class Aves; order Caprimulgiformes; family Steatornithidae; genus Steatornis; species Steatornis caripensis. The sequence continues at coordinate 732,392 of VZSC01018599.1, forward strand.
GCTTAATAGCCAGCCCAGATTTAAACCGTGACAGGAGGGGAAGGTTGGTGAGAAGGGAAGAAGTAAGAATGAAGGTAAGTCTCTGCATTTTTCTTTAGAGCGTACTTTGCTATCATGTGCCCCAGTTCCAAGTGGGAAATGGCATGATTCACAGAGGAGCTGCCCAGTCCCAGCGGAGATAACCATGTTTCTTCCATTCAACAACCTTTTCTGAGGCAGACAGCAACCCCAAGAGTAGAAACTGCTCAGGGCAGTACTGCAAGATTAAAATAAAAACAAATTTTAATAAATTCAGGATATATAATTCTTGTACCACCAAGAATACACAGCTCTTGATTGAGTCCCACCTACTATCTGGAGCTCCGTGGAGGCCTTTCCATCCCTCAGCCCTGTGCTGCGCTGCGGCACCCCACACAGAAATTTGTGACAAAATCTCTATTTCCCCACTTCGGGCTGGTCATCATCCTCACAAGCAGACATAAGCCTTCCTTAGCGTACTCCACTCTCTGGTTCCCCTCCAAGACTGGAGCTCCTTTTTCCCGTGGAAAGCAATTCCTTAAACCCGCTTCCTTCTCTCTGCCCTCACTGCCCCCAGCCAGTAGCTTCTGAAGCAGAGGGCTGAATGTTATCACAGGAATCCTCCTCTTCCTCAACGCCAACCATTATCCACTGCCAACTCACTCTTTTTGAAGACCCTAGAAACCGGTACCTGGTTTTCGCTCTGAAAACATTTCCTGGTGCCTTCCACTATTTCTGCAGGTCATTCAAGCATTTGCTAATATTCCTGCCATGAACAAACAGTACATGGCCCCATGATTAAATGGTGGTTTTAGAAAAGCTGGTAGTTACGAAATGTTCAATATTAGCTTATAGCTGTAACGTATCTGAAATTTTTAAATACAGGAGGAGAAACTAACTGGGATTGGTATTCAAATAAGTAATGTAATGCAAATGTGATATGCAAATTACACTATCTTTGTAAAAATTATGTAATTGCCCCGTAAGTGCTACTTTACACAAACACAGACATTTGGGGTTAAGGGCAGGGAAAGTAATTCCCAGTTCTAAGTGGCCCATATGGTCTGAGAAGAGAAACTGCAGCCATAGCTCCCACCTCACCTTTTGTTCTTCCCTGACTTTCAACATCTTGCTTTTTCTACTTCTCAGGCCATATCTGTTTCACGTTCCCTCCTTTCTCCTAACCACTCAGCCACAAAGGCCCCTGTAAATGGTTTCCAGCTCAATGCATCATTGTGCGCACATGCAGCACAAAGCACATCTCCAGGACATCTCTCACGAGCAATAGTGAGAGAGATGAGGCTCCATGTGCCTGTCCACATACAGCAGAAGGCATTTAAACCGTGGTTCAGTATGGACCGCGAGGTCCCAGCTGAACCCACTTTTGTCTGTTGCTTACAGATATTGTCATCCTCTTAGCCATTTTTGTTTTGTTCTTCTTCTTTAGGTCAGTATCCTTGAACTTGTCCATCCACCCAACACGTTTTAACACTCCTGCTCAAAAGGTAAGGCACTAGGTCTCAACTTTCTTGGGATTTCTGATCTACCGCTTCCTTCAAACCTTGCAGCCATCCACCCTCCAGCAGAGAGGATGTGCCATTCCGTAAAGCCAGAGTTATCCTTTTATAGGCACAGTGAGCAGGAAAAAAAATATCCTGTATACAAGGGCGCTCCTCTTCATGTGAACCTCCTTCTTCCTTGGTTTCTTGGTTCAATTGCAATTCATGACACCACATTCCTGAAAACTCTGTTCTTGCAAATGTGCTCCTACATCCCAGCCCCAATCCTTTGCTTTGGCCTTCACATGGCATAGAACTATATCGCTAAATAACTGAAATAAGTATTATTACTTTAGGTTGAAATAAAATTAGGTTCTCTGTATTCTGGTCACAAAACAAGTGATTGTGCTTTCAACCTCAGTGCAGGCATATTAGCAGCGTCTTCCCCTTTGATGTGCTGATAAGCCTCCGATCTTCCCATTCTTTTTGATGTCTCTCTCACCAAGACACCCAGACATGATCATACACGAAAGCATTTTGCATGCTTGCGGTGAGCTGCGCTACGCACCTCCTCGTCTGCCCAGAGGAGTCCCAGCACCCTGTGGTTGGCTGCAGGTCCTCTGGCAATGGCGTGCCTGAAAAAGGGGGTTCACGTGAGGCACGTGTGGCTGAGCTGCATGTGCTTTGTGTTGGCAACAGTTTTCCAGCTCTTCTTTGTGATCAGCAAAGTCCCAGTAGGTGACACTTGCCATTTCCAGTGGTGATGCTGCTGAGGTTCTTTGTAGGCTCAGTTCTGCGTCTGTTGAAATCTTTGTACTCGCTTCAGTGGGCACAGTTTCGACCATCATAAAGGTCATGACTACACTATTTAATGATTCAAATTATTTAATGATTATTAAAATTATTATTATTATTCGAATTATTTAATGATTCAAAGACTTCCTTCTCGGCAATACGTAGTTTACACTCCAACAGCTTTCACTTGAGACCTTCTCTGATTACTTTTCCTGTTCTACTTTAATCTTCTTCCTTATCGACCTCTGGTGTTCTTCTCTTTGATACATCACCTACCTCCAAATTTTCTCTGTTGTGTTACCCGTTTTACTTTTTTCTTTTATCTCATGCCAGCAAGTGCATTTCCTTGGCCTTTACACAGAAATTCACCTGATGGCTCTATTTCAGAGTGCTACTTTGAGCTTTGTTTGAAAAATAAATATAAAAAATGAAAGTCACAATTCACAGCATTTGCTAACAGCTACGCTGTGTGGTCCCTAGTGTAGCAGTTATTTATCCCCTTAAGAAGAGCTACCAGCAATGGTCCTTACTATCTGTAACGGATGCATCCGACCCCTTAAACAAACCAACGAGAATTTGGTGCAGGCTCAAGAGGTAAAAGCGGGATGTAACCGCTGAGCGGTAGCCGGGCCACGAACTCCTCTAGTTTCAGCCTGTTCACTGAAAACCCACAAAGGAGCAGAGCGACACCGTGAGAGCCGATGCATGTGAGCTTGGAACACCGATCATGCGATTGACACATGAAGAGCGGGTGGCTTTTCCACAGCTCATTTGTCAAGGAACAAAGTCGTGGGTACAAGGAGTCTCATGCACACCTTTCCCACCGCATGTAATTTGACTACGAGCCAACCACTTTATTCCATAAATGCGACAGCCTGAGCGAGCCTTCTTGGAGCCCTCCCTGCTGGGCAGCGCGGCTGCACGGCGGTGATCTCCCCTCGAGCTGGGACACCTCCTGGGGTTGCTCCTTGAGGCACAGAGACCTTTTACCAACTGCAGATCTTGGGTAAGTGGCTGACAGCAAGCTGAATTAATATTAATGAAATATTGCTAATCCATGGAGGTATTAAATATTAATTATTATAAACTTTATATAGTTAATTCCATTAGACATAAACCATTGTCCAAGTCTGAGACTAAGATTGGACCTAGCCGCACCTAAGCTCCATCAGGAGTTTAGAGAGCAGGGGGGTCCGCTCTGAACCTCACGACTTAGCAGGTCTTCCATACCCTTCTGCATCTCCGGTCTCCGTGTGAATCATTCTCACTCGAGTCTAACTCAATTTTCCTTTTTCTGTTTCTTCCATGCAGTAATTAATAAGGTGAACCTCGGCATCAAACTTATTGAACCTTGGTAAACCACTGTTAAATTTTGTTAAATTCCATCAAATTTATTGAACTCCGTCAAATTATTTTTTTTACTGCAGCAAAACGTATAGCTGCTTCTCTCTTTTGAGCGAGGTGCATTCCACTCTTTCACAACACTATCCCACTGAGTTATCGACTTTTTATAGGTTAGCTTTTTTGATCCATTTTAATTTTTTTGTTGCCCTGTCTTTCGGTTGAAATCTTGTGTGATTGCCCATCTCCCTTCCACAACAAATGAAGAGATCGTGTGTTAGAGGGCATTAATTAGCACAAATTTTCTTGTTTAAAAATAAAAAAATATTTCAAAAAGCCTTTTTAATTATTTTAAGGGGTTTTTTTTCCAAACTCTGGAAATGTGAATTTCATGGATGAATGACGGGGCAGTATTTCTGAAGTGTAGTAATCTGCACATTATCCCGTGATGGTCCTATAAGTGCTACCTTAATCACAAATGGTGCATATTAATGAAGGTCGTCACCAGATGAAAGAGAATGTTAAAGAGTAGATGAAGCTTGATGGAATTAATACAACGGACTTTCAGTTGTGCTCAGAGTGAGTCAAATGGCTTCCAGCTACATTTCTGCAAGGGGCTGGGGGGAATCCCAAGATGACAGATGCCGTGCAGAGCAAAGCCCTCTCTAAAGAAAGAGATAAATCATTTATGCACAGTATTCATTGAAAACTGCAGGGGGCAAGAGACTGCAGGTTTTCCTTTCAATAAGGAAGAAAAATTCATATATAATAATTGCTGTTTCAAAACATACACAGTACACAGAAAGTGAGTTTGGATAAGAGTAATTCCCTTCCCCGTGGAGGAAAGCAGTTAAGTCACTTCTGGGGTCCTCATCTGCTAATAGTATTGGGATTGTATTGTTGCAAAACAAAAAGAATCTCTAACTTTATCATTTAAATTTGTGAATCTCTATCGTTCAGTCGAACAATCCAAAAATCACAAGTACGTGTACAAACAGGCTTGCGCACACAGTCCATCCACCTGAGCATGAGAAGCGGTCACAGAGCGTACATGGAGTTGCAAACAGAAGTGGATGGATGGGGTTTGCAGGAACTGGGGCAGATTGCCGTGCTGCAGCGCTGTCCCTTTTGTTGAACTCATTCATTCGGTACGGTCAGCGATGTGAGCAACTGTTGCCACAACCGTATTCTGACTAAGGTTTTTGCTTTTCCAATCAAAACACAGTGCAGAACAGCAATCCAGTGACTGTCTCAAGCTTCATAAAGCACACCACTCGTTCATGTGCTTAAGAACACAGGAAAAACGAATTATTACAGCCTGAAGCATGGCAACGAATTGAAAAGCGTTCTATGTGTTGGTTCACCCTCCTTGTGTTATGATTGTTATTACTTGTCGTATTTCTGTAAGCTGCAGGACCCTCTCCCCAGCTGGAGAAGCCTCCCAGTGCGGGGGCTTCCTACCACCCAGCCCTCCTGCCTGCTCCTCCAGCATCGCTCCTGCGCCGACAGTGGGAGGGCAGGGGCCACATCGCTGCTGTGATCCAGCCATTTCTGGCTGGTCGAAGGTCCCTTGAGAGCTATTAGCCACAGACATTATGTAGAGGAGCTCTGAGAGACTACTACTAATCTCCGTCTGAGTCACCTGAAAGACGGAACAGCCTGTCACTTTATTTGGCCTCTCCCTGAGTTAATGCTCTCCGAGCACAACTGCCGCAGAATACCTGGGTGTCTCATACACTGAATTAACAGAAGAGCTATTCATCATATGCATTCTCAGAAATGTATTAATCATCATAAGATAAGCTTTTAAATATTTCGAAGATCTGATTTTTTTCAGTAGTAGTATCTGTTCTTTTCAGGGGGAAGTTTGTGCCTAATGACACTAATTGCACCAATCTCAGTTAACAGAGCGGAGATCATATACACGCTTGCAAATCGATTGAGGGGCTAACCTATAAGCTTGCCTGCCAGCAAGAAAACCCAGGTTTGGAGGGGAACAACAGCCCTGTGCTGCAACTTTAGGCTGTAGCTGGCAGGCCCGGGCCGTGTTACAGCTCTGCCACGCGCATTGCACCTGTCTCCTGCGGTCAGCAGCACGGCATCGGTTCACCTCGCAGACTGGGCCCTGTGTGTTTGAGAGGGTAAAGTCTGAAGCAGTTGTTGGTGTTTCTCAGACAGCCTGGCCTCGCATCTGTTGGAGGTAAGGAAACACTGGCATATCTTATCTCTTCAAGCCCTTGCTGCGATAGCTGGTGCGCACACGTTGCTGTCAGCTAAACCCACAATGGCTTAATGGCAGGTACATAATAGCCCGTTAGTACAGGTTTGCCTGGGATGCTGGCAGGTGTTTACATGAAATTTTGCCCTACTTGTCGTAGCATATAGGACAGCCAGCACCTGGCAACCTCCTACCGAACAACACATTCTTTAATTGCTCCGAAGGGGTAGCAGCAGCTGCCGCCAACTTTGATAAATAAACAACAGGTTCTGCACCTGCCTCAGCAAAATCCTGACCCGGTTCCCAGCCAGCCAGCGGGCATGCAGGTAAGCCTGCCTTCCCCCCGCTCAGCGGCCTCGGGGATTAGTGGGAGTCTATCAATCAGCATTGATTTGTCCTTCGGCTGTGGAGGTTTGCCCTGCCCTTCTCTGGGGCACACGTTATGGAGCCGGGAGACGTGAAAATCTCCCTAATTAGATTTCTGTTTTATGGATGATTCTTGTCTCACACACAGACACCACCCCCCCCCCAACACAGAGCCCCTCAGACATACAGGCACAATGGTAACGAGAAAAAATGACTACGGCACGATAGCCTAGTGCCTGTCCCTTGTGAAGCACTTTGATACAGTACAGAATAATCCTGAGCTGTTTCCGAAGATACAAAGACTTGGTACAGGACAGACTTTTTTTTCCTCCAAGGAGTGCAACTGTGCAAAAAGCCAGATTTTTGCTGGGTATAGCCAGCAAAGACAAGAGAACTACATATGCTGACTTGAAACAGGTGAGCTTGTACTCTCAAAGCCGTGAATAATTATTTCATCATTCCCCTTTCTATCAGGTTTAATTAAATCTTAGCATCTTACTAGATTCTGCAATAAATACACTTGTCTGGATCCACAGATTTATCAAACTCAGGAGGAATACCGGGGAGGAGGAGTTACTTACCTGCTGCCAGGAAAACTCTCCTCTGTTTTTTTATTTTCCCTCCTCTTCATGCTGTTGAACAAGATGTGTTCTGAGCAACACTGTGGCATCTCTTTCAGCCTCCAGCCAGTGGCAGGTGCCTGCAGAGTCCGCATGTGAAGCACGAGTGAGTAAAAAGGAATAAATGCAAATGTTCTTGTTATTCACGTGCAGGACAAAAGCCACTGTAAGAGACAAAGTGATTACAGCAAAGAGAGTGGAATTCCAGGTGAATACCAGGGGAAAAAAGCAAACAAAATAACCTCGTCAAAAAAAAAAACAGGTGACACAAGATCAAGATGGCCCATTTAAAAGCTGTACGGGACTTGGTTTGGGGCAGCACTCTGAGCGCCGAGCGCCATGCTAATTGGGCTCTGTTCTTTTGATCCGTAGAGCAGGATTTCCTCCATTTGCATGTTTTCTTGGAAATTAAAAGACAGAAGATACTTATACTACAGTTTAAACACACAGACACAGAGAGGACCATCTGTTGGGTCTCTCAGCTACAAGAGAGATGAAAGGGAAAAGGTGAAACAGGAACACTGCATCTATTTTGTAATTGTATATCCACCCAGGCATAGGAATATATTAACTATGCTTTTGCAGCATTAAATTCCTGACAGGGACAAGTTATTTACTGCTAACAGTCCACAAAAGGAAGCTGGCACAGCAAGTCCCGTTCACGCAGTCATACAGAGCTTCAGGTCTGAGAAACTGGTAATGATCATCAAGAGACTGTTATTTGTGTTTAAGTATTTTCCAACAAATTGCCGTCAGCCTGCTTTGCAAACACAGCTGGTAAATACAGTAAATATTGTTAAAGCACAGGACTGAAACGCCTGCGTGCGCACAGTGACCACCACCTCTTCTCGTCCTCTGCTTTTCAAATGGCGTGGTGCTGCAATCACTGCCCAAGTAAAATGCTGTATTTTTAATAGATCCCCTACTAATTACATACACAAGTGACAAAAGTGATTTTATTGAGTAGAAGTGCAGGTTTCAGCTTAAGGAGCTCCAAGGGAATATTACCTTTGGCTGTTTGTGGGATCGTGTTGCCTTCTAGTGGCTGGCCCCAGCTCCCTCGTACCAAAAAGGTTTCAGGATACTCTTCCACAAACATATTCATGGTGCAGGATATTTTCTTAATTTGTTTTAAGGAAGAAACAACTGTACAACAAGACTCATGCTCCATATTGCTTAGGAGACAAGAAAGAACAGTTACAATAAGTGTCTGTTTTTTCGACACACATCGCTGCTTATTTTGAATGTCTTCTAGGAGAAATTGTGAATATGTTTTAAGCTTTCCACAACCTGTAGCAAGCCAAAGCAATGCAAGTATATCAACTCATGGTGCTGAACGTGACTGTCTCACCTGCAGGAGCACAGAGAAAAAAAAGAAATTCTTTCTAAATCAAGAGAAGTGAAGTAATTTCTTTCAAAATATTGGTTGCACAACATCCACAAGAACTGGAACTAAAGGAGAGCTCCGGGACGAGGTTTGCTTACTGGACTCTGAGAACCAGGGCAGTCTCCATCTTAGCAAGTGGGAAAAAATGGGTAGTGCTGCTAAGCAGAAATAGATTGGGGTAATATTTAAGTCAGTATATTCAGGAATACGGAAAGCAGGAGAGAAAGAGAGATGACAAAGCCAGATGGAGCAGTTTGCCCTCCCAGATTTGCTAGAGGAAGAGTTTGCTAGAGAGGCAGTTAACCAAAGCTCTTTTTATCTACATGTAAAAACAATTTCATCTGAAGTGGCTGCACTTGAAATGTGTTCGCTGCTTCAACAAAATACTTCCTACAGGCTTGATGTTCATGGTCCATATTACTTCCAGGAACATCTGCAGGGACGGATCCTAAAATGCTTGTCTCCAAATACAAGAAAAGTCATCACAAGAAGAGGAATTAGGAATGACTGCAAGAAAACAATGACTAAGCTACATCACTGAAAGAGGGAGCCACATGAAAATGGCCAAAGCTGTAGACTATTTAAAAAAACACAGATACAGAAGACAAATTTTTACTCCTTTGATGTGCAAAACTGAGGCTAGGGGGGGAAATAGAGGTTGGACACAAAGAACAGAGGGAGAGGAAACAGAATTTCAGCTGAAAATTCGAAGCAGAAGCCAAATCATTGGAGGAACAAAGACTGGCTTGTCAACTCAGAGGGCGAAAGAAAATGCGACAGTAAGTAACATGTAAGAGTCTTGTTACAAGAGCGCTGAAGAAAATGAAAACAAAATGGCAAGAAAATTGAAGGAAAGACTTTCAACTGCACAGACTACAGGGAGTTAAGTGGTCAATGACAGGTGCATGGGCCTGGAGAGGAATCCAGTCACTGATGGGGCGGGCATTTTTTAAAACTCAACACCCCCCCACACCTCTATTCAACAAGCAAAGAGTTTATTATTGCAGGAGAAACAAGGCCCTCGGTATTGAGGGCTAATGATTAACATAGCTAAGGAAAAAATATTTAAATCAAAATGAGATGTTCCCCCTCAAACTACAGAACAGCATTATAGAAGTCAGATTAGACCGTTGCAGTCCTCCCACTTGGCTCCGTAGTCTATGAATATATACTTGCAACACATGGCTGTGTCATTCCCACCTGTTCTCCAAAACTCTGCTTATGCACACATTGCATATGTAACGGAGATAAAAGCAATGCATACGTGAGCAGCAACTGCCTTCAATGCAATCTACATGAGACAAACATGACAGAGATGAGTTAAACACATGAATACACCATACACAATTCAAGACTGTTTCTTCTGTTCAGAGCTCTGAGTACTGACTCTTGAGGAGCTGTCAGTTTGAAGAATGTAGCTCGTCTTCCTTGAATCTCCAAGCAGCAGGATTGGTGGAAACAGTTTTCCTCTCCTCTAATCTATTCATTGTATAACTGCAACTCTGAATCTCCTGTGGAGTATATGAGCTTTAAATGCTATACACCTCTTTTGTTTAAACACAATAATAAAAAATAAGAGGCTCCTCATACCTCTGAATTTATATGTAGTAAGATCTCATGACTTATTGTGATCCCTTTCCCAAGGACATTACCACCCAAGTTATGCACTTTGTAGAACACTCCTTTCTGTTGATCTGCTGAAGGCAAAGATGCATACAAGGCTGTATTTAACCTACTAATTGCCAGATTTTTACACCAAAGACCATCGGTCACCTTTTTACTGTCTTGTTAAATTCTTGTGTGAAAACATACTGCATGATAAATGCAGACTGACTTGAAACACAAAAATATAGTCTTCCAAAACCGTCACCTGCGAATTCAGGGCAGGAGAGAAAGAGAAAGAGAAAGAGAAAGAGAAAGAGAGAAAGAGAAAGAGAAGTATTAGAAAAATATTACTAGCAACTTTCTTATCATTGTGGTGCCTTGAGAAAGTTGTGGCTCAAAATTTAACATCATTTTCAAATGAAATGTCACCTAAATTATTCAGAGGGCTACCTCTTGAAAAGATAAAATACCTTAGGCTACTGCAATCACTTTGGGCTATCTAAAGAGATGATCCAGGAGGTAACACGGACCATCAACATCAAGCCAGTGGGAAGTATTTTGTTGAAGCAGCCAACACCTCTCAAATGCAGCCACTTTAGATGAAATTATTTTTATGCGCAGATAAAAAGAGTTTGGCTGTGGTAAACAAAGGAATGCATTTCATATAGGGTAACTAATCACTGTAACAGTCCTTCACTAACTGGAACACCACCTCACTCTAAAAACAATAAACTCACCCCTAAACTTCAGGAAACCATCCAACTTTAAACACAGGGATTCCTTTTTCTTCAAGAAAGATAAAAAACTCTGCCTCCAATATGTTGATAAGCCTGATAAGGCAATGGTATTTATATTTAATAATTCTACAGTATGATCTTTTCAGAAAGTTATGGGGTAGGTCAAATGAATTGTATTCATGAGACAGACTGAAAGTGGAAAAGAAAGTGGAGTTCAGATTTTAAATATAAAAATGTTGGAATTCGCTTAGATGAAGTAGTACCGAGGGAGAATTCGTACTTTCTTCAATATTCTTCATGTTCATCATAGCATATTGAATAAAAATAAAAATGTCTGTTCCTTAATCTTCCAGAAGGGATTAATAACCAAGGTAGGCAATGTAGAACAATATTAGTGTTCTTGCCTATGTATTTAGATATTCATGCTGTCATTCTGCATTTCTGACTTCATTTATTTAATGATAGACAAAGATAAAGGCTGGTAGCCATTACACTGGCATCCCCAGCTCTGCTTCACAGATGCAAGTTGTCATCCCCTCACGGATGCAGGCAAAATTTTTTATTCCCAAGCAGTTATTTCTTATTTCCAGCGTAAACAGAGCTACAGCCACTGTGTAGCTTAGTGTGCATATAACATTTTGTTATAATTCTTCTCATATTGCCACCAAGACAAAAAAACCCCACCCAATCTCCTAGTACCCTGTGCTTGGAACCGTATTAGCTTCTCTATTTCCAGGCAACGGGAAGTTAATCTCAAGAACATAAACCGCTATCTTATGTTCAGAAAAAAATGACAGCATGAGGGTAACATTTCATATGAGGAACCCGAAGATATAAACCAAGCAGCTTGTCTAGGAGGAATCCCATTCTAAACAGGGAGAGTTGTTTCATCAGTTTGCTTCCTTTCAACTTCATCACTCAATCTCAAACTGAAGTGTTAAAAGACCATCACATTTTTAAAAACCACGAGGAACTCATTAGTTATGTCTACACATCATTTTCTGTAATCTCATTATCTTATTCTGCCCACACCTGGAGTTAGCTAGAAGCAAGAGAGCGCTGCATGAAAGGTAGACAGCCATGCTTGCATAAAGCTGGGCCCAAGCTAATCAGCCTTGCTGAGAATCAGATTTTTTTATTGCTTTATGTTGGCAACACATTAACATGGCTATGTAGCTTCCAGTAAGGCTATAGCATCACTGAAGCAATCTCATGTCTGCTCAGGGCATGTGTAGACATATTCACAGACTTTGGGAAAATGAGAAGCAAAATAGAGGATTTTATTCGTTACAAACAACAGACTTAGTGCCTGTGCTGCAGTCATCCACAACGCACCAGTCAGCGCAGACAATCTGCTGTTAGTAAGGAAGCACCGAGTAATTCTTCTACGTCGTATCTCGGGATATGGAGCATGGAGCCATGTGACAGCTTCCAGAGTCACAGCTCCATCCCTGGTCTGCTCCCAAGACAGCCCAGCTGTACCCCAGAACTGCTGCAAGGGACTATGTTATAAAGCTAACAGTTGACTTCTGATTAGTCTTAATTTTCCCCTACCACACACAGATGTGGTCTCTTCTTTTACAAATATTGTAATTAAGGTGATGTGACTGCTTAGTAAATCTGATTTACAACAATGACATATTATCCATTCCTACTTGCTATTCAATCCTAATTGTCTCCTTGGACTACTTATCTGATTAGAACAAGTTTTAAAGGCAAGAACCAAAGCAGCTGCTTGGGATCTCAGACCACTGAGGACAGGGAGGAGAAGATCTGCCGAAGTCGGAGGAGGTAGCAGTGCAAGACAGCAGAGTACGGCCAGAAAAGCAACTCCACCGTGCCTCTGCTTCTGCCTGGAAACTCCGTAGCTCTAACACCAGCTCTGCATCCGATGTTACACAAAAAAAACGTCGCTCTGGAGTGTGAGACACCACATGCCAGAAGCGTACTGTGAAACATATGTTCGTGTTTTCCCTTTAAGCCAGAGTGTTTCACATTTCGTTTTTTACATATACTTTAGATTACAGATGAATGTATTGTACCAAAATATTGGCAGCTGCTTTCCAACATGGGAGACTGCCTTTCACGTTCAGTGAACTCTCCATGCTTTTGACTCTAAAACATTTGAGCAGACTCTTGTATATTGATATTCCTTACCTGTACGGTTTGCATAACAGACATGCAAACAGCCCAATCAATAATATCAGCTCATATTGACTAGCTATTTCTACCTCGAAATAGGGATGTCAAGCTTCGATTGATTCACGTTTATGCACTGAGTAAACATAATTTAAAATTAACATGTACGAAATAGAGCACATACTATTATTACCACGTGGAGTAACCCAAGGGATGCACTCTAGCACAAAGCTGGTGTACTAGACAGAACTAGTCAATCAAATGCAAGGTATAATTTGCCACCCAAATATCTCATAAATTCCAACTGCTGCTGGCTACAAAGCCATAGCAATAGTGCATTGTTGCACCAGCACTAGTGATGCCCTGCAAGCCACAGGAGGGGCAGTGAGAGAGGGTATGAAACACGGCTAACCAAGCCGGGGCTGCCGGGGGATGGGAGGAGCTGTAGCTGCAGCTACAAGTCTGAGAAGGGATGGTGCCTGGGATAAAGGGATGCTCTGGGTACCGAAATACCTCTCTCTCACTTTGCTCTGCATCACACTGAAGAAACAGGCTCCCACCCACCTTGCACAACTGGTTAGAAAGAAAAAGTTATCTTACATGACATGGTCTAGATATTTGTACAACATCACATTATGATTGGCTTCTCATGCTGCAAATGACGGGGTTTGCACACATAATCTGTAGGAGCGTGACTCAATTTGGGCAACTACCAGGTTGCAGTTCAAGCAAGCGAGCTCTGAACACCCAGGAAGACCTCACTCACCCTCTGAGGACCCCTTGTACCACCCTTGCTCCTTCCTCGCTGGATGCCTGCTGCTGTCTAGTGCCTGTGTCCTTTGACCACCCCAAGGAGAAAAAGAGAAATGTGTGATCCCTTCTTCAGTTATGGGCAACTGGGGCACAGTGGTTTTCCAAACACACAGAGGAAAAATGTGGCTGAGTAGTGCAGTCCTGGGTTAACTAGCGGACCAAATGTTCCTTACACACACTCATTTCTCAATGTCCACAGCACTTCTTTCAGTGCCTGCGCTATTCACAGAATCGCAGAATGGTAGGGGTTGGAAGGGACCTCTGGAGATCATCCAGTCCAACCCCCCTCCCTGCTAAAGCAGGTTAGCCTAGAGCAGGTTGCACAGGAACATNCTTCGCAAAGCTTCAGTGTTCTTGTCTCGGTAACTACGGCTGAAAACACCACCCAAAATATGTTTTTCCACCAGTTTATATCCTTGCCTGTTATACTGACAGCCTTGAGTTGGCTGTCCTGGCCCCTGTATCACTTCGTCCCTTCTCTGCTGCCCCGGCAGTGAGGTCCCCAGCCTCTGCATTCTCAAGTGGCCCAAGGAGGGATGTGGCAGAACAAACAGCCAATATTTAGTTATACATAGAGGTAAAAAGATCCAGCAAAATTCTCGTTCAACTAAGCTACTGTCAATTAACAGGGGGGAGGGGAGGGAAGGGGAAAAAATCTCAATCTCTAGAGATAATAAAATAGATAAATTAAATCCTTTCTACAGGGGCTCACTAAAACAACCTATTTGATACTGAAACACATTGTGAATCGCAGGGCAGTCACTAGGAGCTGTAGGAACAACAGCTTTTTTCCTAGCCCTGGGGAACAAAAGAAAAATTAATTAAATAATAATTAAAAAATCAGGACAGTATTCACAAACTCCTCGAGAGTTTTCTGCCTCTCTTTCAGTACCACCACAGAATCTCTGATCAGATTTTCCAGCTATCTTCTCACCTGGATTTGCTTGCTTTTTAACAAAGAAAAGCCCATAAAAACCCAAAAGCAAAGTCCTCAGCACAAAAAAATATCTAGGTTACCATTATAATGAGAGCCCGAATTTAAAAAAAAAAAAAAATCTAAGAACTAATAAGTTTGTTTAGAAAAAAACAAAAGAATAGGAAAAGGCCCTTCGACTGTCTTCTTGCCAAGTCAGGACTAGACCTTGGCCCTGCAGCTCTCCAGTTCCACGAACAAGTTTCACTGACACTCTCTGCTGGTGATGAGAGGGGCCATATTTTATCCACCAGTACCCTGATGCTGTAACATCTCTGTGCCCTACATTTTTATCTAGTGAGGGCTCATCATCAAGGAAAAAAAAAAAAAGAAGCTCAATGATGAGAAGAAAAAGATACCATAGAGCAGCTGCGGCTGTAATTGGCTGAAGGGCTAACAAATGACCTAATATTCTTCTAGCTAAGATTTACCCAGCTGCTCACTGTTCTGATTAAATAGGACTAATCCATCAGACAAAAATTGCTTCACTGATTCAAGAAATAAACTTACATGTTTCTTAATTTTTCTTTAATTTTATTATTAGAAGATAAAGCTCCACTTCTCGAAATCTAATGTTTGTTCTACATTATTCATGGGTAATTTTGTAAATTAACACATAAACCTACTCCCATAGAGCTCTCTTATGAAGCTGCTGTGTCTGATCTTTACTTAAAGCTGTGAATTAAAACAAAGCACAAGATGAACCACTAAAACTCCCTGACTTCTCTATCAGTGAACATATTTCATACAAGTTACAGTTTTTTCTACTATTTGACCTCTGAAACAGGGAGCTACCGCAGTTATAATTAGCATTTGATTGATCACGATGTGTACGTGTCATTGCTCCACTTCTGATAAATGCTTTGCATTCCAAGATAAATATGCCCAATTAAATTGTAATCAATATGAATTTTTGAAGTCATTTTGTCCCCATCATCAGAAATAATGTAAAGGGAAAGTTAAAAATGATTGAACCTTTGACGGTCCTCACCTTATTTCAGTCCTCTCTCCTGATTCAACTTCTCAGCATCTTGCCCTTAAACCCTGGCTGGCAGACAGGCTCCCTTTTTCCCTGAAGACCCCAGCGAGAACACGCCACCCACAGTCCAACATCTCTTGGTACTCTGCTACTACAGCAACAGAGCATTTTCCACGTCGTCACTATCTTTGCTTTAGCCTTCCTCATACAGAGGAGAACAATGACTCAAAGCCCTGAGTGTGCTGCTATCAAAAGAACTAAAACTTTTAGTACCAGATAGTGTACTACAGTATCTTATACACCTTTGGCTGACATCACTTTGCTTCAGCGAACTTTATGGGTTTAGTGCTAGCAAACAACACTTGATCTGCTACTAAGTCTTGCTGGTAGGATACAAATCAAAAAAAAAAAAAAAGGAGAGAGTAAGGGAGAAAGCAGGAAAACAGAACAGTACAGGAGCTTCCACTTAGAGGAGAAACTTGGTATGAAGCCACATAGTGAGTAGAATGTTCCTTTTTTAGTGACATTTGTAAAAGCCAATTTCCAACACTGCATGTCTTTTTGCAATGAAATACATGTCAAATCTTCCCTATAGAGTCATTCAAGAGTTTAGCATGCATACAAACAGAAAATGTTCACTGGGGTGGCATTTCCTTCCCCCCATTGCTCAAGTGACCTCCACCAATATCAAGTGTCACTTCTGTTCCATACGGCTGAGGTTATGTTTCAGGATCTTTCTCCCTCCCCACCAGCACAGAGATTGCTATGGCTACAGTTCTGGGACAGCTTCACTATCAGAACTAGGAAAGAAAATGGAAGTGTAGGAAGGTTCTTCAGATGGGACGGCTGGAATGGACCCTTAAGAGAAATAAGAGACCAAAGACTGAAGAGTTTTTGTATGTAAGATGTAACTTCCAAGCCTCTATTCATTTACAATGAACAATGCTGTTTAGCTACCAGAGAAATGGAACAACGAACAATCAGAGTTGTAACATGAATGGCATTTCACCAGATGGCAATATCAGAAATAGCCTTCACAAGATCTATCCGGCCAGGTAAAAGACGAGATCAAAATCTGTAGTGTAGTGGTGTTTGCTGGATCTGGCAGAGTACCTTCTACAAGGTGCGTGTCCGAGCATTAATAGAGTTCACTGTTTCACTCTGTTCAAATCAATAATTGAAAACTCACTGCAAAATGATTGTAAGTATACAAACAATCAAAAGAATCAAATAAAAGAGTATCAAAATGTTTACTCTTGAATTTAACTTATATTCATGTTAATGAATCAAGAGTGTGAGTTTGGGGAAAAAAACCCCTGCAACCTTGCTTGGTCTGATTACCCATCTGCTCAAAAATGAAGGTGAAAAATAGAACATAATATTAACAAAAGGTGCTACACATGTTAAGTGCAAGCAAACATTATTACTGAGAGACCTGCGTACAGATACGGTCCTTTAGCAAAAAACTTAAGCAGCCTACTGTCTCGCCTGAGGGACCCACTCACCAGCCACGTGTCCTTTTCAACATTTCTGACATTTGGTCCTTAACTCTTGCCGACATCTGGGAGCCCCTTTGGACAGAGCCCTCCTGGCAGAACAGGAGAGGCAGCGCAAGTTCCAGGGAACGGGCTTCTCCTGGGTAGAGCGAGTATTTTCTAGTGCTAAAATTGGCGGTAGTCAGCTTCCCTGCCAAGATCACTCCCCACTTCCCGTTTTCATCTTGAAGCTTACATGAAATCTGTGCTTTGTGTAAGGTTCTGAAAAGCTGATCCAAAAAGAAATGTCAGGGCTTTTACTGTCATAAGAAACAAGAGGCTCATAACATTGAGATCACTAAGCTTCCTCAGTCAAGTGAAACAGGAAAAAAACCCTACATCTAAAGGTTTTCGTAAACACATCTGAATTTGCCATCTTGGATAACTGAGTACTGCAATAAAGTGCCAAGTAGAGACTAATACATACTTACGTGCTACTAATTTCCTGGTTTCAATAAATTCAATATAATAAAATTGATGGATGCTGTTTTACCTACTCAAGTGATTCATGAAGGGCCTGAAACTGTGCTGCTGCAACAAGATACGCCATCTGTGCTAGGGTTTGGGTTTTTTGAAATAAAAAGAACTGACTGGCCAAAGAGCGGTGACAGCACATGATTTGCCTGGCACAAAATAACAAGCTTGCCACCTTTACCTATAAGGTAAGGTGAGAATTACTGGACTTGGCTACTATGTTCCTAGCCACTGCCTACCCAGACACGCGATTTTGCGAATGCTGAGGAGAAAGAAACGTAAATCAAAGAAATAATTTAAATTTAAAGCAAAATTAGATATTTTTTCATGCCTCCTTTTAAAATTATGTTAATTGGCATGCATTTTTAATGACAACATCAGCAGCGAGTAATAAAAAGTCAGCAGGATCTACACACGGATAAATAACAACACACTAATGATAATTACATAAACCTTCTGTGTAGTGACATGTGGGTCAGGAATTGCATTTGCACTCTCAAATTAAATCATCTATCAGGTCCCCACATCATCAGTAACAAATGTCACTGGTAGGTTTCACTCTCCCATATTCAGAGTGCTCTCGCAGTTCTGTTTGTTAACATGCAATAAAAGATTATGTTTCAAGGCCAAATCTTGACACCTAATGGTACTCAACAGGAGTAGTGATTGCAAAAGGGCAGCAACATTGAGTTTCAAAAAAGAGCTTATTTCAGAAACTTACTGAATGTAATTTCTACTTTATACTTAGGCATTTAAAAGGACCCTTCTCATAAAAAAGGATTGACTTAAATACATATGTTTATAGTTATATACTGGCATAACTGCCTTGCTGAAATGGGACCCTCTTTTAAGCGAGTGACTTTAACAGTGAAGGTTTAAAACCCGAGAGTTTCTGAATTATTGAGATCAGGCCAAACGGAGAATGATTGAAGTTAAATGGAGAGGCTGCCTTTAGTTTCAGAGAAAATACACATTTTTACATCCTTTTTTTCCAACATAATGGGATATGCTTTCTTGTCATTTCAGAACAAGCTGACAAAGTAGTTGAAAATAATTCTCATAAGATCAGAAGAATGTAGTGCTTCCAAACAGGACTTGATTCTGTGGCACCAGGAAGCATTTGGCAGAATAAGTCACATTGTAACACGGGCTGTTTGGGAACCCTGAAAATGGCATCTGCTCTGCCTCGCCTTAGGCACAGGTAGGACAACATTTTGCTTTCAAAGCCTGTGGTCCTGAACTACACTGACACATGAAAAATAAAAGCTAATCTAATACCTGTTGTATTGAGCATAACTGGCAGCATTTGGGTAGCTGGGCTTCATGGGAGAAGGTCATGAATTGCCCTGAGCAGATAACACCTACATCCAGCCAGCTCTGAAACTGGTGTGAGCAACCCATTGCCTGCCAAAACTTGCATGCCGAAGGAGCACGTGGTGCCTCTGCTCAAATGCGTTTCAGAAAAAGCAGCAGCTGCAAAGGGCGGGGGACACACAGGGAGATGCTCTTCGGCAGATGCACGGAGGAGCCACAGGGAAGGAGACATTTTGGGGTATAGAGGTGACACATGTCAGAGTAGGGACAACTTCAAGGGACTACAGCCTGGGGTGACCCATGGCAGGGCAGGGGCCATGGGTGGCCCTCACTGGACCAGGGGGAAAACAAACAAGGAGCAGCAGAAAGAAACCATTAGGCACAGGACTTGCCTGTGGGCTCACGGAATGAATAAGGAGGGACTGAGGGTCATCCACAGCAAAAACAAGGCAAGACAACACTAATAAGAGGAGAGTGGGGATGTTTACCTTAAGATGAGCCTGGGAAAGAGGAAGGAAAGTGGGTTACTGAAGCATTTTTCTCATTTATGTCTCCCTCTCCCCAATACCTGAATCAGAAGATTATGTTAATTGGCAGTAAATCAAATCAAGGAAAAATTCCCGCATTTGACACTGTTTTGCCCATGATACCTGTGTCTTTTCAGTTGCCCTTGTTGAAATAGAAACGATCTAGTGAAATGTCCTGTCAAGCCTGACATAAATTTACAATGGATGACAGAGAATTCACCATAGCTCTTGACGCTTCAGGATATATTTACTGTCTATCAGTCTCCTGTCATTGTTAAAAACACATACTTTAAATTGCTGAGCTTAGCTTCCAACCAATAGATTTTGTTACACCTGCAACAAATGGAGTGAGCTATTAATAATCCATGTGCAAGCCACTTCTTTAACTACCTTCAGTATTTAGATACTATGAACCTTCAGGGTCTTTTATTTTTAGACTCTGTAGTTTTTAGATCATTCTACAGTTATTTAGCAATTTCTGACCAAGTTTTCAATGTTATCCATTAGTTAAGGAGATGTGAGTTTGTGGGTTTTAGTAGCAGATGTACAAAAGCCAAAGAAAGAGGTAATACAATCTCTACATTTGAATTTCAATCTGAACAGGATTGTCTACTGCCAACGAAAGTTACACTAATTTGCTAAACTCAATCTGTTAAATTTGATGATTACATACAGAAAGATAATAAATTTTTAACTCAGTCTTTGAGACTGCAAATTTTACCTTGGACCAATATTTGCTGTTTTAATTTTTATGCTGTTACTTGGTTTTCATGGAGAAAATATTCATGTCTTTTCATAAATAGCGTAGATACGCAAATAGTGATTGAAACGTAGCTTCCCGAAAGTCAAGTAATATTTTTGAAAGTTTGGTCTGATTCTCAGAAAGGATAAATTAAAAATAAGGTTAATTATGTATCAAAGTGCAATATGTATTTAAAGTTAAATAATGGGGAAATGTAGCCAGGCAAGTATTTCAAACAAATTGTAAAAAATTAGCATTTTCTTTCCAGAATAACCTGTCCACTTTTTTCTATTTAACCAGCTTTATTAAGTATATATAGATCATGAATATCATGAAAAAGAATGCATAAAATCTAATAGTCTAATAGAACCCCTCATCTTTTGGATATTTCTTGTCAAAGTTAGAGCTCCATGAGGATTACTTCTGATTCCTTAGCGTGGACTAGAGAAAAAGAGGTGATTAGTCAAATAAAAAGTTACTTTATATATCTGCACCTCTACTTAAATAAATTCCTTGAGTCCAGTTGCCTGTCCCAAAGCAATAAGGCACCAAAAAGAGGAAGAAATTATTGAGAACACTTGCCTCCTTCAGCACTGTGTTTCAGGAGAGGCAGATTTAGATTTATTTGCAATTACAGCTACATGGCTAAAGGAATTTTAAGTTAAATTAATTCAGCTTTAAAGTTCTGTGCCTTTTTGTTACTTTAAAGCAAGTTTTATTGGAATTTATGTATTTCTGAACTGGGGATTGATTTTCGCTTTTACCAATGAAATCCTATGCAAACACATCTTTTACAAGCATTATTCAGGTTTACGTCTCTTGGATATAGCACATACTGTGTTCAAGCTGATGATTTTTACCAGAAATGCCACCTAGGCTCTACCCATAGTTACTTCTCAAGCATACCAAGCACACCTTGGAATCCTGCTCGTTATTTGTCCTCATCAAGTGTTTTATGACGCCAAAATGGTAGTTTTGATTTTTGCAAGCCAAGACTTCCTTTCAGTGAAAAACATCAGAGGCGAGGCTGATGCATAACTCTAGTATGGAATCAGGATATGGACAGGGTATGTATCAAGCAACACTGGAACCAGTAATTTCGAGTTAAATCTTGGTCACCAAGACTGATAGATCACTTAATACCCAGGACTGCAACTCCATTGCCATACATGACTTGAATAACAGCATCCCGAAGAAAACCAGAGATGGTATGAACAGGGTGTTCATCAATGGAAACTTCCTTTTTTGTTCTTCACTGAATGTTCTTGCAGCAGAAAGTGGTGGGACTGTGCTTTCACACAGCTCACATAAGCCAAGAACAAGAAGTATTGTGTTGGGACTTGTGACACTGCACAAACAGTTTTGGGTGTTTTCCCAGTTTGTAATCAAGAAGCAAACAGAAGAAAGTTATTCTAAAGATATGTAGTGAAGAACAGAAGGAGAAGACAATAATAATTAATAACTAGTACTATTAACACTTATAAATAATAATAATAAAAATTAATAACTAATAGCTGCAAGAATAATACTATTTTCTTTATAGTAATAAAGTTTTAGTTTAGTGTTAGAAGGAAGGTTTTTTCCCTAATTTTTCTATGTATTTTTCCATCTGACAGCTCTGAGGACAGAAAATTGCAGAAACAGAAATCAAACAAAGCTGGTATGTGTTTTTTGTGTACTGTCATTTACAGAGGAGTCCTATTAAGAGGCCAGAATATATGAAAAGTCCGAAATAAACACAAGAGAAAAGGGTAGTCCTTACGTTAGAAAGACGAAATCAGAAAAAAAGGCTAAGATCCTGTTTCTGTTCACCAACAGAGGAGCTCCTTGTCCATCCATGCAGACCTCCTGCTGGCTTTGCTTGATTTCCTGTTTGTAGGGATAGACCATTCTTGAGCTCAGTCATCCTTCAAACTCAGCCAGCTATCCTAGACTATCTTTTCTCCAAGGCTGTATCCCATGGGATTCTCCCAAGCAGATTCTTGGACTTGTGGGTGTATAAAAGAATCACCCATCATCTTGAACACATCAAACTGGGTTTCCATTATCCTTTGGAGATGTACATCATTGGGAAAAGAGGGCTTGTCTCAAAGGCCAAACAACCCCCTCGTTCCTCAAAATGTCGGCAGCCAACAAATGTTGAGCAATTAAACTCCAAAAAAACCGAAAGAGTTAGAGCAAAGGCGGCAGATGCAGGAGACACAGCACCATCAGACAAGTCAGCGCAGTAAAATCAAAAGGAAAGTAGGTATGGAGGAGATACAATGAGAGGGTTACAAGAGGAAGTGGATAAAGGTTACATTTGTGAGGTAGAGGAGAGATAATGAAAAAGTGTGAGTGTTTACACTATAAATGTTCTTACCTGGGGAAAAATCCAATATTGAAATCTGCAGAAGACAGGGAAAATAATCTCGCAATGTTCTTAAATACTGGAGAAAGGAATTATTTTCTCTATTGGAGCTCTCCATTTTAATTTCTACCTTCTGTGAAGTAAATTCTGGCTTTCAGAAGTACAGTTGGCTAACACGGCATGTTTAGAGAGAAGAAAAGAACCAAATTATACTGGAATAAAGTTCAGGTGATGTGTAATGCTGAGGCTAAGAGTATAAGGAAGCCACATTTGTATTTTCCTCTTGAGAACAAAAGCATGCTAAGCTGCTGCATGAGAAAAACTACTGGGAAACACAATGATAAGGAGATCATGAATAAAATTTGCAACTACCTTACAGATTTTCAACAAAGAATAGTAATGAGTGATAGAAGGAAGCGTACATCCCTAAGATCAAAAGGCTAAAAAAATTCTTTGCACAGACTCAGCCCCACTCTTAGGATTACCGTATTACTGCCTGAGATTTTCAGGCTACGAGCAAGACCATAGCACACATGCAGAGAGTCTGATATGCCCAGGATCCACGAAATTTACCGACAACCAAGGTATGCCCATAAAAGTGATGCATCTCAAACTCCTTGTATGCCTTCACACATCACCTATGCAACTCACGTACGGGAAATAAATCCTGTATGTCTTGAGAGACACCTTGGCTGCATCTATGATTGTAAATTAGGAAGTGCCCAGGACCTTTGTCAGCATTTAAACATGAGCATGCCTACTAATACACTGTAGGTAATCCTCTGCTGAGGTCTTGGCCTGCGCAAAGAAGCACCATTCTGGGAAAGGCCCGAGGCTGGCTCTGCCAACTGGCCTGAGAGCTTGCAAGCTTTCCCAAGCCCAGGTAACTCGGTGGCTTAGGTAGAGCCAGCATGACCTGCTGGAACGCAAGAAGTTTTGGGCAAGGTCCTCCTATCTACTAGGGTAATACTTCTCCGCAGAAAAAAGAGGACTTTGTCTGGCAGATACGCTCTGTAACTAGGATGTAACTTAACTTACACGCACAACACACCCAAATGCATATGTAATTAAGAAGTAATGATGTTTAGTAGCACCCACGTACTTTGGGATAGTTCATGTTCTTGTGCTGTGCAATGCAGCTGCATTCCCAGTTACTTGAGTAATACTGTGAATCCATGCAGTTTTCAGTGGGAGGATGAGTATAAAGTATGTGAATAACTTTGAGGGTGTAAGCAGGCAGACAACTAAGTAGTAATAACTTAAAAATAAAAGTTTATTATGTAAACCTAAGCACATTATTAATAAACCCCTATCATTTAAGCAATAATAAACCTACCTCTTTATGCCATCGATCTTCAATATAAGAAAATCCACGTATATGAACCCTGCACTCTTTAATAACATCTTGTATCGACCGGCGGAAGGATTATTTCTGAGGCACAAACAAGCAGTGTTCACTTTTCTAAATATCCGGTGAGCATTTAGTTCTTTTACACTCCTGCCTCTGCCAGACTGAGACCTGTCCTGCTCAGTAGAATGCTGAAGAATTTATTTATTTTCCGCAACAGCTGCTTCTTGGCAAAGTGGCAGGGGGCATTACTGGGCTGGGCTGATAGCAGCAGCTGCACTGTGGGTTTTGCCGCGCTTTGGTTGGATGTTCAAATTTGGGGTCCTTCTGCTTATCCATACTGGATCCAAACAAATCTCAATCTGTTCTAAGGAAAAAGATCAAGACATAAATAATGCCACTGTGTTTCTTTCTTTGTTGTCTACATGCTTTGAATATGACTGTCCCCCAGATAAGAGTTTTTACTTCATGCACTTGTAATGCTTCTGCACAAGGTGGCCCAAAACCATATATTAATGTTAGAGGAAATAGTTTCCTGCTCCTTGACAAGTGACATAGGTCTTTATGCAGATAAAACAAGCATAAAATGGATCTAAAATACTATAATTGTGAACCAGTACCCATTTATACTTTCTAACACTAGGGAAAATAACTACAAGCTGTATAGTCACAGAAAATCAGGGAAAAAAATACTAAATTCTGCAAAATGTGTGTAGCAAGGTAACAAAGTGAAGCTAATGTTAATTCACTGTTTATAACAGTTGAAGTAGTCCTTTGAAATGTGTATTTTGTAAAGTGAATAAAACAGATTTAATCTACTAGGTTCTCAATTTCTAAACTACACAGACATTATGCGCATTATGAATTACTTCGTTGGTTTACTGAAGTTTTTCAGTTCATTCTGTGATATTCAATACATAACCCTCTTTGTTTCTAGACTAGCTGCAGCTTGGTAAAAGCATGCTCTGTCAAAGTACTGTTTTCTTCATAATGTGTCCTTATGATCTTAATGTCATATTTCACCTCTTGTATATTGTGTATCATTTCTTATATTATTGATCTTTAAGATCTTGAAATGCATTTGATCTTTTAATTTTTAGAACTTCTTAATAATGGTTG
>VZSC01018599.1:762451-798773 GCA_013398225.1 Steatornis caripensis
GGGGGGGGGGGGGGGGGAAGGAGGGCATGTTTTCACTGTAACTAAAGCTCCACACTGAAGAAAGGCAAACCCGGAAAGCCCGTGTACTCGTGGTTGGTTTTCTCTGTGCTGTGTGCTTTTGCTGAGGTCCAGGCAAGCTGAAGAGGAGGAGACCACCGCAGCGTGGTCTCTCCGGATGCCATCTGCTGGTTGAACCGACACCCCAAGGCTGGGCTGACCTACGGAGAGCACGCCGACCTAAAGGAAACGACAGCGCTTAACTTACTGACACTTATAAGGTCCTTAGCAAACACCACAGAACAGCCAAATATTTTTTAAGATCGAATACAAATGTGCAGAAAGATTTTACAGGTTTTAAAAAGAAAAAAAAAGGACAAAAGTGAACACTTAGCTAGTGCAGATTTAAGAAATCGATTTGCATTCCATTGCTTAGATGAAAAAATGTGAAATTAGCTTGAAAAGCTATTGCTGTCAGAAGCACAGCTGGTCCCTGATTCTGTACAGCCCCATGCAAAGAGAAATATCTAAGCAGAACTCAACAAGTTAAATAATCTGCATGACAGTACTAGCTGAGGGACTTTGCCAAGTGGGTATTGGATAAGAAAAAAGGTCAGTGGATTATAAATTACATAGGGTGGCATTGTCTTCTTTCTGGATCGGGCCATATTTTGGCAGAACGGGCTGCCATTCGCTGCTAACAAGACCCTCAGGTGGTACTGTACCCGAAACAATGACGACAGGAGGCCACACCAAGATGGTGTTCAAGAAGCACTGTTGAGGTATTTCTGAGCAGGCCTGCGAAAAAGCTATTTGCTGCCCACCCTCTAACACTTTCACCCTAACCACTGGTATGCAAAGCTTTCTTTGCAGGGCAAAATGTTGAAAGCTTTTTTAAAATTCATTTTTAATATAACGGCTACTGAATTTCCATTGCAGGAAGGCCTTCCAGACTTCAAAGGATAACTGGTTTGAGGAACGTAACTTGGACTGGTAGCCTTTCATGACATCCAATTGCTTCTGCCGTGGGGATGAGAAATGACGGAGGTGTACGCCTGGATGTGGAGTTGTTAAGCACGTTCTGGACAGGGTTGCAGACGGAGGCAAAGTACTAAAATACAGCTGGTATTAACTGCCCAAAGCGATATAATCACTCTCATCCACAAACTATTCTACTTACAACAACTTAGTATACAACACCTAGTTTTATTTTACTAGTATAAGATGATTAATACTTGAGTTACATCAGAAGTCATTCAGACTATGTCTTACATCATCGTAATTTAAAAATCCCTTACAAAGGACTTTTTTCTCTCACATTTCTATTTCACCAATCTGTACATACACGGATGTGCGCAAGCAGGATCTCCTGCCTAAGGCACTGAACATAAAATAAATAAACAAATGACAAATATTATTTTATATCTTTATTTTTTTTTCAGAATATTTTAATGTTGAAGCCCAAGTTGTTATTTCCAAGGGATAGGGACGGGGGAAAGGAAAGGGAAAAGAGAGAAGTTATGAAGACAAATTATTTTATTTAATTTATGGTTTTGTGAATGGTCATTTCTGTAGGCAACAAAATGTTGTTTTCTTAAAAAAAAATAAACAGCACCATTAAAGAAAGCATGATCCCTGAATTCTAAACAAAACACTGTCTTGAAACAAAAAAATTGCTAAAATGCTTGTTTCACCCAGTCACGGCTGGTGGGGTAACAAAGCGAAGCATAACAGCATTAAACTGTAGCAATCCCGCTGAAACCAACTACACCCCCTTCTGAAGATTCAGAGAGCCACTTTGCGAGCTTGTCCTGTGGGAATAATATTTTCTTTGGTAGAGGACTGAAGGAGGGTATTTACTTTACTGAATGTGGATAGAAAAAATATCTATGCGTGTTAGGGATCTCCCCAATAAATCTGTATTTCTCATGCATGTTAGCTATGAGTGGATTTCACATTGCTGTTACACTGCAGGAGTAATACTGCCCTATGAAGGCATAGAATGGCTAATGTCGAACAGATGTAAACATTCAGAATACTGACAAAAAAAAAAATACATACACACAAAAAACCCTGTACTGAAAATGTGAATCGAGTTAAGTTTCCATAAAGCAGAAAAAATATTTTACAGCAGTAGAAGAGAATTATGGCAACAAAGTAAAGCACTTTTCCTGTAACATTCATGAACAGTACAAATACAACAAAGTTATCCTACGGACTAAATTATTCTTTAACTATCAAATATAGTACAAAGCGAAATATTATGTGCTATAAAAGAAGCAGCTCCTTAAATTAGACTAAAAAATGCTTTTTTTTTCGCTGGTTTTACAGTGACAAAGCATGATGACCGAAGACAACAGGATTTCATAGATTCAGAAACATTTAGCTACACAGGTCCATGATAAATCCACTGAACATTTTGTTGCTTCCCCCACAGCGCTCTGCAGAGCCACAGAAGACGAACCGCTGCGCTGCTGCCAGGAGACTGCGGAAGTCATTCAGTGTTCAGAGCAGGGCCGTTCACGTGTGTCAGCTAAAATGATCCCGGTCGGTGACACTTCTCAGCTCATCTTGAGTGTTTATCCTGGTACTTCACCACACCTTGGAGAAACTGCTAAACCAGAGGCTACAATAACGATTCTGAAATTGTGCGTGTGTTTATAAGGGGAAGGGGGTGCAGCATAAGGTAATTTTACTTCAGAAATTGCATTATAAAGCACCATATGCACCAGCTCAAAAACTGTGCAAGGAATTGCAGGGCCCTCATAAACCATCTGCACCTTCTGTAACTTACGCTGACAACATGCACCACCCTCAAGAAGAAAGTCGATAGTACAGAGAACATACCTTTTGCTTTATGGCTCAACCTTGATTTTTGTCTTTTAAATGCTATTTCACGTACTAGACCTCAGCAGATAAATAAAACGCAAATGGGGGGCATCCAGTTCACCATTTCTTAACTATTTTTTTAAAAAACATTATTTCAAAGGGTATTTCTGCTTTGAAAATTGTTTCAGAACAGGAACATACAAACACACACACTGCAAATGCCCTAACATTATCTGCATATCTCACAGGTATGCAATTTAAACAATAAAGAGGGAGAAAAAAGAAAAAAGAATGTTTATCCCTCTCACCCAAAAGTGCTGCTCCAGGGGTAGGAGTGGGGGAACAATTTTGGAGATTTGAACAAAAAAAGGTAAATTATACATGCTGGACACTGGGATACATACATACGTACAAAGCAAACATAAAGCAGTGTGTTCTTAAGCAATTCTTTCACCACTTTTCAGTGCATAAACTATTAACACCCAAGGGTGCAAACTGTATGGTCATTAAAAAACTCAACGACATTGGGCGTGAAACTCGGACAATTAAACAAAAAAAGAAGTCATTCAAAATTAACCTCTAAATGTGATTGTGTTCTTATTGAAGACCAAGGGTCACTCTTCCTCAAGCATTTGTGTGATACCAGAATCCAAGTAAGGTTTTCAGTCACACTAGGATTCAGTCAGCCTCCTATATCACCACAGTTGCTTTTGAGTATTTTAATACCCTAAAACTATAATCCGTAACAACACTTCACGACTGTTACTAACTAATTGGTCAAATTTACTCCTGGTGCAATTCCAATGACTCAACAATGAAAGGAGTGGAACTGCACTATGGAAGAGTTTGGTCAGTTGTGTAATACAACATAGCACCATCCAGTCTAATGCAATTTTAAAGAACATTTTATCATGACCTCCCTCCCACATGCAAGTTGCGAACCTGATACAAAAATGACAGTTGGCATGAATGAGTTACCTACCACATTAGTCACACTCTTATCCTTTGAACAAAGTAAAACTATTTTGCGGCCGGAATTTATTTCTGTATTACATCAGTTAATACAAGAAGTATTTCAGGATGCAAGTACAAACAAATATTGCCTTATGTGCTGTGGACAGGAAAACCTGAACTAGAAATAAGGATTCCCAGCAGGCTTATATAAACATAGGTTATTAGAAGTCTATGACTGGTTGCTCTCTTTACCTCTACCAAGTATAAATACAATGCAATACAATTCCGATACAAAGGCTCCTCAAATACGAATTTGATATGCATTAACTGACTACACTCATGCTTACTCATGAGCATTTTCCAGTCACTGTTTTGCTACCAGCTGCTGTAGCACTGGATGCTAATTTTCATGTGGTTACTTTTAGGTTTTTGCTTGGCTGGCTTATTTTCCTACCAGAAGACCTGAAAGTGCTGAGAAGCTGTTTCTTAACTCACATGTCATATTAAGGAGCACTTTTGTATAGAAAAAATGTATTATTGTATCAGCAACAAATATGTTAGTGTAATTATAAATGGCCTTCGTCCCACACAGCGTCAAAAATAATATTGATAAGTTGCTAATTACAACAAAAGAGAACATCAAGGTGCACCATAGAGCTTCCTATGACAGGAATGTATGTTGTAGATATTCCAGCTCACTTTTAAGACAAGAAATGGCATTTACTATGTTTGTGAAAATGGTCCCACAACAAAATAAATGTGGTTCCTCCACTCAGTAGAACCTCACTAATATTCACCCATGTCACGGAGACTGGTAACAGCTTATGAATAAGTATGCAAACAAAGATCACATAAAAAAAAAGTATAGTGTAAAATATAGTATCCTTTTTTTCCCCTAAATGTAGTTCTATCATTCACATTAATATTTCAGAATGCAACAATAAATGCATCACGAAATCCAAGCAGTATTACATCTCACGCGTTCTTACTACATTGCTCTCTGAAAATTGTGGAAGGAAAAGCAGTTTTCTTGAGCAGACTGTAAGGTCTTTGGATTAGTGAGGTTCTACTGTAATGGTAAAAATAACGCTTCTCTTTGATGCTGACATTTGGGCAAACCCGACCACATATTCGCAGGTGGGTGACTTGTACTCCACATTTTGTGTTCTTGAAGTGGGAGCAAAAAAACCCAAGGCATTTTCATCTCCCCAGCAACTGCATGTGCTTTATCCATTTAAACTATTTTCCTTTTAGGTGAATAGGGCCCCAAAATTCTAGTTTGTTTTTTTTTTCTCTGCTGTTATGGTGGCTAGTGCATCTGGAATGCAGCTATAGTCTTACATGTAAATACAGTACTGGATAAATACTGAAGGTTACTTTAAAGATGCAGTATCCCTTTTAAAGATGCCTTTTTGCTTCCAAATTTCTAAAAGGTAAAGTAAAGGGTCTGAATTCCATTGAGAAAAAAAAAAGTCAGTGTTGTAAGTAATTCTAAGAATTACTTTAAATGGCAAAACTCTGAGATGTTATTTAAACAGAGTAACCCACGCAAGAGGAAAACCAACTGATAATCTAATATTCAACCAATATGCAATAAGAATCACTCCTTATTCATTCATCATAAGAATGCATCATTTTTAGGCCATGGAAAGCTAAAACATCCTGAACCTGTTACCTAAGTCTGACCTTATATATATATATATTTGGGACTGACAAACCAAGTGGACAGATTAGAGAGACAAATACAAATAAAGAACATTTGAGTGGGAAACAGGAAAACAGGTTTCTAATCCCCAGTAGAAAAATTACTTTCTCCAGACTCAGAAGCCAATGTGATTCCAGTGTTGGTCCCACTAACCCATCGCATGTACAAATCTTTCTCAAGGAATCAACAGAAAGAGTAGCTGAGTGAGATTTGAGTTCCATAGTCCTTGGCAGGCATGTAAGGAAACTCCTCTAACAATCTAAGTTTCTCTTATTAAAAAATTTTTGCTAGGTGAAGTGACCGTATTTTAGCCCTAGATAGTGGAAGTCAGTTGAAGAAAACAATCCTATCAGCAAAAAAACTGTAAGCTGACCTAGAAGCTACGATGGCCATTACCCCGCACCTTGCCACTACCCCACTCAAAACAGTCGCTATTCAGTGTCTTATTCATTCTGCATAGTTACTCCTCTTCTTGCAGTTATTCTTCTACTGATCTTTAACCTGCAGCTTGTATCAACTATCAAGAAGCGGAGAAAAAACGTGCTGCACTTTGTGCAAATAAATAGAAGCTACGAATGACATGCATTAATGCCTTTTTTTTAATTTTAGCACAGCAAGAGAGCTCATAGAAGCTTCAGTAACAAGGCTATCTTTTTTAAACTACTTCTACACGTTTCCTCTTCTTCCCAGAAAATGGCACTCACGCAGGAATAACTAAATTCTGAAAGCACCACGTGGAAGGAAAACAAACAATAAAAAAAAAAAAATCAATCAACTAACTGCAAACCATTAGCGGCCTAAACTGTTCCAATTTCTCCGTTCCTTTGTCCTGCTCTCCCACGCTGATAAGGGATACTGCATCTTTGATTCAGTTCCTACCGTACAACCAGACAAGCTACACACAGTTTGGAAGGCCCTATGCAGTCATCATGACAGAAGGCTCCGCAGCCTTTGCACACGATCATGGCTTTCAGCCTGCAAGAGCATTTCAGTTCCAGTTCATCGGCATTGCTACTGTCAGCAAATTTCTGAACCGGGATCTGCGCGTTCTGGTTAGACAGGCCCGTGGCAGTGTTTGAGCCACTTCCTAAAATCCCAATCGATTTCTCAATTGCAGATGCTGCCCTTTTGAAGCTTGTGCTACCGAAGTGTATTGTTGGATAACTTCCACAGAGCTGCTGCTGCTGCTGTTGCTGCTGCTGCTGCGGGTGCTGCTGCTGCGGGTGCTGCGTCTGTATTTTCTGAGCAGCAAGTTGGGTAAAAGGCTTCTGTGGCTCAGAAAGTAAATAGGAAGAGAAATCTGCATTTTTTAATGCAAACGCTTTCAACTGTTCTTTCACTTCGTTCTGATCGTAGGAAGCTTGTTTCATGCCCAGTTCGCAGCTGCTGCTTAAACCTTCCTCAAAAGAAACGGGTTCCGATTTTATATTGCTACAGATGCTTGCTGGCTGAGGCCAACTAAGTCTTTTAGTGGTTTCCATGGTAACTGTCGGTTGCTTCTGATCAGAGGGGACTTCTGCGTTTGGGTGAGGAGGGGGAGGAGGTGGCAGGGGCGGAGGGGGAGGAGGAGGATGCACTAGTGTTTTACTCTGCAGAGTTTGAGAGGCACTGGCAATGTCATCACCTTCCTTAATTTGAATATTAGGGGAAAACACACTTCCTAGCCTCAGCTGGTGAGCTGCCGTAGAAATATTCACGTCTCCCAAGCCCTTCTGTTCTAGGTGTCTGCTAAAAGCAAATGCGTTGCAGCCAGGTGGGCCTTTTGAAGTAGCTTGCAACAAAGCTGCCGTGGGAATGGGGCCTCTTGCAGCCATGGACATTTGGTAAAAATGCTGTCTATGTGAGGTACTAGCTTCTGCATGAAAGCTGCCATTTTTATCAATGTGAAATAAGCTCTGCTGGAAACTGCATGAAGGCAACGGCCTCTTCTGCTGCTTGATCTCTGGGCTGTGAGCGATTCGGCTCTGAATGGCATGTTTGTTCAGCCACTCCTGCTTAAATGGCTGACCGTGCCCTAGCTGATTCATGCTGGAACTAATTACACAAGGAGCCACTTTAACATCTGTGTCCATTGACACCTTCCCAGGCTCACACTTAATTTGAGCATGTTCCCCTACAGTCCTGGCCATCCTCTTTTTAGGATGGTTTTCACGCTTTCTGATTTGTAGCGGGGCTACGCTGCCTGCTGTGAATCCTTTACCATCTGGATTAGGAGAGTTGGAAGGATGTTCAACAATATTTCTCTCGGACACTGATGTTTTACATACTGAGGTAGTTTGCAAAGGCAAGGGAAGCCTGTTAATTTCTAGTTTGGCTCCGGATCGGGGCTGCGGCAGCACTTTCTCTAAAGGCAGATTGCCTTGCAGTAACTGTGTCACTAAAGGATTGTTGGCCTCCACTGACGACAAGCGACAGCTAGAGCCGCCGGCGCTGGAAACTCTCTTTAGGGTTTCTGTTGTCAGGGACAGGGAGTCTTCCATGGACTCTGCACTGGATGTCTTGGAGGTCTGCGGCGGCTGTGTGCTCGTGGCTATTTCTGCAGTCTGGGCAGGCATTTCAGGTCCTGTAAAATCCTCGGTGTCCATCCTGAAGCACTTGTCAGACTCATTAGTTTCCGACTTAACAGGAACAGCAATGCTTGTCAAAAGACTCCTGGATTGCAGTTCTGACATTTGCGCGAAACTGGAAGGTTCAGTTTTGACATTTTTTAAGCAGTTTTGCTCTGCGTATTCCTTATGCTTACCGGAGCTAAGATGGCTGACCACTGGCTGGTCTGTACTCATCGCCTCTTCATCATGCCAACAAATTCTGCCGTTAGCGTTATACTGACTGGCACAGGCAGCATCTGCTTCATTTTTAAATGCTGAAGGACCTCTTAATTGCTCGGCAAAACCTTGGCTGGGAGTAACCACCTCAATTAATTTATCTTGAGGAGCAAGAGGCACTTCTCGAAGACTTGAACAACCTGCCTGCAAGTTCTTGCTGTCTTGCTTTGCTGTAACGGCGATAAAGCTGGAACTGTGCTCAAGGCTTTCATTAGAGACCACTTCAGGCCTGCTTATGACAGACACCTGAGGACAGGCTATACTTTGTAAGGCAGCTTCTGTCCTTACAGGTCTGCTCTGCAGGTCAATGCTGTTCTCTGCATTTTCAAAAGAAGAAGAAAGTGACAGACTGGAATTCAGATTTGTAGTGTGGTCAACAATGACTTTGCAAGGTATAGACCTATTCACGGCAGTTTGTGTAAAGCTCACTGGCTGAGATTTACCAGAGAGATCCATTCGGTTTCGTGCTCCAGAGCTTTTTTCTAAGAGATCAGCATTTAATTTAGTAGCATTATCATAAGCGCTTATTGTCACCATGTTACCAGTAAACATTGAAATGGGTGGCCTTGCGACAGAATCTGCTACTGCAAGGGCCTCGCCGCAACTTAAAGCTGACCTAGCGGTAGTGTGAATGGAGACAGTGCTTTGCTCGTTACACCCAGTTATGGCTATCTTATCAGAAGAAAATCTGTTGGTAGTCCCCACTGGGGGAATCAGTACAGAACTACCAGCGAGATGATTTGGCAAATTATTTGCAATAGATGAAGCTGGCACAGTGGCATAATGACTGGAGACTGCGTTATTCACATTGCTACTTGTTATCGGCAACCTTTTGTCATCGATGGCATTTGATAAGACCGTATTGTCTATGGAGATCGGTACGTTACTGTTATCAATACATTTTGGTCCAATGGTTATGCATGGAGTATCAGCCCCTTGGATGGTTTTCAGCACGTTTATATTACAAGCTGAAACTGCTGTGTTCGCACTGTCAACAGAC
Source organism: Steatornis caripensis (assembly GCA_013398225.1). Lineage (NCBI taxonomy): Eukaryota > Metazoa > Chordata > Aves > Caprimulgiformes > Steatornithidae > Steatornis > Steatornis caripensis. The sequence goes on from VZSC01018599.1 coordinate 771,762, forward strand.
ATTAAAACAGAGGATTTATCAACAGAACTTGCAAAAGAAAGTTCTTTANCAATGGTTATGCATGGAGTATCAGCCCCTTGGATGGTTTTCAGCACGTTTATATTACAAGCTGAAACTGCTGTGTTTGCACTGTCAACAGACATTAAAACAGAGGATTTATCAACAGAACTTGCAAAAGAAAGTTCTTTAATTGCTCCAGACATAGCAGTGCTGCAAACAGACACAGAGACCGAACTTTTATTATAAAGCACTGGCACACTGTTAGTTTCAGTAGAGGTAGATGAAATTATTTTCTCACACAATTGTGGCATAGGTATATTTTCGTCAGAACTGTGCACAGATATCTCAGTAGCAGTTTCTGGTAATGCAGCGGTGTTAAGTGACTGCTGCAACAAACTGGTAGTCTCACGGTGATGAGCAGACTTGTTGCTAGGGGATCTGCAGTTAGGATTAACTATAATGACACCAGTAGAACCTTCAATCTTCGTGTCAGTAGAAGTTGGTATCTCCAGAGATGAGGTACTTTCCTTTGAGCTGAACTGCGACTTTGATTCTTTATTAGTCTGGAGTAAATGAGCTCTGGCTTGATGCTTTGCGAATAGCTTGGCCTTTGTTTGCTCCTTGATGTGTGCCAGTGTTCTCGTCTTGCCACCTTCGCATGGGGTCCCCATTGCTCCAGAGACTATGCTCGCAGCTGCTGCCACGGCTGCTGCAGCTGCAGCTTCTCTTTGGGCTCTCGCTTGCTGAGCTCTTGCTTTGATATCTGCAAGAGTTCTAGCCCCAGTGTTCCTCCCGCTGCTGACCGATGTACTTGGGGAAACTCGAGGTTCTGGTTTAGAAACAGGTTGGCTCTTGATGATAAAAGGTGGTCCAATTTTTGAAAGCTGAATCTAAAGGAACAAAAAACACAATTATTTTAACGAGATTATCGACTCGCTAAAATCACCAGCTGTCTCTTAAAGGGTCAGAGGAAGGTAAGGAAGGGAATTACTGTTCAGTGCAGCTGGATAGAAAAATGCTAAAAATAAATTATATTTACACTTCAGTATATTATCTTCCTCTAGCATGAATAACTGACACCTGTGTTAGTCTACTCACTAATTCTAATCACTAGAAGTTGATCCTTCTGACAGGAAGAGAGATTGAACCAATGACAACACAATGCTTATCTGATACAATTTGTCAGACCTGTTTTATATGCAGTGTATCCAACAGAGAAGATCAACAAACCTAGAGCAGTGATACTGGGAAAGAGCCTACGACTAAGCACTTGCTGCAAATGTGTGGAAAAAAATAACGATCATGTAGTGCTTCTACTCCTTGGTCTCCAATGACTAAGACATTAGGAACAGCCTGTCTGTCACTTATATACCAGACAACAAACCTTGCCTTTACATAGGATGTAGCAGTGTCTTCACTGAGCCTGTTTTTCAGGTTACACCACAGAGCGCTTCAGAGCAGTGGTACAAAAGAAGTGAACCACCAAAGGATATGCCTTCCCCTTCCTCACTTGCAATTTTAAGAGACTCGCTTTAGAACATCCCTGGGATACCTCCTACACTATTGCATTTCAAAAATGAAATCCTCGAACCTACAAATATTAAAAATGTTCATATTAAAGTTTTAAATACCTAAAACTTCAAGCAAAATAATAACCTATAATATCACTGGGATTATTAGTATGTTTCCAGTTAGGCACATCTGTTTTCAGGATTAGAGATTAAGAGTCCTGGGACCACTTTATAACTCATACACTCTCTCGGAATACCCAGAGGTTGGCAAAAAAACCATTTCAATTTCTTAAAAGGGACATATGTTTACCGGCTGTCCACAGTGGTAGGACTTAGTGGTTAATGCTGTGACTTCTTTTCTGAAAGGAACTGGGTAGTAGAAAACTAGGTAGCATTCGTGGAAAAAGTACTCATTAAGGCATGATAGGAAGTGAGAGCCGTATAGCTGAATGATTTAGGAGTACTGGGGTACTTCTTTTCCCTCTTTTAATTACAAAGCATAGGAATTTGTTGGTGAGATGACCCCAGAGCCAAATATTTGTTACACAAAAAACATACCAGAATTGATTGTCCAAAATTATTTTTTGAAATGCTTGCCAATTTTTTCAGTATTCTCATTCACTGGCCGGACGGGCTTCGGGGAGATTCAGTTCTTAAGACGGACAGCATCTGATTTTCCACAAGAGATCAGTGGAAATCAAGATTAAGATGGTAACAATACCATCTTAATGTAACAATTTGTATAACCATACAACCCTATGCTGTTTCGGAGGGCTGGAATACTTCACTTTTCCTAGCAGTTAAATTTTTGGCTTATAAATACTCACGGCTAATATTGTGAGGCTTTAACATTTTCATGAACATATTTTAGAGTATCGCAAACTCACAATCACCTCAAAACGTTTTGCTTTCTGTTTCAGTAGCAACTTTTTTGAGTTTCCACTTTGCATCACCAGAACTCCTAAAGCTCTAAGTGCTTGATTATTTTTATTATTATAGTCATGACCTTTTTTATTCCCTAGTGATCTATTTTCCTTTGTGCTTAGAGAGTGATTAGAATTTATTAGGCTAGATAGAGACCTTCCAAATATGAAAGAGTATCACTAAACACAGAAAGGGCTAACTTCCAATTGCATCACTGCTCATAAAAATAAATTAGTTGAAGTATGCTGCCGCACTAGTGATTAAAACAGTTAGCCTAGTTGCCCTCCTGGCCATATTAACAATGTTCAGTGATTGCAGCAGTTAAAAATAAATGCAGGAAAGAGCACTTCTGAATGATCAGGAAGTAGTATTGCAAAGTCAATGGCTTAAGTTCAGCAAATTGAATCTAAAACTCGGCTGATGTCATCATACACAAAATTAAAAGGGTCAAAACGCTGAGCCTATATATAACTAAATCTACAGATCCTGCTGTTAGAAAAAAAAGCTTTCAACTGGAATTTACTTTCTTACATAGCAGAATGATACACAGAGAAGTGTTCGCTTAGTTGGTGTATCTTTTTTACCTTTTGCTTTGCCATTAACAAAGATATCTATACATATATCAATTACACACTTCCCCCTGATAGCCAGGTCTCTGTTTCCAATTAATTCCACGGGGAAATCTTATGCTTCAGCCTACCCAAGCCCTGGGCTCGCAAAGGGATCTCCGACTGTTCTGACTCTAGGTTCTCTTGCTGGATTAAGGCACTGGCTGTTTTTCTTAATATTGATTGTGGTAACATTTATTATTCATGCTTGCTGGAGAAGTCGTCCACAGGACAACAAGTGGATAATACAGTTGGGCAATTAGAAAAACAAGTAGCACTGTGTAAATGATGGGGAAGCTCTTGAATTAGATTAAGCCATAGACACTGGAAAACTTTCCCTCACATAAAAGCAATTTTGTAGCAGAGACCCTGACTGAACAACTATAGGTATATTTATAGCAGAAGCAATTTGGCATGGTAGGAAGGTAACAGTAAAGTGAAAACATCAGTACTAACACTCCTCTCACCTCCACAAAAAATACACCACACGCTGTGTCACCATGCAGTCAGTAGGAGGGAGATAATAAACCGTTAGCTTCCAAGTCAGCCTGTTTATTTATTACTTTACCTTAAGGGGCGGAACCCGGGGTTCTTCTCTGGGTGGCTGATCTTTATCAGATGGACTCGTTGATGAAGCACTGCGGTTAGGCTGATCATCATCTATTCTAGCTCTCTTCTCTTTGCAGATTCCAAAACTGTGCTGTTCTGCTGTTTTCCTCTTTGGGATCTCTGGGTCTCTACTTTCGTTTCTGACTTCAGGTGATTTTGTGGGTTCTAATGACTTGGAAGAATGTGAACTCTCTAGACGGCTTTGGGTGTTGCCTGTTAGCTTGTGAGATTTACTTCTGCACACTTCAGAGAATGTAGCTTTCTCTAGAGATGAGGTATATAGTTTATCATGTGGCTTTGATGGAAACAATTCGATATTTTTGCCAACTGATCCTTCTGATAAGACAGCTACCTCTGGTGGCAAGAGTGTACCTTTCTTGTCACCTCTTTGCTGAACACTGTGATTTTTAATTTTGATCACCTCTGGAGGAGATTGTTCTGGGACGGATGCAATGTAGGGTTTCTCAGTTTCAGAATGTGACTTACATGGCTGATGACTGAGAATTTTGCTTTGGGACTCTTCCAATACTGAACTATCAGGTATAATTGTTAGCGGACCAACTTTCATATTTTCGGGTGTGTTCTGAAGTTGCTTTGGCTGAACAACAAGATTCTCATCTTGAACCACCCTAGGAATGGCAGAGCTTTCCTCTTTCAAAGTTGAAAGGGAGTCTTCCACCAAACATGGTGATTTCCTTTGTTGCAGAATAAGTCTTTCATTGCTTGGGGAATTAGAAACTGGAGACGCCTCTGATGGAAGCGGCAAACTATTTGCCATGGATGTTTCCGAAGTTAGAAGAACAGAAGATAGTGAAGATGTTTCTGATGGTAAAGGCAAATCAGACATTGGAGATGTTTCTGATGTTAAAGGTAAATGAGAAGCTGGTGATGCCTCTGATGTTAAAGGTAAATTTGACATCAGAGATGCTTCTGAAGTTACAGGTGAGGTGGACATTGGAGAGATTTCTGACATTAATGGTGTGTGCAAGTTTTCATCACTGGCTTTTTGCTGAATATCACCTTCAATGTTTTCAGTGCTGGACACTTCAGATGAGCAAGCTGTTTCAAGAGATGCTGGAGTACAAGGTTCCTCTGAAGTCGACTGAGTGTCTCCTCCAGGAGAGGCAATGCAAACACACGGTCCTTCTGGACTTCCAGAGGAAAAGGAAGTTTCAGAAATACAAGCATTCTCAGACAACTGTTCCTCAGGGTCACTCTGAAGCTCCATATCCACCGCAACGCCTCCACCAGTGCACAAGGAGCCTTCCAGAGCAGCATGTTGCATTTCTGGTGCAATCAGCTCTTTTGCAGACTCAGAATCCTTCTCTGCTGTATCACTGACAGAATTTGTGGATGAAGCTGATTGTGCTGGTGATACGCAATCCTCCAGCTGATCTATCACAACTGACATCTCCTCCTGAGGGCATTCTGACTTCAACTCCACTTTAATTTCAACGTGAGATACAGTATCAGTTACATCATTCATCATGACACAGGAGTCAGTGCTGTCTGCAAGCTGCACTGCCTCTGTTTGTTCATTTGTGTCAGCTGGACTTACTGACTCCTCAGGAAACTCAGGTTCTGTTTTATGGTTCTCCTCTTGGCATTCACAAATACTTGTCTCAACCTCTTCAGCAATCTCCTCCTGAATGATTGATTCTTCGGGTATCAGTATGTCCTCTGAGACCGCCGTTAGATCCTTGACAGGAACCTGTTCCATACTACAAAGAGATGGACAATAATCTCTCTCTGGCAAAGGTGGAATTTTAGCACCTTTCTCTTCTTGGTCCTCAAAGGTTGCTTTTTTAGAAGGACCAGGTGTGCCAGAAGATCCACACAAAGAGTTGCTTTCATCTTCATCATTGTTCTGCACTGCAGTGAGTTTCAGTGATTCCCCTCTTGACATTCCCAATCTAAACAAAAACACACACATTGAGAAGGTCTTTTCATCAAACATATGATAAAGGAATTGGATCGTCTATCTCGTTCACATCTTTTATTTACAAAAACGACACCTTTTCTAGTTTAAAATAGTGGTTTGGTTAAGTGGTGGCTGACTAACATATATTTTGGTTTTATATATTTTGGAAACCTTACTATTCAGGTTTTCTTACCAGTGTTAAATTCTTAAATATTTTAAAAATAAGTAATCTATTATTCATTATTTAACTATTTCACACTTCAGTGAAACAAAAAAAGCAAGCTACACAGATTCACCACTAGTCATTCTGGTTGAATTTCTGTGTGAGTGTGGTTTGTTTTTTTTTTTAAATGCCAGCACAACACTGCAATACTAATATAGCATGTATTGCAGAGGAAATGCACAACTATATCTTCTTCCATCAGTAACACTTCTAAAGGAAATACGCTTTTTCCTCCTCCTACAACTGCATTTAGGGTCAACACAGCCAGCAATGTAGCTTAAATGTTACATTTCAGAGAAGAATCTGCGCCTAAAACTAATAAGGCAAAGCACGCATTTCAGTTTTGTAATTTGACAGTCATTTCAAATTTATGATGAAAATCAAAATAACTCCACTTCAGACTCATTTTACAACTCAAGAGTCAATTATAAATATCTCGTTTGACAGCTTGTATGTTTTTGCTCCATTCTTTCAGCTAACTAAATACTTCATTTAAGATAAAAACTATTTATAAATAAACAGATCTGTATATCTACTATTCATCTGATTTCACTATAATTAAAAAGAAGTTTAACATTCTTAAGGAGCTAAAAAGACACACATTTATAATCTATGCATTCTTGCTCAGGGATGAAGTGCAAACGAACCATTCCTACATATACTTCTCTTCTGAAGATTTTCTTACCTTTGGTCCTGAAAATATTAGTTTAAAAGAAGTTTTTATTACTTCAACAGAATTTTAAAAACCCACAAGAAACCAAAACAAAACAAAAGCCAAGGGATGAAAAAAAATACTATTTTAAAAAATTTATGCACTCTGGGATCCTCATTTCCTTCTAACGACTGTGGGAGTACAGGTTTTCAGCATCTTCAGGTAAGATTTTCCAAGCAGACTTTGTGCCTCAGCAATTCCATAATAGTAGAAAGTACACAAAAGCTTCGTTGGGTGCCTTAAAAGAAATTTCATGGTCTTAAGGATCTTGTAATCGAATTAACAGAAATCTGATCTCTGTTCTCGTTTTAATCGGAAAACAAAGAACAATAGGGAAATAAGCAAGTATAAAAGATATTCAGAAATTATGGAAGAAAGATAACTTGTCAGTGTGCAGCCAGAGCATACAGAGATCACAAAGGCCCATGTATATGGAAGTAAAGAATAGACATAAAAAAACCAAAATCTGTGGTTGTACATTTTAAAAATATGGAACAGATGCATTACAGTGATAGCTGTGAATGCAAAAAATCCAAACAAACCTAACAACAAAAAAACCAGCCCGGAACTGGTACCTCAAAAAGCACTCTTAGGATAATTATTAATATTGCCTACTACTAGTCAATTAATATGCACAAAGTCTCCCTATGCCATCAGTGTGCCAAAGAATAATCCTCTTGAGCGCAATTCAGAACAGCAAATTTACATCTCCCACGTTGAACGCATTTCAGATGTGTCTTTCTATATATAGGTTCCCTATATAGTCTAAGTTTAGGTTATAAGTTTAGGTGAGTAAAGTTTAGTTTACCTAGGTTTAGGTGAGTAACTGCCTTCCTCTAAAATTCCTTGTGTAAATGAGCAAAAGTTATTTCAGGAAAATGAGGAGGGGAAAGAAATCCACTGTATCACTACAAACTGAATCAGTGGTCTGTTTTCTCTAGCTGGCTTACATCATGAAAATATATTGCCTGATAGTTATCTTTATGAAGTGAAAATCAGCAAAGGAATGAAGGACTAGATAAAGGTGAATGCAACTGCCACATGGACACTACACCAATACATACATTCTAGTAACATAATGAAGAGGAAGAAGTGTAAGAAAAACAAAATAATGCAGGATTAAGACCAGCAGAACACATCTTAATCATTTTTTTGCAGCATTGGAAATACTACTGTCTTGAAGAACATACTGCAGTGAAGAAAAAGGCTTTCAGAAGGAGAAGGCTCAAGATCAGCATGCTTAAGGCAATCTCAGAGTGCAAGATACACAGCTGATCTGTCTTCTTCCTTAGAGAAAAAGACAACCAAAATTTGCAAAACAGCACAGAAATATGAGGACAGCACAAAGCAGCCATCAGTGAAAGTGCTAAGGACAGGATTCAACCGATAAAGTAAGGGCAGTCATCAAATAAAAAAACCCACAAACAGCTACTCAAGGATATATGGATGCTGATATTCTAGTGCTGTGAAAAGCAGTATCAGGGAAAATTAAAAAAAAATATTAATAAAGGATTAAATCAGCAATAAAATTTAGAGGAGCTCTACCCAAAATCAAAGCTTTGATTTAGTGAGCTGGCAGTACTATCTTGACACATAACTTTCTCAAGAGCGGGAAAAGAAATAATATATTGAGACAATAGTGTATAACCCTTGCAGTCCTGGGGCAATAAGCCAGCAGAATGTGGATTTCTGGCAACATGCATCAGCTGATCCTGGATAAATGACTGCAGAATGAAGTTTTTGTTTTTTAAAGAAAGTTACAGAGCGAGGAAAAATGAACAACCATGAGGAAGTGGGAAGAGGACATAAATGGGTGGAAGTAAACTACAACTGACAGTCCCACGACAAACAGCCTGGGTACAGATAAGAGCAACCACAAGCAGCATTATGTGTAGAGCCAAAGTGGAAGAAACACTAAAGTCTATGAATGCCATGAACTGGAGTTCTGTGTAAAAACGTTTACAAAGATTCCACATCTATTAATGGTCCCTCTCTAAGTATAAAGTGAAACTTGAATTTACTTATGGAATATTAAAAGAACAAATTAGCTGAAGTCAGAGGAAAAAAATACCACATTGACTGTAAAGTGAGCAAGTTAGATGCAAGAGAGATCCATTTTGCAGGCACTGCATGTGAGAAATAGCTCAGGAAGCTTTCAAGATCTGGTACTTCAGTCGAATCAACATAGCTGAAAAGAGACAAAGCCCAATCACACTGAAAGCAAGTTTAAAAACCAAAGCAGAACAAGGTGAGGGAACTTACACAAGGTGGAAGCTATAGCAAAAGCTACCATTCATTGTGTAAATAATGATAAAAAGTCCTTAAATCTGGCCAAGGAGCAAAGAAGTAGAATCTGCCTACATAACAGCCAGGAAGAAGAATGCAAGTGAAACAACACAAGCTGGGGAAAGGGCAGGGGGGACCAGATTCAATACTGTAGTCAAAATGGAAATTATGTGCAATATGACATTTTGCATAACAATGTTGACGTCAGGAAGCTATCAATCCAAATGACATGTATCACTGCAGACTGAGACTACGTCATTATTTGCCAACCACTATAGTGCCCAGCATTCAGCTAGCACGGCAGGACTGCTGGCTCTGTAAAATTATGAGTATCATTCTCCGTGCATGTGACAGTCATTTGTGACTGAGGAATAGGCTTCAGCTAGCGAGAGGTGCTCATGCTTTGCTGGTATCAAACTTCTACTTCTTGGGGAAGGCCCTATGCCAATACCTTACATAACCCTTTCCTTCATGAAAGGTTGGTAACTGACTCCTCTCTTGACATGCATAATGAAAAGCCATTATGTTCCTTATCTAAAAACCTAATTAATATTTTTTGATACTAAAGGGATTAACAGCTGAGGTCTCAAAGTTGTTAAGTAAGAAATTAAGCACTTGACAGTAAGAAAGTCTGCCATATTAAAGCCCTAGAATTTCCTTTATAGGTAAAGATAAAGTGGTGTAGAAATAGTATTAACACTGGAGGAAGCACCTAGCAAGGATAGGGTAGCACCTAGCAAGGGTAAAATAAAATAATAAAATGGATCTGTCCATTTGCTGCCTTGTTTTCACTACATTTCCCAGTGGTCCAAGGCAGTGGATTGTGAGAAGTAGCATTGTTACTGCAGAAAAACTTTAGTTAATGCCTTAATCTTTAAGGTAACCACTTATATGAAGGGTTCCCTGTGCCCTGGATTTCCTAAGTAAAAAACGTCTAACAACAAAACTAAGACAACATCTCATGTGATGATGGTTCCATGGTACATTTTTGTCTACTAAGTATTATGCATAAATTCCCTTGAAACATACCTGAAAAAAAACCCAAAACACTGTAACTTTTACAGAATTAGTTTATACTTTATTATAACTAATACTTTAAAAAATGTAGTATTTTAAAAAACGGAGATGTAATTCTAAGTATTGACAGATTAACTTTTTAAAGTAATTTTTAAAAGGAAGATTCTTGAATTTTAAAAAGACATGAATCTCCTTAAATTTTGATTTAAAAAAACCCTGAATATAAGAACTGAACCTTCAGCTGCTGCAGAACGCTATGTCTGTATCATCACCAATGAAATTGTGCCGACTCGCCCCAGTTGTGCACCTGGAGTGATACTACTCTTTCACTGCAGTCAGTTAAGTGTATTTATTCATTCTTTGCATCTCCGTTCTAGAACTAGCCCAGTCACTGTCACTTTCACTTGTCTCTAGCCAGTATCTCTTCTATGTTGTATATTCTACTCCAGCAAAGGGTCATCTCAGTCAAACAATTAAAAAAACTGCTTGATTTTAGAAACTTTGCAACTAGCTTAGAAAAAATAAAATCAATAAAAACATACTACAGAAATATCTCTACTGTCTTCTAGTCTGTAGAAGTTGTATTTATATTTTGCAGGACGGGAGAATTGCACTAATGCTGTCTTTTAAAAGATAATTAGAAAATACTTACATGCTTGGGCCTTGTGTCTTAAGCTTTCCTCGGAACAAATTTTTATGGATGAGTTATGAACCTTTAAAAATACAATTGTAATGCAAGTGCAGACACACCGCTATAATTCTACGCACAACTTCTGATACTGGGGAATGACTGCCTTTGATAACTGCGTTGTTAAGTTTTACAGCATATGACTGTGCTATGTGAAGCAGAGAATTATATTTTCATTTGCTCCTAAAAGAAAATTAAAAAATGCTTTTATTTGCTTCAATACTTACTTTTCACCATAAAATCTTTCAAAGAATTTTTCTTTCCAAGGTTCTGTTTTCTTTTCCTTTTCAATCTCTTGTCTGATGCGCAACTGCATTTCTGGTGTGAATTCTCCTAAAAAACAAATACTAACATATTGAATAAAAGTTGTAAAGGACTAGCTTAGTATGGGTAATTATAAATTACAGATACAAAGATGACATACAATAATTTCTGTTACAGTCATCCAACAATTCTAAATGAAAATAATGAAAACCAAAAGTGAATGTGACATAGGAAGATTTAATTTACCATATAACATCAGTATTCCAAAAGTATATTGGTGGGATTTAGCTGAATGCGTTTATGTTTCCAAGGCTGGCAGTGATAAAAATGCTTGGGGTTTTTTTAAACTGCCAAAATAAGCTGCCAAAGCAAGCTGTAAAAATGTACACTAAATTCAAAATGGAATCAGCAATTTTTCTTTGGCTGAATTAATGGTGTATTCCACTTTCTATCATAGAAGTATTTCTCAAATGTAGAAATAGAGACATTCCTCATAAAAACAATTAACCTTTGGTAAATCTGAGAACAAGTAGAGAGTTACCTTCTGCCAATCGCTGTTTCCACCCTTGTGCTGCATATGCGAAGAATTCATTATTTAGAGCGGAACTACTGAGGCGCAAAACTCCATCACTTCCCATCTAGAAAATAAGCCGACGGTAGCAGAAGATAGTGTCAGAAATAGTGTCAGCTAAGATTACATAAAAACAGAGTTCTAATTAAGGGAAATGGGGAGGGACAGGGAGTGGGAATAACAAAGAAAATGACCTACTACTACTAAACCAGCATTTTCATTATAGATGTTACTGTAAATCCAGGTGGGCTAACCCAGTCAGTGTGCTCTCTTCAGTCACCAGTATTACTGATGATAACTCGGTTTACAACTTATGATGTGTTTTAATCACCGCCCTCTATATTAAGCCTATGTCTAGAGCTATTGCACACAATAAAAAAATCAAGATCCTTATTGTACATGTGCATCTGCCTGGAATACGGTACAAAACAAATTAATTAAATGTAATGAAGACAGTAATTTTACTGTTTCTAAATAAACCTAACACCCACATTAGCTAATATGCTGTGCTGGCAGAAGAGTGGATGACAGGTAACCGTAACAAAATAACTGGTGTAAACTCAGCACTAGAACTAAAAGCAGCTATACACACAATTTTATAAGCATCAACAGTGAAAACTGTGGAAGAACATTATAATTATTTTTACTTTCTACGTCTGTCAACATTCAATGATAAAACACCATTAAAATCTTAATCACAATATTTTCTACAATAACTTTTAAAAGCAATCCAACTACCGAGCTTTCCGTTACCATAAAACTTAATGCTTATTGTCAGGTTGTGAGGACACGTCTGACTATTGAAGCAATTCTAATAACTGAAAAAAGTAATTAAATAAAACAGATTAACAGTGGGTATCACCTCTAACATAAAAAATAAACAGACAATAAAAACAAACGAGCAAATAGAGAAATAGAGGAAAGAGCAGAAGAGGTAACGTTACTAGAAGAAACACTCTCACTATTTTACACCCTTAAAGGTCACTATGAACTAAATGTTTGACACCACCATTTGTGATCTAGAAGTAAGAACCAGTGCATTTTCCATCACATTAACACATGTTTTAGCTATGTACTATCACCTAATTCTCAGTGCTTGTTTCAAACTGGAGCCAGAACGAAGCAGATGTGTCAGAACATTAGATGATGTTTAGCTGTATCTCCCTTGCTGAGCTCTATATTTCACTGGTAATACTGGCTCTACTTTCAGAGCAGTCTTTGATAATTTACTCATTGCCTAGCTGCCACCCTGTCCCACAATAATCTCACAGGAGAACACCAGAAAGATATGAGGTAGTAAAAAGAGAAACAGAGTGCTAAGCATGAAAACCAGGCAATGCTAAAGGCATTTGATTAGAGCAAGAAAACAGTATGTGCATGGTACCAGGGTCCCTCAGCGCAATACGAAGCTACACTACTGCTGCCTGGGATTTCCTGCTATATGGCATTGTTTTGCCAACAACTCATATGATTTGCATGCAAGTAGGGTGGATATATAATGCTTCTATGCTTCTCATGATGTGGGTTGTGGAACACATGCATACTAATTACAGATAGGCTACGACTAATGCTGAAACTGGAGAAAAGCTGGAAAGAAACAGTGAAACGTGCAGCAGAAACAGCAAGAAAATAAAATCAGTGAAATAAGAGAAAGGCCATAAAGAACATCTACTTACTGTATAAATCAAACTGGTATGACACATTGTCTTCTTTATGCACAAATGAACTTTTCCAGAAATACTTAAACTCTCAAATTAATATATTAAAGTGAGATTTCAGATACCAGTGCCTCTTGCACCTGAACAAACAGACCACTATACGTCCGAAAACAGCACTTAGACAATTTCCCAAAAAAGTAAGATGAGAAGTTACTAAATAAACAATTCTTTGTTCTTCAAAGAAATTGCTGAAGCTACCTTCAGTTTCAGCATTAAAGGAGATGCAATAAGCAACAACTACTCGTGCCAATGTAGGTTCTACTCCAGACTTCAGTAAATTCAAGATTTTATCCTGAAGCCTGACAGTGTTTTGCAGGAAAGAGTAATACAGACATGAAATTGTTATTATCATACTTAATCTCATGTAACTGCAGGCTGTCCCTGAAAGGCACTAGCCCCTCTGAAACTCCATTGCTCAGCTGATGGCAAACAGCGCAGCTGTAGCCAGATCAACAAATCTCATAGGAACGTAATAATTTGCAGACAATAATTTTCTGTTAAATTAGCAGGATGATCCAACTTATCCCAAGGTCATACAATCATTAGATCTCACGCAAAGTTGGAATGCACTGCAAGAGGCGAAAAGAGAATGCCACTTTTCAACAGCAATCCACTTGCAGATTGCATTAAACACAATATGAAACTGTGGCCAAGTGTGATGGAGCTATCTCACTAGGCTGCATAAATCAAGAGCATTATGAAGACTGCCAAGTTATATTACCATGTGAATAGAAGAAGAACAGAATTAGCTTCGCTGTAACCCTGTTGTTGTAAAGACATGAGAAACGCAAGCTTTGTAGGAAGTTACTGCATCTTTTATTGGCTAATATACTTGGGAAAAAAGTGCCAAGTTTTTGGGTGCACTATTTCTTATAAGGTGTGAAAATGAAATTGCAAACTCCAAGCTAAATGCTAGAAAGAACTGCAAATTCACGTGTTAACTAGTTCACCTGAAAGAAAAGCATAGGCTGGAACTTCAGAAAAGAAAGCAAATGTTAGCAAGGTCATAGGTAGAGATCATTAGTTCTTGTGGACCAGAAAAAATGTCAAGTAGTAAGTACCTGTGGAACAAAAAAGGAGGGGGGAAAAAACCCCAGAAGAATAGCAGAAATGGAGAATGAGAAGATTGCAGTGGGTTATCTGAGAAGAAAAAATAGCATAGGTCAAGCAGCAACGGAACAACAGCTCATTTGTGGACTACATCAGAAAACAGATGCATGCTGCGCTAACCACTTTAGGTGTAAACTGTAACAGCTTACACATGTTAGGTATGTTCACAAGACTGAAAATAAGATGTTAAAGATGCTTAGGTTAAGAAAAGTAAGAACAAACTCAAGAAGAAGTCACTGCTGACTTCATGATAGTCATTGCCCTTGATAAACTGGCAGAGGAGGATCTTTCCTGAGACCTGTGTTCATGGGACCACACAACTCATGGAAGATGGAAGTAGCTGCAACAACTAAAATCTAGACAGAAGTGCATATAATGATACAGAAGGTGGAAACACACTAATTAATTGGAGGAGAAGCTTCCAGTGATCTATTTTAATGTGATATGAAAGAATCACTTCAGGCTAAAACACTATGGAGGGATGCATGAAAGCAGTCATTGCTGTCTAGACTTGGTACCCATAACTTAGGGCAAGAGACAGCAATGAAAAAATGCAGGAAATAAAGAGTTGGCCAGCCCCAGTGACTTCACCGAACTTGCTCAGAATTTTGAGATCAATGAAATCCTCTGCTGAGAATGGAACAGGAAGAATTTTTTCAGTCAGTTAAAGCTCAAAGACAAAAGGATGAGGACAAAAAAGCTAAAGGAACTCATAATGGCCAAAGAACTAAAGTGAATGAGGCAGAAATTTTCAAAATGTTGTAAGAAGAAAAAAGTTCTAAGCAGAAAGCAGATCCACTACCAAATGAGGAAAACAACCCAAACTAAATTAACAAGAAGTTCAGTCATAAAGTTATTCATTTAAAGATTTCTACACAGGGGGAAAAAGTTTGAACAAGTTAGAATAGGCACAAAATGAGCAATTTCACATCTAGTTGTTTTGACAGTCTATCAGAAACAGCACCACTAATAAAGATGTTTTTGTCCATTTCTCAATACCCTAGTCATGTGAAACCAGGCTGACATTTTTTCTGCTCTGTTAAACTTGGAAAGACTAAGAGGTGTTTCTCCTACAATATTAGCTAACAATCTCTACTGAAATCTTCTTCTCTTACCTCATCCAGAGAATGCATTTTCACCTATGTCAAAAAGTTAAAGTGGAAATGGAAAATTTTGAAGCCAAAAGGTATATTTACTTCTCTGTGCTTTGATGACAGAGACAGCACAATTAACCACTAGGTCTAAATTAGAATTTGAAGAAACATACCAATAAAGCAGTCCTTAAATACAATATTATTTTTTATTGTATTAAAAAAATGTTGTCCAACAGAGACAGCCCAAATGAACTGGAACAACAAACATTTATTGGAAAGTTTAGGTTTTATTCCGTTAAGCTTTAAATTTCTGGTTTCCTGATTAAGCACAATGGTAGAATTATGTTTTCTAATTAATACTTCTGTGCAGAATTCACAATAGCTTTTAGAAGTTCCTCTTTTTATTGAAAGCAAACAAAAAATCACACAACCCCCGAACATATCTGCTAAAACCCAACATCTGTTTGCATTACAAAGCAAATGTCAAACACTCTTATCAAACTGAACAGAGTAATCTTTCTATGAACAACCACTTTGATTGTTTTCCTCCAAGTTCCACTGAAAATTCTCTTCTGACAATAAGGCAGGGATTATTTCTGTAGCTCAAGCTGAAGACGCACACTGGTGGTTTACTAGGGACACAGCAACTACTGGATAGGTGTCTACTGGTAGGTTATCTGACCTTGGCTAGAATGTTTGAAGACAAGGAATTAGCAAATCTATTATTTCTATCTCTCTGTCAAATGATTCAAAATTCTCCTAACATATTTGTAAAACTACTAATGAGCCACTATATACAGTTCCCATGTAGTATAACATATTTCCTTCATGAAAGCTTATATGCGAACTTTACACCATTTGACCATAACACCTGACAATATAAAACAAACAAAAGAAGCGAAAGAAGCGAAGATTCATCCAAATTAAGTGTTTAGTACCATTCAAGTAATTATACACTTTTTACAAACTGCTACTAACACTCTCTCATGCTTTTATATTATATCCTGGGGGAAGAACAGTCCTACACTTTACAGACTTTCCCAAAGGTATGTAAAAAGAATTACGTGCAAAAGATGGAAGGTATGAGAAAATACATCTTGACACTTTTGCATTAAAGCTTCCAAAATATTAAAAATGACAAATTTAGCGACATTCATATTGCACATGGGAAAAATTACATTTTTTGTATGTGGAGAGGCACCACTGCCATTTTGTAACATGGAACAAGTGCGATTCTTCAGTACTGGGCACCAGCATCAAACCGACCTGTGATGAACATATACAGTGCAAATGTAGCATCTGAATGTGTGACAACCTTCGTGACTGACTTGCTGAAGGCAAACACTTTCGAGAGCCAGCTAGACAACATCCTGGGCCTGCCTCATTTTGTCTCTGGATGATCACAGAATCATAGAATCATAGAATGGTAGGGGTTGGAAGGGACCTCTAGAGATCATCTAGTCCAATGATCCTAGCACAAAAGTTCCCAGGTGACAGGGAAGACCAGTATCTGTATTTTCCCTCCAAAATCTCTAACACTGAGTGGAACTCTCTCCAAGATACAGAACTGGTTACATCCAAGTACACAGAATTTAGGTACATCCAAGTACACTTAATTTAGGTATTCTGCATCATCAGTCTGGAAGAACTCCTCTGTTTCCACTAACAGTAAAGGAAGCATAAAGAAGATTGGACTCCTAATTAGGGCCTCTACATTTGCTACCTAAATCCAAAGAGAACATAAGTAGATAGGTTTGTAGCATACCAGATGCTCTCCCGCTCCACAAAATCCTGAAAGGATTAAGAATTGCTATCGAACCTAGTAAAAAGTTATAGTAAGCTTTAGAAGAGATTGCAACAACACAATGCATGTCTCAACATGCACAGGCTTCAACCAACTGGACATTCTCTGAATGCAGACTGCTGTAAGCCAGGTGAGTATTTTGGAGTACACACTTTGGTGACTAATTTTTGTGCTTTTCTTACACATCCATTATATTGGGTAGGCTAACTGCGTCCAAATTCATGTTTGTTGATCTTATAAATTCCACCACTTCCTACTGGTCATCACAAAGTCTGATGCATTAATTGTTCCTTCAGGACACAGTGTCTTGTCACCAAAAAACAGACCTCACAGTGCTTAACACCGAGCTTGGTGGTTCATGTTGTAAAAGGAGTGAACTGCCTTCTCTTTTAAAGTCCCTACTTTTTAAAATAGGCTACCTACTCGGATTACTTTAGCCACCCAAATACAGATGTAAGCAATAGTTATTTACATGTATCAACTATCTTAATAGAAAACACTGACCTTAGGCCTGAGAGCCTAAGGCTGGTGAAGCAGTATGTGGAACGGAAGAAAGCGCAAAAATAAGTTTGGCCCAATTGTGCTGGTTTTGGCTGGGTGTCCTGGTTTGGGCTAGAACAGAACCAATTTTCTTCAAGTAACTTTGCTTTTTAGTTAAGTCTCTTCCGAGAAGCTGCACTCTCTGAAATTAACTGCATGTTTTTCCAGACAGTAGCTGCTTCTAGCAGTGATAAGGCTCGGTGTTGATAGTTAGTGCTGGAACATCAGTAGCAATGGTATGCAGAAAGACTCTTGCTTATAGTTATCCCTATGGAGACCAAGGCTGATGCTTGCTTCTGCTGACTTTCTTGTGCGCCGGAACTGAAAGAGCAGAGAAGTCGTCACCCCTGCGACCCTGCGGTGGGGAGGAGCGGGTCGGACAGGTGACCCAAAACTGACCAAAGGGAGTATTCCATCCCATACGCGTCATACTCGGTATAAAGCTGAGGGATCACGAGGGTCACACTCTCTTCTTCTGTGGCCTGTGTCCGAGGAGGACTCTGTCTGATTCTTCTGCCTCCGATCCCGATCCGTGCATTCCTGAATCCAGCTCCTGCCTGCTGCTGCTGAGTACACTCTGGGACTTTCCTGGGGCGTGCCCCGCAGCGTCCGGGTGATGTATTGGTAATCGGTGGAGGGGGGGGAGCTTGATATTGGTTTTGTACATATTTGTATATCTGTATATATTTAATTATTATTTTTCCTATTATTATTATACATTATTATTGTAGTTAGATTAAAGCTGTTTTAACTTTTCCAACCCATAAGTCTCTTTCCCTTTTCTCTTTTCCCCAATTTGGGGAGGGAGGAGGTTAACAAAGAGCATCTGTCATCCATTTAATAGCCAGCCCAGCTTTAAACCATAACACTGGGATAGAGTTAATTTTCTTCACAGTAGCTAGTATGAGGCCATGTTCTGGATTTGCGCTGAAGACAGTGTTGATTACACAGGGATGTTTTAGCTGCTGCTGAGCAGAGCTTACACAGAGCCAAGGCTTTTTCTGCTCCTCACCCCACCCCACCAGTGAGGAGGCTGGGGATGCACAAGTAGTTGGGAGGGAACACAGCCAGGACAGATGACCCCAACTGACCACAGGGATATTCCACACCATATGATGTCATGCTCAGCAATAAAAGCTGGTTGTTTGTCTTCCCAAGTAACCATTACGTTCCTGGAGATGGCTGAACACCTGTCTGCCCATGGGAAGTGGTGAATGAATTCCTTGTTTTGCTTTGCTTGCATGCGCAGCTTTTGCTTTGCCTATTAAACTGTCTTTATCTCAACGCATGAGTTTTACCTTCTGATTCTCTCTCCCATCGCATCAGGGAGGAGTGACTGAGCAGCTGTCTGGTGCTGAGTTGTTGGCTGGGGTTAAACCACAACACCAATTCACAAGCAAGTCCCAGGTGATACTATCAAATACCTGTGTGCAGCACCAAAACTGGATGCTTGCCACCCATGATCAGTGGCTTCAGGCCACTACTTAAAGTGCTTTTGGGATTCTTTGAGAAGGTGAATAAAACGCATGACTGCTAGCAATCGTAACAAAAACAATATCCAAACTCATACTTTACAAACTATAATTTCATGACAAAGATTAGTATTTGTTATTAATGATTTCTATAGTGTTAAGTGCCAAAGGCACACAAGCCTAGACCCTACAGCTCTATACAAATGTAACTTAAGAAGTAATGGAGGGTGGTGGCATTCCTGGCTGGAATTCAGCTTAAGATTACAACAACTAATGTAAATGTCTTGATGTGGCCTAGGTTTCCCAATCTCCTATTACAGTCAATGGAAGTCTAGCCAATGCGGTCAATAGAGCCTAGAGGACTACTCAGCTGACCAGCAAGTCGGCATCTCCTTTACAGTGAGAGAAACAGCTCTTCAAGCTCTTTGTTCATTCATTGACTTGATCTGTATCATCTGTAATGGGAGTTTAGACACTTAGCACACTTGCAGACATGCAAATTTAGACGTCTTCATTTGGAGGTGAATCCTATCTTCCTGTGTGTCAGACAGCTCAGAAACCGGATACAGGAAAGCTACAAAGAGGTAACACAATGCAACAACAGAAAAGTGTAACAACAAAGGCACTGACAAAATTAATTCCTGTTAATGATTATAAAGCACAACATAAAAGACGAGGCAATGCATTTCTAAAGGCCATCTACCTTGTCACTAACTACCGCAAACTGAAAAAAGACGCCCTTTGTCACACAGAGCAGAACTAGGTACAAGCTCTGCGGATACACTTAAACAAAATGTTTTGGGTATAAGCAGTCACAAACATGCTCATGAGCACTGACACAGTGGACTATAAGCCCACACCTGCTGCACTGGACACCAAAGACTATATTCCTATTCCTCTTGAAACAGCATGTTTAAGATGAGCACATTTAATTTTAAATAGGCAGTCTCAGGCACCAGGAACGAGTTTACATGTGTGACTGTTTAGCAAGTCTGAAATTCAGATATAATGCACCCAAGCACACCACCAGAGAATAAAAAGCTCTCTCCATGCTAAATCCTTCAAACCTTCATATGATCTTTATATCCAGAGAAAGGTAATCCCCAAATTAGAACATGTTCTGGAAAAAGAGAGGAACAAATCCCAAGAACAGATTAAGAAAAGCCAGTGCTCCCAGTGTCCAAGAGATTCACCACCTCCAAAGGGGGAATGAAGGGGAATGAGGACAACAGAGACCATCTGATGAACTTCATGAATGAATACAGCCAGAAACGAGACTGAGTGGATCAGAAGTGACAAGGAGGCATGGTACTCAAGGATCTGTTGATGATTTTATCAGCAGTGACAGACATATACTGGTAATGAAGTTTGTGGTTTAATAGGTGCTACAGGCAGAATGGCTTTGGCATCTTCACCCGTGGGGTGATGCCCCAAGAAGGTTTAGAGAGATGCCAACAGGTAAGCAAAGATCGAAAACAGTCCTCACAGAGGAAAGGAACATGCTGTAAAGACACACTTGCTGATTTCTCAAAAATTTGAATGCTATACTTACATACATGGCCCAATAGTATGTGCAAATCAAATAAAATACTGTTCTGTGGACCACTGTCAAAACAAGTTTATTTATAAAAGGAGGGGTTAAAGAAGGGGACAGTGTGGTAACAGTAGTACACTTATCTCCGTCTTTGATGGTTCAATACTATTGCAAGAACTACAAACGGTACGTAGGAGGACTTGGAAGATTTAGCTGACAATCAAAATTTTGACTTAATTTGCAAAAGGGAGGTCTGATAATTCACATGACTGATAGTAATACAAAGGGCTAAAGCTTGTTTGGGAAAAAAATAAAGAAGAAATGACGACAGAATTTTAAAAATGTGTTTCAAGTAGGCATACTTTCACAAATGCAGAATTACTTGGGAGAATCCCCAAGTACGTGGCGCTAGTTCTTTAAATAAACAATACTGACCACACGGAGTGCAAAGCCTCCTGCAAAGGAATAATGAGGATCGTACAATGAGACCACATTGTCTTAGTTAGGACCTCACTGTTGATCTCACAGCATGCAGGGAATGGAAATGAGGTCAACTTACTAAGCAAGAATACCACAGCAGAACATGGTATAATGGGCCAAAATTAGACACAGTTGGCAAGGGACACATCAAACTCTGAAAGAAATAATTCCCTAAGTACATTAGGACCAAGGAAGATGACGAAAAAAAGTTAGCCCACTGTGCAACACAGGGGAAAAACCAGAGGGATATGGAGACAAAGTTAATGTTCATACTGCCTTTTTTGCATCCATCTTCACCACAAATCTGCTGCATCGAGGTGCTTCATATAATCAAATATCAGCAACAAAAGGCAAAAGTGTAAGATCTCACTCTTGAACAAGCAAGGAGATAAATAGGTATTACTTATATGCATTCAAATAAGCTGGGCTTGATAGACTATCCTGTTAAATGCCCAGTCATGAATCTATTTCAGAACTGTTAAAAGATGGATTGCAGAGGAGTGAAAAGGACAGCTGAAAATTTGTATGTGCTAGCTATATGTATACAGAACATATGCATCACCTGTGTCTAAATAAAAGGATACACACAGCTAAGGACTTACAGACTAAAACAGCTTCAGAAGAACTCTATGGCCTACACACAGACAACTAATTATTTTTTGACATGCCCTAGAGCGTCCTAAGATATTCATATGGACACATTCTGGGCATATACAACCCAGAACCTACACGGGATCTGTAACCTTTCGAAGAAGTTGGGTACCAGACTACATTACACAGCGCATCTCAATTGACACATGAAGCCTACATTTAAATATCTTGCTTGCTCCTCCTTCTTCAAGCTCTGGAGAATATGTGCAAAGATTAAAGCACAAGATATCACACTATACACAACTGCCTGGAAGTTAACAAGGAGTTGAGCAACAGCCAACATGGATTTGTCAAGAATAGGTCATGTCAAGTCAGTCTATTTTCTTTCTGACAGCACAAAAGGCCTTGTGATAGAAGAGAAACAGCACAAGTTTTATATTTTGATTTTAACAATGTCACATGACATTTTTCCAAGAAAAGCTTGGATGTATAAATTGTAATTAGGTGGCTACAGAACTCAGAACTATTTCTTGGGGAACTATTGTTTATTTATTATCAACTGTGAGGCTGTATTTCAAGGGCACGATAAAAAAATGGAAGGAATTTGCAAATAACCTCAGTCAGAGAGGGACTGAGTACACTGAAATCTACAACTGAAATTCAGAATTCTCTTGATGGATTTGAGAATTACTTTGGAAACAACAGGGATAAGTAGGGCATTGCAATACTGGCAAATGCAAAGTTTCAGACATAGTAATACATAACTAGAGAAATACAAAATGAAGAAGCTAAGTGGCTATGCAATGCTTCTGTAGAAAAGTATTTGTTTGCAGCTTGTAAGCATGTGGGCTGATCACAAACTGAATATAAGTTGACTTTGCTATAAAATTGCAGAGAAGGTGAGTACAACACTGGAGGTTATAAATGGGAGTACTGCGTAAAAACACAGAAATCAGTTCTGCTCTTCTTCGTGTTACTTATCACTTGAACTGGAGTAATATGTTCCATTTTGATTGTTGCAACTCAGAACTGCTGCAAAGTCCAAAGAAGACAAATGCAGCTGAGCACAGACTTGAGGTCCTAGATCTACAAAGACTGCATTAATAAGGGCTGCTTCTCAAGAAACAGAAACAAGGAGATGGGGAATGGTTTACCGCCTTCAAAATGAACAAAGTAATCTCCATGCTCTCCACGTAGATGCTGAACTGAACAAAAAATAATAGTTGAATTGCAGTGAGATTCAGATTAGACACTGAGGAGAAAACTTTCTAACAGTGAAAATAAGGAAGCACCAGACTCATTTGGTGAACTCTCCAAACAGCCAAAAAATCTGTTAGACAATGTCTATCAAGAAAAACAGGCATTGTTGATTCTGCCTTAGTGTAGAGAAGACTAGATAAATTTGTCCTTCGTGTATTTTCTATGTCAAGATATAAAAGATGCTAAAGAAGTTTAAAAATACATTAGTAACAGTGTTTTCTCAGTTTCCAAAGCTAAAGGAGAGTACATCAAATTGCCATCTATCACATCACCATTAAAAAGAAAACTAAAAGCGCTTTTGCATGCACTTCTCTTCTGAACAATCGTCAGCCTCCTTTTTTAAAAGAAAGGGGCTTAAGTCAGTCCTTGTATTCTGTCTTCAAGGCCTCTGGCCTCTTAATGCACCCTTCCAGTGGAGTCACTCTATGCAATCTAGTGTAACTTACTACAGCTCATGATTCATTTCTGAAACAACCACTCATTTGGACAGAACAACCTTCAGAAACACTGATTTTGTAAGATAATGGCTTAGCTTTGCCTGCATGGAATTTAAATCTTAGAATGCAATTAGTTCCAAAATATCTTAAATGGATGTCATAGCATGGAACATTGCACTGTCTTCTGGCTCTGTTAGTACTGTGGACACATTCTCTCAGTTTCTGGAACCGTCTTTCTCAAACACAAATCCACTATGTCAGCCACCACAATTATGCTTCATGATGGCTGGAAGGAGCCTTACTGACTCATCAACAACTCCTTTGCTAGCAGTTGATAGCTTCAGGCATATTAAAAGCCAAATTAGATACTTTCTGTTCTTGAGGCCAAGTGTGGCATCCTTGTAGAACAGACTTCCCATTAAACCCAAGAGCCAGAAATTATCATTGGGAAATACAGAATGGCTGCAGAGAGTACTGTTGTAAGGCCATATGCTTTGCCTGTACCAATGTTTTCTAGAAAAAAATGTTACCATCGCAAAATGGACAAGGCTCTAAAAAGGGGAACAGAACTTATTACTGTATGTGCTCTTGTCAGTCTCTGGACTGTTTCATTTCTAACTAACACATTCTTCAGGAACTCTACCAAGATCTGCTTACACTTACATAAGCCTAAATTCTATATAATAATGCAAAACAATCATTCTCCTGTTCATTACTTTGGCTAATGATCTGGGAACCAATAATGTCGAGCAGTTCTTCACAGCTAGAGCTCTCCCTGTCAACTAGTAGTTGGCAATTATAAAACTTCTATCCATCTGAAAAAAATACTTTTAAGTGAACTTGCATATATTTCTAGTATGAAAATCATTGAGGAAGTTTCTCCATTTCCTATAGAATACTGCTGACTGTTCAAGTATGCCATTACCTATCCAAAAGTCATTTTTCCACTTACACAATGACCATTCAAAAAGATTGTGATAAATGGGACCAAACCAAAAGGATGCTCTAACAGTTGGCAAGTCTATAATAGAGAATGAGTGTGAATGCGCTTGGGTAAGAAAAGGAAAAGCATCTGTAGTTGTCACAAAATATCTGTAAGTTCTGTTAAACAGTTGCTGCATTTCAGATGATAGTGTTTCTGCTACATAACTCAATGTTAAGCAAAGATACTATATTTTTCAGCAGTCCGTAATTTGTGAGTGGTACCATATGGTAACAATATCAGATAAAATCAGAGGTTGAACTAACCCTTAATAATTGCAAGGAACAGATCATGTAGATAAAGCTCGTGAAAGACCACATAATAGCAATTACTAGAAAAACTGTCAAATAAAAGATTTCTATTTCTATTTAGCTTAGCTGGCATAAGACTGAAAAAGGGGATTTTTATTTTCCATAAATATTTCCATCCATTTGATATAACTCTGGCTACTACTCATACATATGCATCCACCATCTTCTATTTACATCAGTTAAACTCTGCCAACAATCAGTGCTAAGTTTGAGTATGCAAAAGACTTCCATGGGTTAGTTGCCTATTGTATGAAATACAGCACTTGATTGTTACTAAAGTTGCTGCTCTTCACATTTAATTTGGTTCTGGTAGACTAAAAAGCCCAAATCCAGTAATTTTTCTTCAGAATATTTTTATGGCTTATGTAAATTTTGATGTCCTTCTCTAGATTCTTTCCACAGTTCCTGAAGTGAACCGGCCATGCTTAATATTCAAGATGATGACTTAATATTTATTTAATGAAAGGGTATTTTCTTCAGTGCAGCCTCCCTGTTGTTATTGCTTAAAGGCTGACTGAACAGATGTTTCTCCTGAGCTGTCCATAACCATGACATCTTCTTTTCAAATCTGATTTAAAAACTAGCAATGGAATAACCTACATTATTATTTCCAGTGCAAGACAGTGTATGCTTTCCTACACTAAAGCCCCACTGCCACCATTAAGCTTCAATATTTAGCTTAGACTGCCTTACTATAGAACTCCTCAGTATGGGACTACCTCTGAACTTTTTGGGTAAACCTCAGACGGTAAGGGAAACATTTGTCCACAAAAAGACAGAGCTCAAAGTTCACAGGAAATACTTGCAGGTGCGACAGATAATTCGTATTTCCCTCAGAACTGGCAGAGAACCAGAGTCTGGAGATCCAGAAAAAGGAACTACAAGGGGATAAACCAGTGGCACCACCAGACCCTGAAAAAAAAACCTGTGTGAGGGGCCCCAAGAGAAAAGCTGAGAACAGCAAAACAAAACCATCTTGAATTCAAGCTGCCACACAGTGAACGGCAAAATAAAAACACTGGACTTTAATAAATTATTAGATTAGTAGCTGCACAAGCTTGATTCAAGAAATTAAGTATTCTGTAAACTCTTTACAGAAAGTATGCTAGCACACCCTTGCAAGTGATGTCAGTGTAGGGAAAAAAAAAAGAGACAGGAACCCATCAGCTTAAAGCACAAGCTTTTCATTAATGTCCAAGACAAGAAAGAACCATATTGAAAGTACTAACCTGGCTGTGTTATTAAACTATAATAATACACTTCAGATGGGGATAAAAAAAAATAAGATATACTAACAAAGAAAAACAAGAACACTAACAAATCATCTTAAATCACATTAAGGAGCTAGCCTGTTGCTGAACAGCTAACATGTTGTGCTTGTACTTCTCCAGGATTTCACACATATGCGTGGTAGATTCAAATCGTGGGGGGAAAAAAAAAGGGAAATAATGCCACAAAGAAGCCAGAACATTACAAAGAAACAAGCACCAACCAGGATGGAGCTCTCAAGAAAAAATCATTACATCAATCTAACTGCTTTCTCTGATAAGTCTGAGGAAAAAGCAGTAGATATCACCTGCAGAATCATACATAGAATCACGTGGGTTGGGCATGACCTCCAGAGGTCATGAAGTTTTCAAAGCTATTCCGATTAGAGCAGCTTGTTTAGGGCCTCGCCTATCTGAGTTCAGAGAATGTCTGAGAAGAGAGCTTTCACAGCCTCTCTGGACAACCTTTTCCAGTTCTTGACCACTCTTGCTGTTAAAATATTTTTCCTGATAATCAAATCAGAATTTCCCATGTTTCCACTTGTTTCCATCACCTCTAATGCTATTACTGTGTGCCTCTAAGAAGGCATCTGTCTTCTCTGCAACTCCCATTAGCTAGCTACGAACTGCCAGGAGATCTTCTCGCAACCTCCTCTTCTCCTGTGTGAACAAATCCAGCTCTCTGTGCTACAGCCTCTTAACCATCTTGATAGCCCTCCACTGGACTTGCTCCGATATGTCAATGTCTTTCTTGAAAGAAAGGGTGCCAATGATCACTTCTCTTGACCTGCTGGCTGTGGTCCTGCTCATTCAGCCTAGGATACTGCCAGCCTTCTTTACTGCCAGGGTGCAACGCTGGCTTTTATTTAACTTGCTGTCTACGAAGACGCCAGGGTTCTTTCAGCCTTTTTTGAAGATGGGTGCAACATCTCCTTTTCTCCAGTCATTGGGGACCTTCCCTGATCTTTAGGACTGTTGTGGTGTAGGCCCCGCTTCCCCCTACTAACAAGTCGCATTGCAATGTCAGATCATTCAGCACCATATGAGAACAAAGAGCTGGGATAATTGGGCACTCTA
>VZSC01018599.1:800170-848325 GCA_013398225.1 Steatornis caripensis
TCATATCTCTGGTGGTGATTCTTTGAGCGACCGTTAAACCTTAACCACTCTCCCCCGTGACAAGGACCTTTCAAATATGATAGAGTGGCCTTGCAAAGACATTATCCAGCTCTCTCAGCACCTTCAAATGCATTCTATTGCATCCCATGGATTTCTATGGGTTAATTTCTCACAAGTATTCTTAACTTGGTCCTTAGCTACCACTGGCAGTTCTCCTCTTTGAACACTTTTACAAAGCTCAGAGGCCTGGGAGATCTTGCTGGTGAAAACGGAGGCAAAGAAGGCATTATGTCAGCTGTATATGTGTTCATAGTCATTAAATCGCAGAATCCATTCAGCAATGGTCTCAAATTTTCTTTTTTAGTCTACTACTACTTATTCTTCGCTCCCCTCAGGATCTTGAACTCCACTTCCTGGTCACTATAGCTATGGCTAGCACAATCATTTATTATTACACCCCCAACCAGCTATACAATGGTATTGAACAGCAGATCCACCTGTGCATTGATTGCCCCCAGTTGCTTACTCCATTACCAGAGTCAAGAAGTACCCTGACACTCTCCAGAAATCTTCCTGTTTGTATTTCATTGTGTTGCCCTTCTAGTGACAACAGAGAGGTTAAGTCCCCATAAGGTCTGCGATACAGACTTCCTCAAGTTATTTAAAGAAGAGTTTACCCACTTCATCAGTCTATCAAAGAATAGTTGAGCAGGATCATCTAGAGCCAGTTGCCCAAGACCATGCCCAGATGGCTTTTGATTATCTCCAAGGACAGAGAATCTACAACCTCTCTAGGCAACCCGTGCCCTCACTAAAAAAAGTTTTACCTTATGTTCATATGGAATCTACTGTCTTTCGGTTTGTGCTTATTGCCTCTGGTCCTGTCACACCCTTCCTCCAGGTATTTATACACATTGGTAAGATTCCCTCTGATCCTTCTCTAGTTCAAGTCCTAGGTCACAAAGGCCTTTCCTCATATGAGAGATGCTCCAGTCCCTTAACCCTCTCAGTGGCCCTCCACTGTAGTCCACAGTAGCTCCATGTCTGTCTACTGGAGAGCCCAGAACTGGACAAAGTATTCTAGGTGTGGCCTTACCAGTGCTGAGTTAGATCAGATGGTCTAGCAAACTTCCATCACAATGACGTCCGTGACACTTACTTCCCTTCTGACCCTGACCCCTAAGATCTGAACCAGACCATAATCCACCTTATAGAAGAGCTCCATACACATACGCGGCTCCCTTGAGGGTAACCACTCCCTTTGCCTTCTTTGCCTGTCTTTTCGCAAGAGAAGCAAATTTTCGTCAATGGTTTTGATATAAACGAAAAAAGGAAAGAGAAACATGCACAGAAAGGCACAGTATAATATTGGCGAGGAGCAAAAAAAGGGAGGGGAATGAACAGTAAAGGAGTTGGTAATTACCAAGTTTAATACAAAACGTTGCTGATTTCAGGTCTTGAGGACACAGATGGTAGGAATGTGGAAGAAGTAATGCAGTTGGAAGCCACAGAACATTTTAAAAAACAGACAGGGCTTGCCAAAAAACACAGTGACAAAAGAATAGCAACTGTTTCTTTGCGTGAAGATGAGGAACATTTAGAGGCTCATCTCAAACACAAAAATACATGCACACACTTACACACAGTGCTATGACTGAAAAGAAAAATCTATCCTTTCTTAAAACAGCAGTGTTGGATTTAAACCCAACAATGGAAGAGGTTCTGAGTTTCAAGTAGGTAAATAGAAGCATGAGAAAATTGTTTCTGACCAGATGCAACTATCAGGACCTTTTGTGCTGTTGTGACCACAAAACAGTTCTAGTAAAGCTGAGAAGTACACAAATGATAAGACAGATACGCTCAACACAAAGGAACACAGTAGATGGTAACACATGGATCTGACTTAAGAGCTGCTCCCAGAAGAACAAACTCAGCCACCCCAACTTCATGTTTTAGGTAGGTGACATGGAAAGATACCAGCTTACACTATGTCTCTCACTGCAATTCCGACGTAATACAACTTGAGTGCTAATGTTCACTCTGTATAATCTCTCTTCCGTGGGTCTCACCTGTTCACAGTAGAGTATAACCTGACGCAGAATACAGCTAAATTTTATTTAGTCCTGATTATGAAGTTATCAATCCTTGTAAGAAAAACTCTTGTCATTCCCAACTGATCATCAACATAACGTAAACAGTTTGTCCTCAAATACAAAATGAAAAGACAGATTCTGATGACAGATGGTGAAAGCAATTCTGAATATTACTTTAGTCCTTTAAAATATAACCAGACTAAACTTAGAAGTAAAACATCAAAGGATGAAAAAGAAAATATCTACTACTATGGGAATAATTGCTTCAGACAAGAGAAGAAAAGGAAGGAGAGTCTTTTAAAGAAAGAAACAAAGACCTTTTCCATCTTCACTAAAGTGGGAAATATGCCGAGTAAGACTGAAGAATTGCAAACATATGTTTTAAAAATGAAATGTGACTTGTTAATTTAGACCTTGTCTAAATCAAGAAGACAAGTGGGATAGCTATATTCATTCCAATACACTGTAGTGTCAAAAAAGACAATAGAATCAAACCTGGTTGAGCTCAGATGCAAGAAATTAAACGAAGAATTTAAGGAGAATAATAAATCTGGCAAAATGAAACGATAAAGAATGTTTTAAAATGAAACAAAACCCAAGTAAAACGTAAGGAAAACCAAAATATGCAGCAAACTACCTTCTAATGGCATTCAAATTATAGAAATTACGATTAAAATGTATATTTCCATTACATTCATCATACAGGTACCAATCCCAAGCACATTAGAACATGCAACAGACAGCAAGTATTTATAAAGGTACTAGAAGAGGCACATAAGCCTAGAAAAGAAAGATAAAATAGATTGTATACATCAAGGCAAGTATGTATGAAACTTGTTATAAAAAGATGCTCAGAGACTTTGAGAAAGTAACACAGTATTAAATTATACAACATGCTGGGAAAGGTGGAAAAAAAGAGATGTAAGCAGCCAGAGTCTATCCATCTAGCTTTTCATAAAAATAAAAGACATATGTCTTTGACCCGAAGAAGCAGAAGGTGAGGGGAAGTTACAAGTAAACATCTAAAATTAGTCAGTCATTTTTTATGAGTGTCATAAACGAAAACCCTGCACCCGATCCCTTTCCTCTAGGTGTTAGAAAACATCGTCCTCCCATGCAAATAAAAAAAAAAAAAGCCTGTATGTCCTTAACACAAGAAGGAACAAGCTAAAGGAAATTTGCGTTTAAATAATGCAAAGACAAAGAATAGCAATGCTCTGAAATAATTAGGGGAAAAAACCTTCACTCTCTTTTTTATTTAAGCAAAACAAATATCCTGAAGAGGGGGAAGACAGGGAGAGAGCGGGAGAGGGAGTAAGAGAGGGGCAGGACAGGGGAGAGAGGAAGAGGGGGGGAGAAGGGGAGGGAGAAAGAAAGAGTGAAAAGAAAGAGAGAGACTGCAGCAGAAGTATGGATGGATCACTTGGGCTTGCTCTTCTTTTCGCTGCATCTGCATCCAACATCCTGTTTCAAGTCCTTGGCTGTCTTCAGATTCAGAACTGTAAGAAATGTTCTGTTCTCCATCTAATTCCAGTGCAGCCCTACTGTGGCAACACTGGAGGCACTGCAGACCAATTCACATCACTTAATTATTAACATTTTGCAAGGAAGGAACAGCTGAAATGCTACACACCGCAGTACTGCAATGCATCCTTAATAGCCACATAATTTGAAGCCTGCCGGGCCCTCGTGTCCATACATTTTACCGTTTATGTCCAATATTAGTTATACTCCCACAACACAGCTCCGAGCACAAAGTATTTTGAAAAGGCACTTGTGCAAGTGCTTTCCCACTGGAAGGGAGGTGTTTTTTCAAATCTTACATCTTTTTAAAGTATTAATAATTTTGTCAAATGTAAATGAACTGGTATTGTATACAAGGCCCTCTTTTTTTTAAGCACTAACAGCTGTGCACTGTACTTTATAAAATTTGTTTGGAGGGAAGGAGAAGGGAACAAAAGCTTCACTAGTCTGGATCAGGCGAACAACAATGAGCGCAGGGCCCCTCACACACCAGAAGGACTTAAGGAAAAGGGTGCTGCAGAGACAGCTGTGGCTTTTGTATTTTCAGCCTTCAGTGGGCACAGNGATCAGGTGAACAACAATGAGCGCAGGGCCCCTCACACACCAGAAGGACTTAAGGAAAAGGGTGCTGCAGAGACAGCTGTGGCTTTTGTATTTTCAGCCTTCAGTGGGCACAGCACTACTGCTGTGTCCTACTAGATATCCTGAGTTGAGCAATTCCAATAGTTCTGCTAGCACCTCTGCAAAACTTGTTTGTAAAGGTGAGACATGCTTTAAGCGTGACAAGAGCTTGTAGGGCTTGAGAAATGAAATAAGAATTGCCACAACATGGGTGCGGCATGGTAGAAAACACCGATTCGCACTTCTGAAATACTGTGACCAAGCCTGCAGAAATACAAGAACATGACACTTAATCAAAAATGTAAAGCTTCCTATTCACATATGTGTAAGTACTGATACTGAGGAGGACCTCTAAGGATTATTGCAAACAAGCAAACAAGAATTCCATTACCACATCAATCAGAGCAGCCAGACTGCAATGCAATTGCAGCGAGCTAGGGAAGCTAAGAGAGTATTCCTGCAGCTAAAGCCAAAAGGGATTTTGAAGTAAAATCCTTCAGCCTTCAATACATGTAAAGTGAAACTGATGTTTGTTGTTAATACATGACTGCGAAATGTGCAGATACACCATCCATACAGCTGTGTTTGGTAAAAAAGGTATTAACTTGCAGCACAAGGACAGAGGGGCCAGCTGGGGGTAGTAACCTCTCTGAACACCCCTGGCTAGATGAGCTCGGGAATCAGAGCCCCAGAATCTTATTGAAAAGGCAGCTTAAATGCTTTGGAATTTCTTCATCCATCTAGTCTATAAGATACCTATATTAAAACTACCCTAATAAAGCTGTACAAATAAAGCACGTTACAACAATGCCACGCTATCCATATCAGCCAATAAAACCAAAGAAAAAACATGAGGTAAAGGGAGAAACGTGACATAAAATGACCTTCAATTACTACACACACAGGGGTGCCAATTTAACAGCTTTTTAAATATGCTTAGGTGCAGAAGACATATGTTACATTTAACCTTTTATTGCAAATGTTCTCCTCTGAACTAAGTGCTTTTGTCATCGTCCCTAAAACTATTTCAGTGTAAAATTCAAACACTTACAGGAACATAATAGTAAATATTTGAAAGCTACTGATGACAGAGAATTGAAAAGGACAGGTAAAAGGTTGCAGTATTAGCAGAAAAGGCAGCCAAGTAAGATAAGGTAGCCGTTTAGCTACTACTACACAGTAATTCCATGGAGAGAAACGTAAAACACGCCTGGGAGCGTACAATATGCACAGGGCTAATTTCTGCAGTTTGATGTCTTATAAAGAAAATGCTGGAAAAGTCCAATGGCAAATATAATCCTCAAGTACAGATGAAGTTAAGAAAGCAAACAGGATGGTTATTCTGGTACAAGGAATGGTGAAAATAAAGCTTTGCTTGCTCTCTTTTAATATAAAACTAATATACAGTAAGATATATACTAAACAGTATTTATTTTATTATTTTGATTACAAAGAATAAAATAAATACTGTCAGAATGGCAGATACCAGACCTCTCTCCTTGTCTTCTACAAGCGTAAGAATTCTGTTTACTGTTCATTACCCGCTCTCCACTGCAGAACACAAACTGACGTGCTTGGGAGTAGGAGTAATTTGTGCACATCAAAAACAATGGTTACCTTTAGTTACCTACCATTGCTTAAATGGCAGGAACAGATACTAAGCTGATTCATACTTCCTGACAGCAAAGAGGTTTGGAAACGCAATTCTGTAGATAACCTCCCCAAAATTACTTCTATTTTAAACAGAACAGAGAAAATAACTAACTGACATCAACCAGTGCCTTTTTTCAGTGCAAGGTGAAAGAGAATCTTTGCAAGGTGATATAATCACTGTGGAAGTGCCAGCATCAACCTAAACTGAGTAGGAGAAGACAGAAACACAGAACCTGCCCTGACCTTAAAATGACAGGATGCTGTAATGTTATTACGTAACAACAACACTGGCACTGACCCAAGAGACAGTTACTATTTTGGGATCCACTGATTTAGAAATTAAAAGAAAGATATTAAGGTGGGGTTTGACCCATTTTAGAATCTTTTGATTTGTATGTCATGTTTTTCTTTTTAGTAGATTGGCTTACTAGAAACCTGAAATATTCACAGGCACTTCTGCGATACTACATGCCTTAAGCATCTCCTTAAGAATATTTAAGTTTAGAGCTTTGAATTTAAGTAACTGCCTCGACTATCTATAAACTGTAGATTGATTCAGAAAACAAAAGATTGCTAAATTTCTTTCATAAAACAAGTAAAGCTAAGACAAGATACATTTTTTACTAGGACATCCTCAACTGTTTTAAACGCTCTTCATGAGTAGGTTTGGTCAGATAAAATGGCTCTGCGACCTAACATGCAGATCTGAGGACGCTTTGAGACTCTTCGTGGCTATCTTTGCAGAAGGAAATTCTCATCCTCTGTGAAAGGGCAGAGCAGGTGCAAACCACAAGAGGCTCAGAGGAGCCCAATATTACCAGAAGAGAAAATACAGGACAGGGAGTTAAAGTAAAGATCTCAAAGATCAGAAATTTTCTAAGCATTTGTGGTGTCTGGAAAGATACACTTTTTCAGAGCCGTCAGGCATTTTGTTAGCTCTCTGAGCAAAATCACTGCTACTATTCAGATGAGGCAGCACTTCTCCTCTTGGAAGCTTACTACGTGGGTGTATTTCCCTTTGTTTTGCCCATATCCCAGCATTAACAGCAGGAATTTGACTCCCCAGTAGCAGCAACAAGGAAAGCTGGTGTAGACAAGATATTGCCAGGTGCCATTCATTTTCAGCATCCTGTCATACAGACCTGTTACTCATCCTTGCATAACATACGTTGTTTAATTAATACTTAAAGAGGCACTGATGCAGTATAGCATCAGAGAAATTTCCTGCTTTGAAGGTGTTTGCTGAGAGGTGGTCAGGAAGGCTTCTGTTACATGTAATTATCAGCTTGATGTATTAATATTAGAAGCAGGTATTTCTTTGATGAAAATTCCATTGTTCTTCAGCTGTAGAATGTTCTCATTAGAGCTGAAATGAAAAATACTTTGCTGGGAGTTGTGACAACTATTTTGTGCAGACACTTTGCCTTCCATGTAGTTGCCATACCTACATGTTTTCTTTATTGCCAGCTCAGTCATCCAGGTCTCGTGGGGGATCACCCAACAGGCTTCTGTATCAGCTGAGCTTTAAGGTTTTTGGAGCGTTTGAGTCCATATAGATTAACAAAGAGCTGAAAATCTGGATGTTCAAGTTTCAGACATGAGGTTTCTAGTATGCAGTAATGTAACATTTCGGAGCAGTCTGCTAAACAGACAAGTCTGGGTCCTGGCTGCTTCTTTGAACAATATCCACATACTATTTTACTCTGAACCCAAATGACAGCAAATAAAATCATTGATAAAACATATCTGCCATAACTGTCAGCTTGCTCCAATTTTTTTTATAAGCATTTTGAATACAGAAATTACACAGAGGCCTCATTGCTACTGAAATACTATTTAACATATAAGCTGAAATCAATTTCAAGTGTGAATAACTGATGATACAATTTATCTTTTCCTAAGGGAAAAAAAAAATCAAAAGCAATGATCCTACACTTCCACTTTGTCAAAAACCTAGCTGGAGTAGGAAAAATGACAGCACCAACATCAGCAGAGTTGTTCTCAACTTCTTCCATTCTGGGACATCTTTCTTAAGGCCTTTTGTTCCATAAGGGGCTCCCATGGCTCCCTGATCGCAACCACAAAACTTGAGAACAAAAGAAAAATCAGAAAACACATCCCATGAAGCTCCTGACTTGGCCCTGAACTTTTTTTGAACATATTAGACTAACCAGGGTTGAGAGGGAAGTCATTTATTTATAATAAACACTTGCACGCAAAAAAAAGAAAACCTCAGCTCCCTTAACTAATGGTTTCTAAAAATGCTTATTCAAACTGACATATGCATGACAAGTTTCAGCTCAGCACGATTTAAGTAGGAGGAGTTATACCGCCCAGAAAAATGGTGTTTATGACAGAAATGACAAAGGATCATTCATCATTGGGTTTTTCTATGTGAAGCAGTAATAAAGCCTAAATGAGACTGCACTTCATTAGTAATTTATTTCACAGATCACTATATATACACAAATAGCATAACTCTATTACATTTTTATAGTCCCATTCATTACAGTACTTCACATACTATATCCACTTGACAACACAGAAATGCAGCTTTCTCTGGGGAAGACAGCAGCAGGCAACTGCAGAGCCACGCACAAGGAGGAAACACTTCAGAGTCAGAAAAACAGGAGCAGGAATTCTCAGGCAAAACAAGAAAAGGACAATACAGACCAATGAAACTGAACCCTTAGAGATGAGCAGCTAACTCGAAGAATAGTTTTACACCATTTTTGCTTGCCTGGTGCCCCACTTGATTTGGATAGTAAAAATAAAAGAGGAAGACTGAATACTATTGCCGTGTCCAGTAGGAGTGACCAACACCAGAGCCTCCCACCAGAGCTCCCCGGCTGGAATTCCTTCTCCCTCTCACTTGATCCTTGAGCACTACACTGGCATTTTTCACTTGCCACAGGAAGGACAAGAATATCAGTTCAATTGCTTTCTTCAGTCTGTATCTGGGATGTTACTCTTTAGGCACAGCAAAGGACATATTCTCAGGTATTGAGAAAAGGGATGCAATTCTCTCTCTACTAAGACCTCTGCGAACTGAGGATTCGGGACTGTTTCACTCCCCACCAGAAAACAATCCTCAAACTATGACACTTACAGGTCAAACATTTCCATTAATCTTCCAGAGGTGAATGGAGACTCCTGCCTTCCAAACACACGTTAAAACATGGTATGCTACACGAACGCACAGAACGCTGTGAGAAGACAACAGACAGAAGGACACCTGTAAATGTCTCATAACTGCTTTTTTGTGACTAGTTCACTTGCGAACTAACCCTGTCCAATTATGAAGTGTTGGGCCTTTGAAATAACACCTGCAATGTATGCATTACGTGAACGCTTTCTGAAACAAAAATTAAAAAAGAAATGCGTTGCTTTTAACTAGTAAGGTCTGATTAAATTCAACAAATACTGTCTTGGTTTTCTTGCCAAAAACTCTGCTGTAAGAACCCTGATAAGAAGGTAAATGGCTTGTCGTTTCTAGAGTCTCCATTTTAAAAAATAAATTTTAAAGTAAGAAACTTCTAAATAAGGCCCCTGTACTTGAAATGTACTTCATGAACAGTAGGACCTTTGAAGGCTGGAGAGAAAATATGATTTTACCTAGCAGATTTTTTTTTTTTAATCTCTTCTGGTAAATTAACTAGAAAGAGAAAAAAAAAATCAAAGCTATCAGGAACATAGTTGCTGTGCACTAAGTTAAAATCCATTTTACAGCAGGAAAAAACGTTCTCTTAAAATTTGTCAATACTGACTTTGACTGCCTTATGGGAGTTTGAGAATAAATACATTCACATTGTTTCTCCTATGGTTCTGGTTTTAATGTTGTTAAATATTCCATTATCAAAGTGTGTAATTTCAAGTATCTAATTTGATAAGAGGCTGAGTAAATGTACATCAATATGATTTTTCTTTCGTTTTTTGTCTCATATTGCACTGCTTTCCCCTGTGTTACTGTGGTAGACACTAACACTTTAAGAAATGAAACCATCACATTTAGCCTACGGATTTAAGATGCAGGTTTTAATCAGCCATTTAAGTGACACGCATCTCTAGTTATTACATAAAATGAGGGATACTGACCATCTGCAAAAAATATAATGCGCTATAAGTAAGTTAATGTGTCTGAATTAAGTACATGAGTATTCCCCATAGAAATCGGTAAAACTGTTTAAATCCAGAAGTGAGGCAAGTGTGTAAATGAAATTGTTTTGGGCTCTCTTTACTATTTTAACTGCTAGACACGCTGGAAAT
Source organism: Steatornis caripensis (assembly GCA_013398225.1). Taxonomy (NCBI): domain Eukaryota; kingdom Metazoa; phylum Chordata; class Aves; order Caprimulgiformes; family Steatornithidae; genus Steatornis; species Steatornis caripensis. Next base: position 810,328 of record VZSC01018599.1, read on the forward strand.
ATTTTTTCTTGCTCCAAGAAGCCTGCAATCTGACCAACAAATGCAGGAAGGACCAAATGTTGTAGTAAACGACATGAAATTGAACTTCCATTTCCACTCTGTTACTCCCCAAATCATTCTCCTCAACAGAGCTGATTAACAAGCCATACGAGTCTATAGCCTTGAGTTCTGAACAAGAACTTCCTTAAATAAGGTGTGAATGAATGGATTCAGTGCACTGGAGCTGAGCAGATGCATATGTAGACATGTGTAAAAAAGGTGAGGAGGAGAAGAAACTAACAGAACTAATATTGACCTAGACATTGCTGGCAGAGCGCCCAGGAAGATCACAGATGAAAAGAGACTCAACACAAATAAAGTCTTGAAGACATGAAGTTTATCTTCAACACCATAGGTGGAAAAGCTAATTAAGAGATTGGCAGGTTCAGAAGATCTGCTGGCCAATTTCCATTTACACAAATCAGGGAGTTGCAGTTTTCAGAAAGAAAGGAAGCAGGAGCTAGTTGATGCTTAGATAAACTTTACAGTCATTCTAAATCTAATAGTTTTACCTAAGAAAGTATAGAAATTTTCTTCCTATGCTTTCTTGGAACAACTCCTAGTCAATCAAATCAGCCTATGCAAACACACTGTAAAAAAATCTCATTAAATAAAGAAGTATTGCATGATGCTACTTACCTGCCTGTCTACTTCCGGAAGCAAAAGCAGGAGGTATTGTTGAAAATGCTGAGGTAAAGAAGCAAAGGTGTGTTTATTTATTAAAGCCCTCAGGTTAGTGTTCACTAGAATAGATCCTGGTGTTTCTATGTCAATATCCTCAGCTTTGGTCCATTTCAAATGTCCTGGAGTAAATAAACAGAAATAACTTTAAACATAAATAAAGGAAGAGAGTAAGAACAATTCTTTTTAAGTTTTTAGCTTTTATTGTATAATACAGTAATCTCCAGGGAAATGGTACTCTGAGAAGGGCAACATAGCCTTTTCTAGGTGCCTTAACAGCTTCTTTTATATTCCCGGTATTTGTCTCTTGAGCTCTTACAGGTTCCATGTTCCAGTCAACATCACAGCTGACACATTCTTACTTCCAGCTCAAGGGACCAACTCAACTCAGGAGTAGCAGAAAATGGTCCTGTCATGTCATCAACATAATTATAAGCATTTATTTCTAAGCAAAAGGCTGCTTGACAAGGCTGATGTGAATCAATCATTATGGAGAGGTTTCTCTTTCACCGTGCTCAGCATCTGCCGTGCACTATGGCCTATGTAACTTGTCCCATAGCACCTGCTAAAAACTATCTGTGTGAATAGAGAGTGATCATAGCGATGAGAATATTTAACGTGTTAAATAAGTGTCTGAAAACATGCATTTTTCAGAATTTTCCTAAGAACCTGTGATCTAAAATGATCACCACACAGAAGACAGCAGCAGGAATTATTGGAGGTTTAGAAAACAGGATCTGTGAGGAAAAATACAAACTCAGGAGTGAGTAAGATAAAGACTCAGCAGAGGGAAGTGGAAACACATGAACGGCTGATGCGCAGGGGTAAAGAACAATGTCTTGTTACTGTCCACAGCGGATAGCAAAGGCAATGAGCTTAAACTCTCCCACAGTAAGAAATCTTTCTCTTGAGATGCTGGGAAAACAGAGCTTTCAACCACAAAGGACAAGGAGACACTGGATTAGATCCATAGGGAGGCACTATAGTCTACATCAGTGGAAATATTTAAGAATATGTTAGACAAATAGCTGCCAGGAATGACAGGTGTGTAACTGATTTTGCCCTATGACTGACGAACAAATCAGATGACCACTGGAGGTCCTGTCTGGTCTCACTTTGTTATTATTTCTAGGATAATATTTAAAAGACACTTTTTAAAGCTCCTTAAAGAGCAATTACTGCCACGTTCTTCAGGGTACACACATACTGCTCCAATCCTTTTCCCCTCTCAGTCTCAACATACTGTGATACTCAATATGGAAATGGAAGAAGTGAGCAATCCGGGTGGTTGGAAAAACTCCAAAGCTTCTAACCCCTCCCAGGAAGCTCCTCCAGGTTTTCACCTGCTGTACTTTCAAATATTTCAACGATGCTATAAAAGCGGGTCTTAACTAAATCATACACAAACTCCAGCAGAATTTGTTAAAAAGCAATTGAAAAAAATATTCACTGCTATGAGCAATGATGGCATTTGGCTTTCACATAGGACCTCTCAGTCAGGATTACAACTGGCACATTAAAAAGAATAAATATATTTTTTAAATGGGGGAGTTTGAGCATACTGATTATTAGGAGGTTCTCAAATGTTACAAACTACTTAACAGTAACATTAATACAAACAATGCAATTATACTTCAGATTTCTTGGAAGGCCTACATTGGTCTCCCCTGAAAGGCTGTAACATCACCCACAAAATGTACAAATGAAAGAAAATGCAGATTTGTAAATTCTAAAAGCTCCCCTTCAGCCGCAGCCTCCCACAAACATTCTCGCAATTTCCTTTTATTTTTCAGCAGACAATACTAACTGAATGAGACAAGGCCTACTTTGCGCTCAGCACAAGATAACCTTTTTCCAACGCAGATTTCCAACATACTGTATTTCAGTACAGCAAAGACTCCATTACAAACGACTGCCCTGTTATAAAGGACAATTGTATGGAAGAAGGGATCATTTTCACGAATGTATCACAATAAACTGTCTCACCATCTGTCCCACCCACTAAATGTAGATGCGGAAGGAACACAGTCCCCACATGTAACACAAGTAGTACGATGTATCTGATTGCAATGCTTGTCTGTATACTCTTTTCTTTAATCAACACAGAATACACATCCTCGTCTTCTAAGTGACTTCAAACTGGAGTAACGCTTTCCCCAGCTAACGCTTCATGTCCTATGGAAAGGCATGCACATAGAGATGATTCAAAGTAAAGAAAGATACATAACTGCAAGGTCAGTAACATCCCTGAGTGGCAGGTATTTTAATAGTGTGAAAAGCCCAAGACAGTATCAGAAAGTCAAACCTAATTCTGTCTCCCTGGGTCACACATTTTCTGAGCTACTTGACCTGCTACTGCTGACAGGCTACTATGGAGGTTTTATCAACTTGTGGAAGAAATACGTATATTACTACTAGGCTGATAGGCCAGTAGCTCAGTGTGGATGCCCAGCATAGCCATACTTAAAAAAAAAAAAAATCTGTTCAGAAGAACAACAGATTTTCTCTCCTGCACCCTTCATATGGCTAATCTAGGTCCTTTACTGCAGGTCTCAAGTTTGTAATCAGATTTAGTGAAGTATCTGGGAGTAGCATGGAAAGTAGTAGTTCTGTAGAATACGACAGAAGTATGCCACTACTGCAGAGCTAATCGTAACTCTGAGAGGAGTTTATGACAAAACGTATGCCAATTTTTTTATATTGTTTTCCAAAGAGAAAGACATTTTCAATCCTTACATAACTGCTACCAGATTTTTGGGGATCGCTGCCCGGATCAGAAATAGAACCCGGAAGGTAACACAGAAACTCAAGCTTACGGCCTTGGAAAAGAAGAGATCAGTCTCCAACATAGAGAATTAACTACGAAAAGGATGAGGGCACCACGGTTCTACATCCAAGTATAAAAATTTAAATAGGGAAAGGACAAAAATCACATAGTCGGCAGAATCGGTTAACTAAAAGGGGAAAAAGATATCATATTTAGTGGGAGCTCAGAAAGTCTACCAAACACAACACACAGTGAATGTCAGGCAGATCAGCAGAGTTTCAGCCAATCAAATAATGTCTGGAGCTGAATCGTGTCCTATATAGGACACTGGACCTATTCTCAAAGATGCTCAGTAACAACTCTATTAGTATCCCAAGAAATACCATGTCGTAAGAGAAACATTTCAGCAGGCTCAAGAACACAAACCCTTGAACCTTACTTACACCAAGTTCCCTGCATTTCAAGAGTGGTGTCCCAAAAGGCCAGAGGATTCACAAGAAATTGTGAAATTCACAAAAAATCTAATGAATTCACTCCACATTTGGTATCATCAGCCAACAGTTGATGCAATATCTAGGGATGGGGAGGAATGTATGCACCAAATTATATATCTCAGTCTTAAATGCAGAAAAAAGTTACAGGACATCATCTAAAATTGAACCTATCTTTGTATAGCAAAAGTTGTAATACTGAAGGAGTATTTTCAGTTTTGAATAATGCCATTTGATCAACATAGAGAACTAGCTATCCGAGACTGATGAATAACCTGCAGAAAGATCATATACGAAACCGAAGTACACTTTGATGGAGGCTGTGATACAACATGGCTTGCAGAAAACAGTTCACCAGGAACTGGCAATAGCATTTAACAGGTAACCTATGATATTTAGGAAGTAAAGTACCTTCAAACTATTCTACAGAATTGTTATATATAAAAATAGGACTAGGCTGGATCATTAATAAAGAAGAACAACCTTATCACCACAAAGACAGACATTAAATAATTTTTAGGATTATCCAGCCACTACAAAAAGCTTGTTTGCTAACTTTTCCAACGTGGCCACATGGCAAAATAATTCTCTAAATGATTCAGCAGTCTGCTGAATGTAAAAAGTCGTTTGTAAAGATAAAGAAACCGTTATGTAATTATTCTACTTTACTTTAGCCCAGAGAAGAGTCTTAGTGAACACTACATTTTCTGCTCCTTAGGGAACATTTCCAATTATATTTCATGCAGAGCAGGAAAATCTGCATATCACATGGAGCTACTGAGAATTTACTCTTAGCATCTCTTCAGAGAAAATTCTTCATTAATTACAGATCATCATCCATGAATCTTGCTAAAAAACACAGAAAATAAAACCAGAAACTGTATCTACTACCTCAAGAGATGTAGCTTCAAAATAATTAAGGATCCAACTGAAGAAACAAATCAACCAAAGTAAGAGAATCAACGAAAAATGATATGCCAAATCTCTACACGACATGGAATAATGCAAATGAAGAAACCAGGGCTAACTTCTAATAGGGTAGGTATGTAAGGAAATATGCTATTATCTTTAGGAATAAATGCATATGATACTGGCAAGCAAATTTGCCAAGAAGGAAGAATATTTGCTACACCCTGCCCCCATGCCCCCAAAAATCATAATGCAGCAATCAGAAGCTAATTGCTGAATGACCTCTCTGCCTGCAGTTGCTCAGGTCTGTCAAACTTTACAAAGCAACTACAGAAAAGCATTCTGGGGGGAAAAAAATGCTCATGGATTTTCCAGATAGCCAGAAAGAAAGATGCCTTCCTGGGAAAGGGTCAGCTGCTGAGTTTTAAAAAGGGACAGATAACCCAGAAAAATAGAACTTTTAAAGAAAACACAGAGTTTAGAAAAATATCAGCATTACAATAACAAGTAAGATATTTATTTTACTCCTACTCACCTAAACCAGATTTTTTTAACCTCTTTAAGTGCTGGCTTGTTTGTTTTCCAGTTGGAGACTTTTGCCCATGTTTCATCTCTTTATCAGAACCATCTGCTTCACCATTTTTAGATTCAGATCCTTAGGAAAAAATAAAAAGTCCCAAACATGATACTGACACACTTGTAGCAACAATTCCCCCAGCACCCCCTACACTGTAAACAAAAAAACCCCCCAGGATTTAAAAAAAATTGTCATCTACTTGCTGAAAGGCAATATACTTTTCTGGTCACAATATGATTCCTCATCATCAGAGGAAATGGAAGTAAAAGCTCAATACATCAATTAGGTGCTGAAAACTAAAGTTTACTGAACACTGCAGTCAATAAAAATGTTCACTGATCTAATAAAAATAATGTTTTCCTATAATGCCCAAGAGATATGTTTAAAAATATTTTAACCTCAAGCTATGGGGCAGTAAAGCAATCTAAAGGCAAAAAAGACCATTCCTTTTTATAGAAACATTTATAGAAGAGATATGCCTGGAAATACAATTGTCAGTTTGTGTTAAACATAGACATAGAAATCTCTTAAAATGAAGCAACTTAACCACCAGAACTAAAGGTCAAGGTTATGCTGCAGTGATAAGCATGGTACCAGAAGAAGAAAAGCTAACAAAAGGATCTGAGTATTGCAATGCAGAATTGAGACACAAATTCACATCCACAGAGAAGCTTGCCTTTTTTTTCCCCCCACCCTTTTTTATGGCATTGAATACCACCAGCATGTGGTCCGCTATTAGAGCTCCAAAGCCAAACAAAATGTTACTTTGCATTCCTTTAAAGCTTCTGCAATTACCAATTGTCATTTTACTGTGTGCCTTCAGTTCTTTATTAAAGAAAAATCTCCCTCCTTGAGACACCAGATTTGATAAGGAAATAAAGTCATTAAACAAAGCCACCAAGTGGAAATATTATTTCAGCAGTTCCAAATTCTGTATGCTACACAGCTGATTCAGAGGAAGGCTCCGTGACTAGAGCTGGTCTTGCAAATGATCCTTTAGCTATTTACCTGAAGGTGAATCCGACTGCTCATCAGACACCTTTAATGGTGTCAAAACAACACGAGGAACAGTCTTGTTTACCATCATTGAGACTCCATTTCTTCTTTTCTGCTGTTGTCTTAAAGCCTACAAAAACGATAACAAAACACAAAAATGTAACAAAAAATAATGCTTATAAGTGAATTACACGAGACATTTCTCTACCATTAAGCTGAATGTCTTAAAATAAGCATAATTTACATAGCTACTGACTTGCCAGACTTCACACTCGTCCCCTTTATGTCATTTTCCTTTACAATATAAAATCAGGCTTTAGGTTATAAAGAGAAACAAGATGCACCTTAGATCATTTTCCAACACAGCTCTGACAACAAAGAAGCACGTAACTGTTTGCTCTACCTTAACAGCACAACATGATAACCCGTGGAATGTGAAACTAAGACTTCCAAGTATAAAAAATGTAAAATAAATGTTTCAAAACCAGAATAAAAACATATATGTCTGCACATCTCTCGCAGGTGCATCCTCTCCAGTATACTGCTCAGTCAATCAAGTTAACACAGAGTGTCATCAGTATGTACAGCATGTAAGGACTACAGTATTGATGCACTCACTCAGCCGTGAGTAGTGCTGCACAAAATCACTGAACATGGCAGGAATCATTTATTTTTGTGAAGGGAATCAGTCCTAATCTTGGAAACCTTGCAGCACTTGGCTTCTGTCTGCTTGACTTTGGGCATTAACCTTCAGAACACGAACATGATGGTGTTCTGGCAAATCTGGGGAAAAATGATACAAGAATAAATCTCTAACAAATGGGAGTGCTTTGTGTTTCATAAATGGATCGAATACAGCGTTGATAATGTAATACAAAATATTTAAAGATTAGAAATAGCAAATACCTGTCAGACTGTTTTATATGGAAAATTATATCTGATTCAAAAGACCTTTAAAACATACAAATATGAATTAATACATATGCAAGTATTAAAATTCTGGAATGAATCCGAATGGGCTGGGCTTAATACAGATCTCTCCTAGCCTCCTGTCTATTTTTCTCCAATCTTAACTGTGCACTCTCTTTTTAAAACTGTGATTTGTGTTATGATCTTGTGGGGGATTTATTAAAGTAATACTGTATCAACAAGGATCATATTTGATATGAATTATCCCTCTAGGTTTATGAGCATGAATGACCAATGCCTTATAAGGTTTAAGTCTGTAACTTTAATTAATCTGCAGTATCTTTCCAAAACGTTCACATAGCTAAATAAAAAAAAAAATCTCTGGGGAAAAAAAAAAAAAAGAAATCCATATTACTCTATTCTAAATAACACACCACACAACATAAGATACACCAAGCCACACAAAAGCTATTTCATCTATTAACCCCTTTTATAGTACACTTCTTAAAGACACATAAGCACTGTGCAATAAAAAGCAAATTATAATACTTGAAATCAAACAAAGAGCTGGTCAGGTCTGCACTGAACCAAAGCAGCAAGCAGAAAGCCATGAAGAACAGCCTATACTTCACACATTTTTGAGACATAAAATTCACACTCATATTGAGCAAGCACAGCCAGACTTGTGGACACAAAACTCAAAAATGTTAACATTTCTTAAAAATTCCCCAAAATTCCCCTCAGTGCAGGGTCCTGCCAAGCTAAGTGTCAAACCGGGTGATCCTTATTTAACAGTAATACCACTGCAAGAGTAACAAATAGTCCACTAAAAATTAACTGAACAGACAGCAAATTTCTGCGCTAACAGCATACCAATATAACCAGAACTCAAACTTTGTACTGTTGTGCCCCACAGCCTGAATTACCTGATGAAGAGGAAAGAGAAGAAATATCCATCCTCAACGTCATCCTCCCTAGACAAATGAGTAAGAGCCCAAATGATGTCCCATGTTCTCCTCCAGACCTTTCAAGACAATTTCCACCTCTACCAGGACCCATAGCCTTACTGCCAGCATCCATAAGGAAATACCATTTTAACGATTTATACAGCCACTGTGACAAAGGCAGATTCTTTGTAAAGCCTCACAATTGATTTTCAATACTTTAGACTGAACTCCCACGAATGAGAGAAAGTAGGCAGCAGTGTATCCTCCATCAATGACAGGTAGTCAGCGTTCGTACACATTAGGTAACACTTGCGCTGCTGGAGCGAGGGCAGCGGTACCCAATCTTTGTCAGGCACACCACTTACTTACCTTCTTTCGTGTCACAGGAAGGCCACTTGCGGACCTTCAGTACACATTTATGCAACTGACCTGGCACTTCCAAGAAGGACAGGCCACCCCATGCTCACGGAGCACTAATGCAAGACAGCACAGCTCACCCCAGCGCTCCCCAGACACTCAGAGACACAAGAGTGGGGAACTTGTGCCAACAAAGCCGGGAGCAGGCAAACGTCGCCACCAGAACTATTTACTTTGAAGCATAGCCTACTTCTGAACTACAGGCTAAGCACCTCAACATGTGAGGATCAAGCACGCACCTTAAAGACACCGTTTCCCTCTGACACACATTTGCTTTTCAGGGTTTCTTTTTCCCTAGCTTTCATTGTGTCACTGCCAGTCCCACCCCCACCTCCTCCAGTTTCACAACACAAGGAAAACACCACAGGGCCCATAGTTCAGTTTGGAAATCAGTCTGTACAGGATGACTCAAGCTGACAGTAAAGCTACGCACATATGGACACCTGAAAGACAGGCTGCAGAATGGAAAAAAAATTAAAACCACGTGGACATCAAAATCTAAGTCAAAGTTTTAACACAAGGTGCCAATGAATTACGCTGTGCCCAGAGAATAGACAAATAATCTTCCCTATGCCTCTCTATCTTTTTATTCGTCAAAGGAAAGACATGAGGAAGGGGGGGGGAGTATACAAAAGTATCAAGTAAATAATCTAACATTTGATTTGCAGGGTAAAGAGATGGCTGACATTTCACTCATCACACTTAGTGGGACATATTCTTCCCAGCTAATCACAACAATTTTGTGTCAAAATTCTTCTTTGAATTTAAAGCTGCAGGGTCTGAAATTTTGGATAGACAAGGCTTTGCCTGACAACACTAGGAGCAACCCAGCAGAGGGAGAAATTCCCAACTGACACCTAGCTACTAGTAAAGCAAACACCAGAAGGAGTTAAGTGTAAACCAAGGACACTCTGTGCAGTCTCTGCTGAGGACAAGTATATAACTTCTCTACACTTAGCCTGAGGGATATTAATTTTAGGATACAAGAATACTGTAGGATAAGACAAGAATCTTGTATCCCAAGATTAATTCTACTTAGCTGGGAAGTCAAAGGGATTACTCAAAGTGAAACAAACACCAAACGCTTTACTACATTGAGCTGCTAGTGCACCAAGCTAATTTAGTGCTTTCCTAGTCGCCACGACCAAATAAATCTCTAGCTTTGGCTCTTCCAGCAAAGGGAATAAACACAAAGTAGATGAGTTGAATTTGTAACTAGCACTAGTTACAATTTTATAACTTACAACTTTTATAACTTATTCCAAAGAAAAATGGTTCCAGATCTCGCTGTAGATACAGAAACAGTCACTATCACAAACTACATTGGCATCTTTTATCGACACAGCGTTTTGCATCTCATCCATATTTAGAGATGCATAACCTCCAAGCTGGGCTTCCTACAGATATGCAAGAAAGAGACGATGACTCTACCAAATGGTAAGGTGTCATTTTTACTATGGAAAGTAAGAGAAAAACACATATAGCACATATGATAGCTTACATAAAGTGTATTTTTCTTTAATGAGACTCTACATTTACATTTCAAATGTATTCAATCACTTTGTGCTAAATGCTTGAGTTAAAAAAGCTGCAAATTGTAAATTCCTAGGACTGGTCACTGTTGAAGTATTCTGTAAAACATTACTACCATCCTATCTGTACAGCACATATATAAAAAAAGGAGAGAAAGAAAATAAAAGTTCATGTGGTATACAAGTTAAACAATAAAAGCTCTCTTAAAATCACCACCAAAATGTAGTACTTACATCCAGCCTTTCACAAGTAGATTTGCAAAGGACATCTGTGAATCTCTTGCACATAATGAGTATGGAGAATTCCCAATATTCTTAGTCACAAAAATGAACCTGTGACCATCTGTTGAATAATACTGCCACGGTCATTATACAGGGCTTGGCATAATTACTTCATTTAATGAAATTACCTGTATTGCCAAAATCTTTAAGTAACCTATCAATCCGTTTTCATCCAAAGAACTCAAAATAACATAAAAAGATGAGTATTAAGAAAACTCTGACGATAGATGGCAAAAGAAAAACACCATGCAATTAACAGCGATCTAATTCCAAGCAGTTCTTTACAAAGAGGTGACAAGAGCAAGTCTCCTTCTCTTTTTCGGGGAGTTTATGCCCCTGCTGGAGTGTAGCAGGTGAGCTGGAGGTTTCATGCATGACATTATCTGTTCTTAAGAATAATCATTTCATATTTAGTTGATCTTAACACAGGAAAGACTTCTTCACCCATGTGACAAAATGGTTGACTCTCTGCAGTAAAAACTAACAAAGTTGTCTTCGAAGTAGGAACGAAAGGAAACAATATAAACTAAAAGGTAACCGGACAGAGGGCAAAAATACATCCCCAAAAGAGCACCAGAAGCAAAATGTCAAGCTCTATGCTCTGATTTTACTGCTGCTCGGGATATATTTTTACTATTTTTCTTTGCCACTTCTTTTCAACTCAGAATGGAAAAATGCAGCACATGGATAAACCATTAATGCAGAAAACCACTTTCATTTGAGCTTAAACGCATGACATGCTGAGAATGTTAAAAATTAAGTTATTACCAACAAAGATATGTAACACTTGGTTGCATTAAGCAACATCGTCCCAGATTTCTATTTGTTCCATAAATGTCAAGTCTACGTTCTGAAACTCGTATCACGAAACATAACCTTTGAAATTTCACACATTATGGATCAGAAATGTAAAGCTATGGAATTCTTCCATTCTGTCATGTGAAAAACACGATCAATGATACACTGAGAAAAGCCTATTGCACAAAATAAGTAACAACTCTGCATCGTGGTCATGGATCCCAAATTGGCAAAGATGAAACAGATTTATAGTTTATCACTGATTCTCTTAACACTACCATAAAATTCAGTCTTTGTCCTCCCTCTCACCTTTTGTTAGTAAAACTAAGACAGCCTTTAATTCCTATGTCTGTATTAAATCAAAATTTCTCAGCGGGAACCTGTTTGGTGGATACACAGAGCAGTTAAAATAAAACAGTAAGCACCACAAATCACGAAGAATAAACACATTATCGTTTTTAGGATGCCACTACTTCTTATAGTAAGCATACATTAAAAGTACTCATTTATAAGCATGCAAACGTAAGATTCAAACAATAATAGAGACGTCTCATGGAAACAGCTACAAAGTGCCATTTCCAAAGCATAGAGCAAATTAATTTACTTCCAACCAGACTTGTACACCAAACATAACAGTACTGGTGCCAAGTGTACACAACCAACCATTTGGAGATGAAGAGTAGTGGTAGAACACCAGGTTGGAGGTTTGGAGACCTAGGGTTTATTTTCAAACTCTGCTACTAAGTTCTCAAATAAGCATCTATTCTTGTCCTGTGCCACCCTCCCACCCTATGACACTCATACTCGTATTTGGAACAACAATAATTTCTTGCTGCGTATTTGTTCTTTAGGTCCCAGTAGTGGTCAGGGTCTTTCTGTACAACTGTAGTATACATTAACAACTGAACATTCATCTATATGTTAGCCAACGTTGAAATAAAGTGCTTGGACATTCACGGTGCAGAGACAGAGAGAATGTGTGTGTCTATGTGCATATCTGGACACCTGCAAGCCAGCACTATCTTCTATAGGGGTACGATAATGCATTCACAGCTACAGTTCCTGCAGCTCATAATACACTGCAAAGTAAACATTTTTGTTGCTTTCCTAACCACAGAAACAAGAGAAGGACAAAAAACCATGTGATGTTTTCAACGTCTGTTCTGACTTGCATGTGAATGGGAATGATGATGGCATATGCATCGACTCAGTGACACTTTTTTTCAAAGAAGAGAGTGGGTTTTTTTGTAAAACCATTTGTGCAATATTAATAGTAACTGTCAGCTGAAGAGTGCTTTGTGGGGAAATCTGTTTCTTGGCACAACAAAGCATATACAGGTAAGGACACAGGTTGTAGAAAGCAGTTTAAAACCAAACTAAAATAGAGGTAGCAACGTCAATACAAAATCTTAAAACAGCAATCAACATTTTCCATTAGGTCAAATTTGCAAACATACTCTGCACAGGGTCCACAGCAGACAGCAGGGGTTTAAGGGCTAGACTACCATTCTCCAGATAAAAAATCCCATCATATTACCTCTCAAACAGGTGCGCCAATTTACATTGCACCAATGTAAGCCGGTACAGTGTAATGCTTTTCTGACAGACATCCTGTTTCATCCTGGGTTCTGCCACATGCACACAGCCTTCTGGGGACCTACCTAAGAGCTCCTAGCACAGCGTTTGCAGATAACTGCTTGTCAGTATTTTGTAGGAGGCTTCCTAGAGCTTTGAAGAGCTGTGAGCTGTTGCAACTCCTGTCTTTCCCTGAGAAGTCCAACCATTTCTAGGATGCACTTCAAAATCAAGGCATGATTCATCTTCACCTGGGTATAATTTCATGTTATAAACTATTCGAACCAAAAGCTGTTCTTTTCATATGGCCCAGAAGAAGATACTAACTTAGATACTCACTGCCACTACATGGAAAAACCAAGTAACTTCACTGACAAAGCTTGACTGCTATGCATGGACCAAACAAAATGGGACTCTCATCTCCAGTGATGACATTTCTCATTAATACAGTAGCAATAACCAATCCATCCTAAATATTCCCCAGGTTACTTAAAGAAAAACATTATCAGACAAGTGCAATGCTTAGAACTAGGCCACTATCATCAGCTTGATTCTCTGAGACTTAGGACAAGCAACTGCATCTACAGAATAGAACAAAGAGAGTGCTTTTGACTTGTATTTGGGAAGGAGATTCCACTACATAGCAGTGGTAGATTTAACCAAAGGTAACGTTCATGCCAGGACACATTTTAAGTGAGGGACACTGTCCTACAGTGAGGTAGAGGGGCAACTACACTTCAACATGGTAGCATTCTAAAGCTGCTTTACATTTCTTCTTTTCTCAGAGTAAGAAAATCTGGAAAATACATTTATTAAAATAGAAAACGTGCAGGAGAGCTGCAAAAAGCATGCTATGCAAACAACCCCAGAGTAAAAACAAACAAGCAGAATGCCCCAGCAGCAACTGGGAGCTAGTTATTAAAAAGCAGTACAAAAAGAATACAGGGATTGTGTGGATTCCTGTCCCTTTCCTTCCATCACAGGTAAGGGCTGAGGACCAGAAGAAAGTCCCATAAACATTGTCTTGTGTCTTACCAAAGCACTGTGTTGAGAGCAGCTGGTACATGCTGCCCATGCATAGGGACCTTTAGAGGGACATACCGTGCAGCCTGCCTTCGGGCAATGCATGTACTCCCTGAAGAGCTCCTGCTGGAACTCTTGCTCTTCCAGCTTCTTTTCCCCATTATGCAGTCTCCCTGCCATAGTTTCTCTGTCCTCTTCCCTAGACTTGTCTTGACAATCAGAAAATCAGTTTAATTTATCATCTTCGAACTTCCATTTTCCTGAATGCATTTTGTAAATTCCACTGTCCCTTCCCATGTTTCTCTAGAAGTCAAAAAGCAACATGTTTTCCTTGTTTTCCATTTGTTGACAGGAAAATTTGTCAAGAATCATCACTTATGTTGCCAGACATCTGATCAAATGCTTCAGCTAGGGAGCCAGAATTCTCCAACTGTGGCCTTGGTAAATCTGTAGCATCTGAAATGAAACATAGGAAAATAGTTAAGAGAGACCTGAGAAACTGCAGAAAACTCTCAATACTGAGGAATTCAGTACAAAAAACACCTCTTGGTTCACAGTGGATTTTCAGAGCCTTTCAGGAAGACACCCTGTGCTCACTTTCTAAGTGATAAGGGCATAATCGTAATGAGCTCTTCTGTAACCTTTGTTTCTCTGGGAGCGAGGAAGGGAAAGGAGGGCAGGCAAATACATCAGGCTTATATCAGAACGTGTGAGCGAGTAGTTGTTCAAATGAGTCAAAGGATAGACACCACAGACAGACTCATACTGGATTACTTTCTACGGACAGCAAAATGCTTCAAGATAACCTGCATCTGGCTGTAGTCAAGGAAAGAAGTCCTAACAGAATTAGTATGGAGGGAGCAAGAGTGGTGAGTTTGCTCTTGTTCTTCTCTCAAAGCAAGATAAGCAGTGTGCCTGAGCTGAAGACAGGAAAGCAAATCCACACCAGCATCAAGGGAGATCAGGAGGATTCTACCTTCAGTGCCAACCTAGGCACTTGGACACCTGTGTCCTTAAAAACCAAACAAACAAACAAAGAAGTCTTGATAAACTAGTCCTGTGAATTTCGTTAAATCAGGGCTAAATTACACTGTTCACCATTCTGCTCTCAAATTTAGTCTCTTGTTGCTTCAGGTTGTAGGTTGGTTTCTAAGAATAATTACAGTTACGCTAGAAAAGTCAGCCTGAAATGTTATTTGGAGCTGTACAGATCTAATATCCTATAATTCTGAAGCAACACATGAGACAAACTGTAACTTCCCCAGAGCTCACTTACTGCTTGGGGCCTGACGGCATCCACTGGAAAAAAAGGGGTGTGGAGTTGCCACTTCTACTATAAAAACAAATCGTATGGATGGGTGCCTTCCTTCTCCATAAAAAACTGCATCTACCCACTTTATGAATAAAATAGTGGCACGTATATGAGCCCAGCCACCAAGCATGCAGACAAAGCCCAAAGTTTAGAAAAACAACAACAAAAAAAAACCAGCGGCAGTAACATACCTTGTGTAGATTCCCTTATTTCCTGAGCTTCTCTCCTCCCAAACCCACTTGGCTGCTGTCTCTGGAGTTTCTGTCTCTACAAAGAGATCTGGATGCCCAGCACAGTCTCAGACATGTCCTGGTCTGTATTCAGATCCTGAGTCTGAATGGAGTATCCTTCTCTTCTCCCAACAGAAAATTTATGGGTACCCTTCTTGGTGCTGATTCCAAAGTGCCAAAAGTGAGTCAGGATTTTCTTCCACGTCTGGGAGCTCTACTATCATCCCAGACGTCGTTATAGCGCATCTTCAAGTTCTTTATCCTCTCTTGGTACTGCCCCAGGAAACAACTGGTACACTGATGGACAAGGTGCTCTTATACTTGGCTATCAGAGTCCAACAGACACTAATACCACCTCAATGTCCTGGATATTCACACATGCTCAGTGTTACCTACGTGAGGCCAGTTGGCAGATATGATCCTTTCTTCTGAGAAATGTGCCAAGAACATCTTGATAGATACAGACAAATCGTACACAGCGAAGACTTCCAAAAAAAGTATCACCTCAAGCCAATGGAACAGAAACTGGACCAGAGAGGAGCATGGTAGATACTATGCCATGACTTGATGTCCGTACTTGAGTTAGCCTTGTCCAGAGCAAGAATAATTCACACAGTAGTGTGACCATGTACCACTGCTAGCAGATGCAGATGTAGTTCAGTACTTTCCCAGGAAGAGGTCCTTACATGGGTTTGTTTGCATGCCAAAACTCTTGAGTGTGGAAACGAGGTAAATCAGTATGGAACTGATCAGTACTGATAGGAAATCAGTGTGTGACAGCATGCCATAAACCTTTCAAAGGTACTAGATCAGCAACAGCTGGGCACACATACTCAAGCACTTCCAACAGCACAACGGAAACAGAAATCTGTAAAATCTGCCATCAGAAAGCCAAGCAGAAAAGGCAGCTCTACACCATAGACTCTTTTGTCTAAACCCTCATGAATAGGAACTATTTTGTTGGACATTACACTCAGATACTATGCAAGAGCAAAACTGAAACTCCCTCAAAACCGAAAAAAAAGCATAAAACACACTCAGTGGTAAAATACCCAAAACTTTTCTCCCAACAAGGGCACTACGGAAGGCAATGAAGCTAGAAAGTTTCCAGACCAAAACGGGAGCCCAGCCTTTAAAAGGTGAGGAGATAAGGTCTGAACTGTGACACAGACCTTGTGAGGGTCCACTGCAACTGCAAACTTCCCTAGCCCCTGCAAAGTACCCCAGATCCACTGCTACCTGAGAGAAGTCAAGACCGAGAGCCACGGCTCAGAAAACGCTCTTTCCTCTAAGCTCCTAGCACCGCTCAAGAAATGCAGTGTTGTAACTAATTTGATTCATGAGAACATCCTAAAATGCAAGCTGTTACAAGGAAATGTGAGATTGCTCTTTGCAATTAAACCCAGGAATACACCTCTAGAATTCACTAAAAATCAAATCATATGTAAATCTGGCATATAATACTTTAAAGAGAATTACATTTGACTAGAGTGGTTAATAAGCAGATAAACAGTAGAGAATATCTTCTAATTCTAGCTCAGATCTTCAGGCACTACTGCACATTATCTACTTGCCTCTCACTTTAATTTTAATGGATTACAAAACAAATACAAGATGCAGTTAATGTGAGGAACCCACAGTTTTTAAATAAACTAAGTAGGAAACTGTTTGAAAGGCTATAATCTTGTTGGTTTTCATTCTGTGAATACTGTTTAGTAATAGAAAAAAAAAGCAACAGCTAGGGAAGACCCCATTACGGCATTTATACAGTACATATATGTATATATATATAAAGCATAAGCACTTGCTGAGAGCAGGATGATGGATGACCTACTGTTACTTTAGCATGGAACCAGTAAGTTAGTATCAGTTGGAGGAGTGTTGTACACAACTGTCTAAAGTTTCTTGTGTAGTCAAAGGTACTACAGGTTCTTTGTACAAATTTTAGGTATTACGTATCCACAAAGGCAGCATAAAGATTTGAAAGTGAAAGAATAAATTTCCAATGGCAATTTTATAAATAAAATCGCTGTTAAAGTTTATTCACCTCTGCTACAATTTCAAATTAAATTAAATCTGCAGTGTGTATACGGCAGTAGCCAACATCTGAAACTTCAGAGAAAAACCAAAAATCCTCTACTATTCCACAATACAAATGTCCATTTCTCTAATACTGAACACAGAGAAAACATGTTACTGATAGCTGTAATAATACTCTTATACTCTGAAGTACCGGATCTAATTACCAACAACTTAATTAAAACCGATTTCTTTTTATTGATTACTTAACTTTCTGATGTTGCTCTAACCCTAATTACTGCCTTAGGGAATGTTTACAAAGATTTCCATCAATGTTACGACTTTTTATATTAATCAAGCTATTCTGATTAGTTTGCCCTTTTTAAAAATATTCTCGATGCTACACATCTGCTAAGTGACAAACGGCAGAGTTTAAACAGTTATAAAAGTTCAAAGATTTGTGGCTTTGCTTTTCTCCCCCCTCCTTTCCCTTTGCCCAATTCCTTCACCCCTAAGGAAGTTCATGTATCGCAAAAGATCTGTACAGAAGAGTTTCCAAAAAGTGTGTCTTTTTCACAACTATATACATGGTGAGTGAGCTGCTTTGTGCCCACTGCTCAATTTTCCTGACCCAACAGATGTGAGTCCCCAATCTAACAATCCTTTCCAGTCCTCAAAGCCTGTAAGTACAAGATAACCTTATGTGAATGATAAAGGTCTATTAATTTTAGTGGATTTAAACTCAAACCACATGAAAAACTAAGCACAAATACTTAAGTGTTTTGAGAAGGAGAAGTGGACAGGATTTACTTAACTTAAGCCTAAATCAACAACTCTGCAATAAACTATCCATGAAATACTAGACCTCCATTAACCGTAACCAAAAGAACAGTTATGAGAAAAAATTAAAACAACATCACCTCATTACGCTAACACTTTATAAAAGTTGCATTTCATTTTTTACAGTCTTTACAAGACTAAAACAATTCCTATACATTCAGAATTGAGGGGAGATAATAATTTTTCTTAATTACAATTTTTTAGTTTTTCTTTTTCATTTGCCCAGCTGTAAGCTAAACTAATTTGGCACTGTTGAAAAATAATTTTCACATTGTTATGCTTTCAGTTAATATCTGACTTTCAATACTGAGTTACTGTTGCCAAGCTTTACTACTTATCATGCAACCTAAATCATCCAAATCATAAGTCATTAAAAAACCAAAAAACTACCCCACTTTTATACACTGCAGTGTCAAATACTTAATTACAAAATTACAAAAAATACTTAACAGACCATAAAGAAAAACTGAACGGCAAGTATAACCAGATTCTTACGTATCTGCAGAACTTCTTAAAAAATCTAATTTTTATTTTAAGCCTCACATAAAATTCCCAACAGAAATGCTTACATAGGAAAAGCAGGTATGTGATAATATAAGTAACGCTGCTTACTTGAAAAGCACTTAAAAACCCCATAAAACACAATAAATAGCAGGACTGCACCATCAGTAAAAAAAGAGAAGGAAAAACCCCCGCAATACAACACTAAACAGAGCACTAAAAATCCTCAGAAATGCCTTGAAATTTTGCTGAGATCTTATTCGTATAAGACTGACACACATGCTAAAGGGAAGCCAATTGATTACCAGTCTATACAAGCTTACCTGCTTAAGTGCTTTCTTTGTGTGCTGCTGGAAGGAAGATACTAGCTTGCTTTGCACTGGTGCATTAGTAAGGCTCGAATCACGATTGGAAGCCATTTCTTCAGACGTCTGCTTTGGGCAAACTATAAAAAGAAAAAAAAAATCAGAATACTGTTATGGGGGTTATCTTCCCTGTATCTTGGAAAGTTCCGAGGACAGGAAAAAAAAAAAAAGGCAAGTGCCTGAAAACCAAAAACTTCGCTCCAAGAAATTCAACTAATCTTGAGCTCCAGATGAAAATCCATCCATATTCTAAATAAATGCATTACTTCACAAATATTTCTACCTTGTCATACCCTTTCCATGCAGTTCTGGAGGCCTTGCGTATATTGCCTTTCAGGTCCTGAAAAGCAACTGAAATAGTTTAACTATGGCTTTCACACAGAAGCTAGACAAAAATTACCTTCCTCACAAAGACATTTTAAATGGATTAGTATGTGTCTAAACGTGTATTTATACAAGAGACACTAATGATCCTGTGTGCTAGAAATATTCATAAATATGTAACGTCATGCCAGATTGTAATGGCTTCTTAGGAGCCACACACTTTCCTGTTTAATGGGTAGACTAGAATGTCCTGCAAAGAGGAATTCTGGTCTCTTAGGTAATAATACTAATACACATTGCTACTTGTCAGCCTTCTAAATAATAGATGTTTTAATGAACAAATACTACAGTACTTGCATTAAACAGCCCTTTGAATACATGTTTGAGACAGAAAAAGTCTTCTGGTTAAAAAGAAAAGGAAATATGATTAATTGTTTTAAAAAACCAGCTTTATTAAACAGATATGAAAACTGTGAAAATAGCTGGAGGATCCTATTAGTCTTGGTAGTCAGCCAGCTTGACTAAAAAGGCTGTAAAACCCTTTCCACTCTTAATGCCTTGCATTACTATTACTCTCAGTAGCATCCTACCACAGCCCAGCTAAATCAGCATCAGCCTGAATCTAGAAATTAAGCAGCTTTTTTTCCATTCTCCTCTGCTGACTTAATTCAAGTCTGTCTTCTAGTGCTGCTCGAAGCTGGTTTGCGTGTTGACATACCTTCTTTATAATGCTGTGCAGCTGTATATGGTTTTCCAAGGTTTGCCATACTTCACACACCTACCAGAACAGTTTGAAGACACTCAAAGCAGCTCCACAGACACGTGCCAGAAATAATTTTAGCCCAATGTTTCTATTTGCCTATGGTTTTCTCCTCCCATCCTTTAGTGGGATGAGCAGACACCTGAAGTAGCATTCTAACTCCCTTGCCTTCAGCAATGTTTCATATAAGAAATATTGTAAATTTTTTTGTGTATGTTCGTATGAAAAGAAGATAGAACAGAAACAATTTAGTTATCAATAATTAATGGCCACCATAAGACGCATGTGATATTAAACATTTGTTTTCACACTGAAAGAAAAAATAAATAATACTTACCTGACAAACAGAGAATACGCTGTTTCATGGCATTGGTATTATATCAAGATAATTTTCATATTAGATTAAAAATTTTCAATAGCAGGTAAGACCAATCCGATTTTGTCACAAGATTTATAACTGGTATTTGTCACTTTTTCCCGTTATACTTAAAAGATTTGTCAAAACATACAAAGAAGCTGCAACACGAAACAGGTTCTGAGTTTACAGCATCACCTGCTTTGGATCAACCTTTTCCACATGATGAGCAAAGCTTACTATCAAAAAAGACAACTTAAAGGAGCAGCAAAGTGTCAGCAGAAAACAAATGATAGCTGGTTTATATAAATCTAAATCACTGCAATAGCTAAGCTCCTGAGACAAAGAACACCTACACCAAAATAAAAACCTGACGTTTCAAATTACCCAGCTTTTGTCTTTTGTTTCAAAGAGAATTTTTTTACTGTTTTCTGGCAAAGTCTGAGAGTCAAAGAACTGAAGAAAAAACCAGAAACAGTGTGAGCACACAAACCCCGGAGTTAAGGAGAGGAGAACAGAAAAAAATTAAAATAACTAAAGAATGAAAACTGTTATATACTTAACTGTCCCTCCTAAGAGAGGATACAACGTGACCTGTCATGAAAAACTTGTTCTCGAGGATGACTGAGACTCCTATCACCTTCTTGTTCAAATGGGAAATTACGATTTTTACTACTTTGATCTAGGACATTATCCAAGAGCCCCCCCTGTTTATTTCGGTGATAAAGCTCATCCTGGAGAGGTCTGGCAACACTAAGTTATGATGCTCAACACTACAACCATTAATGTCAGTCATGATACGGCACAGGAATAAAAATAAACATAGCTCTATACTAATTTCGTGCTTTCATTCATTTTTTCTTTTAACAATAAACCCTGAAACTGTGACAGGGTATATTAGAGGCCATACTTCATATTTCTATCATTACTTCAGTTTTGCATAAAAATATTATCAGTGTATTGGTTTCTTTTGCTTCTGTTTCTTTAAAGCTTTGACAACAAAGTTAAACCAAGGAACAGGGGTTGTTCTAATGGGTGAAGCAACTGGAACTGAAACCCACTGAAACAACAAATAGCTTTCCGTCATTGCAATCTCTTCTGCAGGTGCAAAAGGAATACCTCACTCTACGCTGGTTCGGTTTAGTGCAACCCAAGCCTTGTTCCATCAGAGTTTTGAAAAATAAACTGTTTCCTGTAGTGTATGATTAAATAAATAGGTATGTGAGGCTGAAATCCACTGCTTAAAAATTTTAAAATTACATGGTGATTAGAGATAGGCAACTTAGTTTATTAACAACAGATAGCACTTCTTTCCCAAAACATACTGTGTACATTACAAGTATTTTCCTTCACACATCTAGTAGTTTAAAATAGTACAAAGCTATTTTAAATATTGTTTTCCATGTTTTAATTAGATTTCCATTTCCATTTAAAACCAGCTTGACCAATCATGGCTATAAACCTAACCACCTAGCAAATAAGAGATGTCATTGCCTATTTTCCAAAAGTAGAAGATAAAAATCTAAATACATTATGTTAATTTATTAAATTGCTTAATAACTTAGACAGTCTATTCACTTTATTAGCAAAAAATAACAAAATTTATATACAGGCTTTATTTAGAGGATACTCAAGATATTAGTTGTTTACAAAACAATATGAATTTACTTTTCTGTAGGAGATGAAATACAAATATGAGACAATGAATAAATGTATTCTTTAAAACATGTTCTGCTACTTAGTGATTTAAATCAATCATAGAATCATCTATGCCAAAATCTCACTACACACTTTCTGTGACCACAGAAAATTGTATTTATTTATTTGTTCATTTATATGGATAAAGTCCAACTGCTTTTCTCTGAATGACTCAGAAGTAAAAAAAAGGGAAAATGTGACAGAAAAATATGTAAGTGTTTGAACTGAACATTCATGATCCTAGCAAAAAAAAAATGCCTTAAGAACAGAGCAAGCATTTCTGCTATGGAAACCAAAGAAAACAGTAAAAGAAAAACAAATTCAAGGAGAGACAGTGGTCTTTGTACATATGTACAACTTCGGAAAGGCGCAACTACTTTGTCCATAAGCACTGAAGATGCATGAACATTACTGCATCCGGGTTTGCTTGAAAAGCTGTATCATAAAAAAAATGCTAAAAATAAGCTGGATGCTGGGAAGGAAAAAAAGAACTCTGAAAGAATGCAACAGATCAAGGAAAAATATTTGGGTAGCAAATAAAGAGGACTCACCATTCTTGCTACACTAGAAAAAAAGAACAAGGGCGGTTTTGAGCCTACAGGAGGCATTTTCATTTAGTGGGAAATAATTAGGCTTCATTCTTTAAATCAGCTTCTTCAAGGGCCAGGACTGAGTGAAAGAATAAAGCAAAAAGCAACTATTAAGCCATAAACTTTTAGGTTATGAGCTGGAAGAACAGCTGGGTTTCTGAAGATAAGACCTCTTTAGTGAGTGTTTAGAGACTGTTAACATGAATGATAGAATTAGAATTACTTAGCAAAAAGAGCATGTTAAAAATGTTTTCAACAACCTCCATTTAGAATAACTTCCTCTCTTCCATTTTTCCAAGGCTAATTTTGGTAATTATTATGAAAGGCTATCATTTATAACTATCAGCAATGCTATCTTTTAATTTCAAATTTTATAGTCTATCTCCATAATTTGTTATTACCTTTTACTTTTCCTGCCCAAGAAATACGACGTCTACATAAAATAAATTAGAAAATGTGTTTCTTCTAAGAAACAATTTTTATATGAATACAAGTTAAAATTATTCTGTCTCATTACCACTGTAAGTTATTAGGAATAATTATAAACAGATTTATGTAACTAGTTGGACAGAAAAATTCCTGGAGTGCTTTAAGGAACTTATTTTCCCCAAATAAGTAGCACAATTAATTGTGATTTCAGACAGACCATACTGATTTAAAATCAAACCAGTAAAATCAACAGCAGTTTACTTCCTTCTTTGTTACAGAAACACAGCACATGAGGATTGTTTACTAATGGGCACATGACAAAATACAAATTAATATTGCTACCATATGCTAAAGACTAGAGTGTACCTCAAGCATAAAATGTACGCATACACTCTGGAGATTCGAAACTTCACAGTGAACTCCCTTAGGAAAACATACACACAAAATCTCTTTCTGAAATACCCATAAAATTCAATATTTTCTTTGGGTGACACAGATCTATACTTGTATTGACATAAATGGTCACGCTTTGCCAACACAGATGTATCAAGTAATTCACCTCCATCGCTCTTTGATCTCTAGAGCCCAACTTGCAAAATATGAACAATTCAGAACTCGACTGCTGCCATCAGCTCTTGAAAATTAAAACCAGTTTGGGAGTTAGTTAATTGTATAAGTACGCCAATGCAAGCAAAACCAGATGCATATATCAAGGGCACTACGGTAACTGTAACATTCTTTTTGCAAAGCAATACTAGCACTGTGAAGTGATAAGTAACATTGAATACCATTTTTTGGAAAAAGACATCAACTACCCCATCAGCTTGGCAGCTTGCACTGAATCACATTATATTCTCAGCATGCTTTTGAGCCCAAACATTTCACATAGCTTTGAAAACTGTGAATCCTTATTCCAAAGGAAGTCAACATTTTCTACTAAAAGTATATAGCCTGTCATCACTAAGCCACTGGTTTCTTAGGCCTCATTAACTCTACTGTACAGCAAAAAAAGCAGACGAGAAATATCTCTCCCTCAAGCTCCACAGCATCTTCTCTCATTCTTATGACTCCCCTCCAGTGCCAAAGAAACAAACAGAAGCTAAACTAGATCCTGGATACAGTACTTTTATTTTGTAGCTCCTTGTGGGGAGGTGGAAAAAAAAGCCCACCAAAACAAAAAAAAAAAAGTGAAAAACTGTCTCTTTCTGATGTGTCATCCAAAACTTTGTGTTCAAGCTGTTCCGTTACTGCCCTTCTCCTTGGTGTTGCCATGTGCAACTGACATATTCAGCATAACCATCCGATATTATTCCCAAGAGACAACACGCTAAGGATAACAGGTTTCCCTGAAATGCCAGAAATTCCATTCCCGGAAAAGAACTGAACACCTAAATGCGGACTCAGGTTTCAAACAATGGTAAATACTCATTCCTCACTACAGGAGTTACTCTAGTGGCTTCCTAGTCCAGAAAGTACAAGATGTTCAAGAGCATTGTAGCTACAGAGACAAACTCCAGGATTCAGCATGAATCTGATCCTCTATCATCCATCGTTTCATCTACTATCTCCAAGAAAACTGCCTAAGAAATTAATTCTGCCGTTTCATGTTCACCATTGAGGAACTTAAGAAGTTTTAGGAAGTGCTGAAAATGAAAGTGTCTCAAGAGGAGACACGTGTTGTTCATCTTTGGGCAAACATCAGAACCTATGTTTGGGTTGAAATAGGGGAGGGAAGTCACATTACCGTAGGAATTGCTATCTCCTCCACAGTTACATCATTGTGCATTCTATCGGCTTCCGACAATTTTTAATCAACTGCACTCCGTGGCTGATGGATTAGCCCTGGCTTCAGAAACCCTAGGGACAAATGGTTTTTGAGAACAGAACATCCTATTGATGGGCAAAAGGATATTATAGTCATCATTTTCCCAGGCAACAGTAATTGGGATTTTAATTCTTTTACTGAATGCATCTTTACATGCTGCCCCTGCATTTGAGGGAAATGGAGTTTATAAAAAGATACGAGACTGCTAGAGAGCTTCTATAGAAATCTGATTCCAAATAAAATCAAAGGTAGCGTAAAGAGTTTCTTTAACACTTTCCTTTGGAGACAGAAGGGAAGAAAAGATTTCTCCACAGCATATGAAAAATCGTGAGGTGTGGCCATCCCAGTTGTCAGTTTAGCAATACTGATGTGGAGTAACAGCTTTTGCCAAGTCATGTTTAGAAATGCAAGGAATTTTTATATTCTTTTATAATATTTTATATTTTATTATGCTAATAAAATTGTTCAGTAGCCTGCATTTATACTGGGAAAAACGTGCTGGGGAATAATGTGATTCTTCTCTGACTGAGTGTCAGCTGGTACTTTTTACTCCGAAAGCTGGAGGCTATCATCTCAAAGCCCACAATATGGACTGGGGCTGTTGCTTAGAATTTCATCCTCTCCTTCCAGCTAACTTGAAATCGGCAGTTTTAAAATTCTTGTAAACAATTTCTGATCATTCTGCCAGAACTGGGGCTTCTGGACTCTACCACAGTGGAAACAAGAGTAAATAAAAATGCAATCAGTTGGGCAATTAAGAATACAATGTGCAAACAATGTCCATCCTCATATATATCACACATACTAAGGCTGAAAGGAGACATTGTATCTATTGACCTTTTCTAAAACACAAGTCAGAGAATTTAATAAATCAGTTCTTGTACTGAATCAGATGTTATTTTTATGCCACAAAATAGTTTCTTGGAAAGAAAGAAAATCCCAGCTTTAGTGTGAAAAGTTTAATTGATAGACATCTTGTTAGATTTGGTTTGCTAGACCAAATATTTTCTATAGAAACACCTTTTCTCAAATATGTACAAACCGATCGAGTCACCACTTCATCTTCAATACACTAAGCAGACTGTCCCTATTAAATTTGCCAGAGCAAAGGAGGTATTTCTTGACTCAGGAGTTCTTATATGTCTTTTCTAAATCCTTTCCTATCTTTCTGAATTCTTTCATACAGCTATAATGAATGCAATACACTAGTAATCATTTAACTAGTGCTATACCCAAAGGAAACACTATGCCTATATTCTTTAATCAGTACTACCAGAATTATAGTCCAAAACTACATTGGACTAATCAGCAAAAGTATCTCATTCATGTTCAATTCATTTTCTATTGCAATCCTTAAATGCTTTTCAGATTTACTGATTTATTTAATATATGTTTCCGCTGCACAAATGTGACCTTTTTTCTTCACTTTAAAGCCTAAAAAATTCATGCTGTTCAACTATAATCATTTACAAGGCAATCAAGAGGGGTCTCAATATTAATATTTATTATCAATACATTTAATAAAGAAGAATTTTATAATTTTCAGAAACTATCGACAAAGATACTGAATGAAGAGTGGTCAAAACACATCCTCAAAAGAACAGCAAAAATACCTACTGTGGATGGTGATTCCTATACCTTTGCAGATCTTATAATTTGTAATTTTCAATCCACTTAAAATTGGCTGCATTTCTTGGGCATGGTGCTGTTTTTAAGCTGAGCATTCTATACTGTAAATGAAATCACTTATACAGTTCTGCATATATTTCAATAGATACCTTTAACAACAAAACTTCCAGTCTCAACAAAAGCCGTTTCAAACGTGTTTGACAAAACTATGTTCTGTATCAGCTGACAGATACAAGATACGCTGTCTTCAATTCCATATTGATCACATCCAGCATCGGCCTGTCTATATGCAATATAGACTCACTATTATTGCCTTCCCATTTTTTAAAATATATCCACTGTATGACACCAAAAAAATTTAAAATGTCTTGTTTTCAGAAAGTTAAATATATCACAGTTTTCCAAGATTTGTTAAACATGTAACATGAGGGAAAGTTTTCAGCTTTAAAAACAATCTAGGTGTAACTTACTGCTCTACCCCAAATATTTTAAAATGTTTAATTTTAGCAGCTGCTCTTTAATGTCACCATAAGTGCTAGAATTATTTTTATTACTGTAAATTGTGAAAATAGTATGCAGCCTCCTCCCAGTCAAAACCCAGCAATTTTCTACTTCTGGCATTCTGGTATCCTTATTTACATCCTACCACTCCTAAAGAATTGCTAGGTTTTTGCCACGATTTTTGTTTGTTTATAGCAAGTCCCATCAACTTCTGCTTTCCTATCCGTAACTGTACCTAGCCTACTTTACACTGCTGTATTCTTCCTGCTACTTAGGGAAGTGTACATCAACAAATTGTCTGAGTTGAATCAGACAGGAATTGTTGAAGAACTACAAACATCTATGTTCACTTATACATGCAGTATACACTATGTAACCGTAAAACCACTGCACATGCACAGTCTGTTAACTTATAGACACAAGATCAAAGAAAATGAAGAAGCAGAGCCATTTAATAATTCGTGACCTTTGTTTTTGAACTGAGCTTCAAATCTTCACCACTAGATCCACAACAACCTGTCTTAGGTAGTTCTGCTACTCTGTTCACTGAGCATTTTGTGATCTTTCAATGCTGCAAGCAAGCAAGCAATACTGAACTAGCAGTAGCAGTCCTATACAGGTGCAGCATGGAAGGTAAGTTGCTCAAGATCAAAAAGGAAGTCTGTAGCAGAACAACATGAGATGAGCCTTTTCATGTCCTAGTTGTAAACAGGACACCGTCTCACCATATCCCAAGTGAATCAAAACAATAGGCTGCAGCAGGACAGGTTGTGAGAGGGCAGCAGAAGAGAACTGATCAAGGAAATGTTTCTTTCAGAGGTCCAGGGAAGCTTAGGTTTTTTATAATGCATTACATGAGTATAGTTTTATTAAGAAGCATATTTCTTTCTATTACTTGCAAGTAATACTAGGTGACTGAAGAATTGTGTTTTCTTTATGAGCAATTACTGCCTCTCAAGAAGAAAAATTATTTCTAAGGTTGCCATTTTCAAGTTCTTGCAATGTTTCAGTTTGTCATTATCTCAGAGAAAACAAATGCACAGGATTTGCTACTTCAACATGTCTGTATGTCAACATGGCACCCAGGAGAATCTCTGCCTGAAACAAAATAAAAATGCAAACAGTTGTCCTGTGCCCAGAACTCTACTGAGGGACCAACCCCACAAGCCCACACTGAAATCAGCGGGACATCTATCCGGCAACTGCAAGTCTGAAGCCCAGTAAGGCAAATTACTCTTTAGTTGTGGGGCCTAGAACAAAAAAATTGCAAGCCAAAAAAATTACCTATGCAAAACACACCCAACAGCACTACTTGTTGTCTTTTATAAATCTAAGTCTAATAATGGCACTTGGTGTTCCTGATTTCTTAATAAGAGAGGGAGTCACTCAAAAATAGTTCCACTGAGTACAAAACATTACTTATACTGTTTAGAAATCACATAATGAAAATCTTAAGTAAACAATACTGTTTCTTTTCCCAAAATATGCCCTCTAATATTGAAAGTAAAACACCTACCACCATTTTCTTCTCCATTATTATTGTTTGTCTCAGCCATTTCAGTGCCATCTAACTCAGATTCACATCCTAAATCCAACGTTCCATCAGTAGGGCATGTTGATTCTTCTTTCTACAGTTAAAAAAGGAAAAGAAAACTAAAATTAACAAGAAAAAAATCAATCATGATCCTGCTGCATCTCCAAAAATAGATTACTGCAGTGTACTCTCATGTTTACACTTCAAAAAACAGAATAAAATAAAATGTGCTTGTGAGTTACTTCAGAGACAGACATAAAAACAGACCTGCATGAAGCAACTTGCAAAGCAAAACCAAAAAAGCTGTTTTGTGAAGTCATAACATATTCTTTTTTAAAAAATGTCAAATAAAATGCAAGATCTTCCACTTTTTTTTTTTTTTAACAGAAACAGACTTGTTTCGCTGTTAAAAATCCTAGTTTTCCAGTTGAGTGTCCACAGCACTGTAGCAAAACACAAATCCTTTAATGTTTCTTTTCTGCCTTCGCCTGTTTCCTGAATTCAAATAGCTGAAGCAACCTGGAGCTCACAAGCATGGGAGTGATTGTGAATACCTGGATTTGTGCCAAGAATATCTCCTGATTTAAAGAAAAACAACAGCATTTGTTTTAGTAAATTAGGAAATAGAGTTTCTAAAAACTGTTAATTCAATCTCAGATACAGAATTTTTAGTTATCAGGAGCAGGCAAATCTATGCAGTTTTCTATTTTTTAAACCCTTGCATCAAGTAAGTCTGTCATAAATTACAAAAGATCTTTCCTTCCAGCCTAAAATTTTAATTGACTACATTTAGACTGCCAAACACATAATCTTCGTTTCTTGTTTCTCACCTCCGCCTCACATTCCTCCACTCCTATTGTGAAGCCCCTCTAAGTTTGATCATGTACAGCAAGAAAAAATTTCCACCCACAGAAATCATCACATACATACCAAAAAAGAAAAATAATGAGGAAAAGGCATAGAAATAGCATAAAGGCAAAATTCTATCACTAAAATTACATTCCTTTCTCAAAAACAATGATGCAACCTGTAAATTAAAAGCTGATTTATCTTAGACTTGCAAATAATTTTGCACTATTCAAAAATCAAACATTAATACAATTACTTAATGAGAAAGCCAGCGATCCTCTTGAGCTCACTGCTCATAAAACAAAGGCCTTTCTGTGAACAACTCTGAAAAAGCAGCATTTTAGCTAAGCTACATGTTTTTTATACCATATGCCAAATTCAAGAACATGTATATGCTTTCTAGGATAAAACATTCAATGTTTACTTTCATTATAAATCCTTTCAAAAGACATCTGAAAGCAGTTAGAAAGACTATCAGGTCATTTCCTCTCCAAAGAATCTAATCTGTTTACCTTTATATCTATTGAGACATTCATAAAATGGATTAATAGCGCTACGTACTTTCCATATACAAAATTTAAACTTACTTTGAGAGCGTAGAGTCCCGACTTCCCAGGGATTTTGAAGAATGTTCCATCACCTACACGAGTGTTAGTATGAAGCATTGCATTCAGGCAAGCTAATGGAGAGGTTCCACTGAAAAATAAAATTGTGCAGTCCAAGATTGAGTGCCTCTTGTAAAACTATTCCCTCGGTCTATTTTTTTTTTTTTAAACTCATGCTTGCCTGGCTTTTTTTTGCCTTTTTTTTTTTTTAATTCTCTCAACCCTGAAAACATCTACATTACAATAACAGGCCAGCTTCAAACTTAATCATATGCATCTGTCCCCTAGGCTTGAGGCAAAAAGTCTGTGAATTATAATTATGCTTTTCTTCATACAGCAACCAGCTCCACATTCTAAGACAACCAAAGTCCAAATATTTATGTGAAATTACTTCGTAAATAACACCATGAAGCCTCATTTTTAAAATGTTACAGACAACGTGGCTGCTGCACATGAATGATCAAAACAGTACCAAGTTCAAGGGCAGCTGCATCCCATAGGATGAAAGGCAACAAAAGAATAATAAAGAGCCCAGGAAGAGCACATTTAAAAGTAAAAGTGATATATAGTTAAGCCTTCTTCTGGCTTAACATGGTCAGCCTGCATTACCATACATAAATACAAGCACATTTGTACCTCCTATGAAGCACTATCTTTTCTAATTAGAGTTGTTTTAGAGATTAAGAGATTGACCTACTCAAGGTAGTAATTGTAATAATATCACTGTGGAATGCATGTTAAGGGACTATTTAAAAAGAAACACAACACATAAAGAAAAAAAGAGTACTGGTACTGAGACGTCTTTGTAATACATGCATGTTTGCATCAGAAAAAGAAAGCAAATGTTTCTACCCTAGTTACTCCAGTCTGAAAAGTTGATCTAAGAAATGATGGGGAAGAAGGCAGTCATAAATTGTTTAATTTAATTTTAATTTAAGAATTAAAGTACAAGATTTATAGATGTAGTCTCACATCTTTGTCCCCATTTACTGACTAATGTATATGGTGTACTCAGGGACTGAATCTGAAACTGTGCTTCTTCCCTGGGGTCCCCAGCCTGCACGCATGCTTATCTTTAGCCACGTAAATATATTCCACTCGGTTAAGTGGAACAATGCCTGTGCATTAAATTAAATGTGTTGCTAAGTATTCCAGGATTAATTATATACTCAACTATAAACCAGGAACAGGGCTTCAAAAGACCATTAGAAACTATACTATTCTTTGTAATGCAATATTATAACACAACATCCAATCTTTGTTGAAAATCGCATGACTGATTTTTTTATAAATAAAACCGGACTGAAATTGTCATCTTTCATATGATTATGCATTCTGTTGATTTCCATGGCTCTGTTACAACAAAATTAATCCTTACTGTACAGGTATTAATTTAATGTCAAGATGGATAGTGTGATAATTGCTCTTCCGGTAAAAATTAAATTATAAAGTGTCCTCAGGACAGGAAGTCATGTCCAATATAATTTATTTACTATTGGTCACCTAATGTATCACATTACTATACCTAAAATCAAAAAGTACAGATAAAAATGCCACTTGTTGATAAACACATCAGATATTTAACAGATATCTACTTTACGAGTATTCTAAATATAATCATGCAATATGAAAACTCTATAAAGTTTCTGCTGTGTCTTTTTTCCCCCTGCAAATAAAACTAATTCCACATCTGGTTTTGATTTAATACTACAACAGAATACAAAACTAAATAAGGTAGAATTACGACGATACCGCTAGCAGTAGCACAGAAAACATTAACAGATTTAATTGAGTTTACCGATTACTTAAAACAGTTTTGGAATACGTAGGATACTTCTCTTTACACATTTTCCTTATTGCATTAATGTTTGACAAGCAAAGACACAAAGCATTTAATAAAGCAGTTCTAGTTGCGTAATTTCTTCCATATGTTAACATATATAACGTGAAGCAATTTCGACTCTCACAGTCTTGGATCTTTTTAGTGAAACATTATCGCAGATTAAGATTTTCTCTGCAAGATAGAAAGAACTTGCTGACTCTGCAGTGGAAGACAAACTCAATATATCAACAAGAAGCAAAACTGTGTGTGCATGTATGCATGATTTGTATCCTTCTCTTATTCCAACGTAGATATTCTGGACTCCACATTTATTTTTAGATATCATTAACCAATTAAAATGATACAAGATGAATGAACTCAAAATAGAGTATTTGGCAATATCTCACGATGACTACTGTGCTCACAGCAGATATCTTAATCTTCAAAGTCTAGCCAACTGGCAAGTGGACAATAGAAACTACTCTCTGACTTACAAAGAAATCCGTATCAGCTACCGAGCCAAGCAGTACTTTAACTACTGTTTTCCTTGTTTCGTAGAGATATCTGCAATTCCTAAATAATTTGGCATGCAACCAGAGAGCTATATCCACCCTTCCTGAAAACTGAACTTGGGTATGTCTATAATGAGCACAAAACACACCACACATAGTTAAGATGCAAATGAAATAATAATCTGGACACCGTTGAGTGGGACCGGCTTTGAGCTAGCAGCTCAAACTGAATTTCCACGGTGTCCTTTATAATTGCTATTTTGACCCGTTTTAACCAATGACTTGTCTATTCTTCTGTCAGCACAGGCATTCTTAAAACACTGTATTTAAATTTCCAAATATTACCCACAAGGGATGCTGGAAACGCTTGTGATACATGCTATCACAACACATGGGACTGTGGTTAGAACAGCTAGCAATCAAAGATCCCATGATGCAGACTGATGTCTGAATCATAGAGCAGTTTCTGTGAGATCCTTACTACTTATCGCATGCTTTCTACATTCTCCTACAGCCTGGGGACATAGTCGTTCTGCTCAGAGCTGCTAGCATGTATTAATACAGCAGCCAAGGACTGCCAAATGTAAGACCGAGTATCTTTGAATGTCAAAAATGGCACAGTTTGACCCAAGTTCTTGAAACACTCCAAATCAGTTCAAATTTGATTCAGTTAAATCAAATTGCATACAATAGTATTCTACTTTGTAATTTGATATCTGTGACTTTTTAGAGCCATAACATATTTTAAACCAATATGCTGCAAGTTTTGCTGCCATAATCTGCACGTGAGGAATATGTTTACTGTTTACAGCCTTCAGATGCAAAACTTTCACACTGTCATCTTCTGGGTGAGATTGCTTTAAAATTGTGGTATTCTAAGAGTCGTTCATACATGGGAGTCACCCTCTGTAGCAGTATGTCTTTAAGCTTGATCATTTTCTGCTTGTATGTTTATTTTATACACACATATGCATACATACAAGCAGTATACCCACACTCACACGCTTTCCAAAAGATTTTAAAAAATGAAAAGTTACTTACTTTCTGTAAGGGTGATATGAAGTCACAACAACCAGCAACATAGGAAAGAGAAAGAATTACTGATTAGCCTTCCAATATAAAATTTCTTAATACAATTTGATCATTTAAAAGACATCAAGCATTTTAACATTTCATAAATGCTCCTCAGAATCACTACAAGTTGTCAGTAATCAACGCATCATTCTGAATTTAATCACAAAATTCCTCTACATTATCAAAGCAAGCTTCTCACTCCCAACTCCTCTACTCAAAAGCATCTCCAGGATTTCGTGATTCTGGGCTCCCTCTACTGGGCACCCATGCCGTGCTACCGAAATCAAAATGCTGAACTATACAGTCTCTGCACACAAAGTCCTGCAAAAACATATAGAGGAAGTACAGATTTCAGTTACTTTCTCGCCCGCCACCCTCCCCAAAACCCTTCAAAAATCTGGAAAAACACCAGTAAAAACACTACTTATTTTTATATTTTAAACTTCTCAAACGTACAGTTTTATCAGAAAAACCCTGAAAAAGAAAAACCCTGAAAACTTCTACAGTTACACTTTTAGTTCTAATGGCCCTTGCTAGACTTCTTGCCAACAGAAAAAAAAATACGATCTTGGCAAAAAAAAAATGTTTTAAATATGGAAAATAAATTGACTAAAGCCAACCTGTCCAGACAACATAGTGTAGCAGACAGTGAAAGTTTCCTGACGCTATGCGGACAAGGCACCTCGGGTCCTGCAGCAGAGAGCATTTCAGCCACAGCCCCCCTGCCTGCGTCATACCCCCCTCCCAGAGCTTACAAGGTTCCTAATATGTTCCCAAATCAAATGCCGATGGCTGTAAGAGAAGCACTTAGCTATCGTAAATGTGATCAGTATTTATTTGCTTGAAATCATCTGCTCATTTTATACAGATCCATCAATAGTCACACGGGAGCAACAATTTTTATGCCCTGCTGGAAAGAAAGTAAAACCAAAGGGCTTCAGAACTGATTTCTAGACCTGATACGAAGTCACACAGAATAAAATATGCTTATAATGCATGTAAGTTACACCAGTTTGGGAGGGTTCACAAGCCCCCTGGAAGAAAGGACCTAAAGTCCGAAATACTGTGATGAACTGGGAACAGCATTCAAAACCAACAACATGAAATTCAATCAAAAGCAATGTTAAGTGCTATACAATGGAATGTGAAATCAAATCCAGAAAATGCCTATTTTCACCGCAAGTCCAAGGGTCTCACACCACCACAGTGAAACAAATTAGAAAGTAATGACAACTATGTGTCACCCAGATTGCCGGCTGACAGACATACAAGGTGAATATTCTCTTACCTCCTGATACCTGATAAATTCTGGCCCCTTTTAAAGAGAAATATAGGCAAAAAGTCTAAAAAAGAACAAGATAAAGAAAACAAGACTTATGAGGGAAAGATGCAGAAAACATATTTGTGTGGTCCAGAAAACAAAAGAGTAAAAGAAGGCAAAACTGTAATTTTTCAGAAAAATGTAAAAGACTGTTAGAAGTCAACGGAGATAAATGTTCTTCATGGCCACTGAGGGAAGAAAATGAAAGCTCACAGATAGTCTAAAAGTGTGAATGTAGCTGTTGCTGTTTTAATCAACACCAGAACAGAGCAGGGAAGTTTGCAAAATGACCTTCATCAGAAGATCATACACACACCAGTCCCAGCTGGTACATATATTGGAACCTGTCCCAGTGTTAGCATTTTTATTGAACGATCTCTTGAGCATATGTCCAGCACTGTATCATAGGATTCTTTATCTCTTTAATAAATCAAAATTTTGTTTAAGCCTGAGGTTAACCATATACCCTAAGTACATTTTCCAACATATATAGCAGCCAGAAATGCCAGAGAATTGACTGCATGTCCAGATGTGCACTGCTTGCTGAAGTGTTTCATAGAACAATGCATGCAGCACTGGATGCCCAGTGTGATGAAGCCACAGAAGCAGCTTTCCCACAATCTTCAAGCAGCTGTGTGCCCATGGTCTTGCTACCGTGCACCAGCAAAACGTCCGTATTTGTCTTACAGGATTGTAGCTGTGACCTAGCTTGGGAGTGACACACAAAACCACTAGAAACCTGAACAGCAATACCAAGACAAGAATATAGCTCTCCTAAGTATCAAGAAGACAGGCAAACTGCCGCTGACCACCCGAGAGCTGCTCACCATGTTTCACTGAACTGGCGGTGCTGCAGCAGCTGTTAGCGTCAGGGCCAAGGCAAGCTCTCCCAGCCCAGGCTCAGGAGGAAGAACCAGGAGAGGTCCAGCGAACAGAAGACTGAGAAAAACCCTAGACATTTTACTGTACTCAAGTGGTACAGGCAAGGATCCTTCCCCTGGCACAGAGGGAAGTAGAGAGCACAGAGTAAATAGCTGAAAACAATGCTGATGAGTGCAAGATTTCCTGGCAAGCATCTGCAAACTTCTCGGCAATAAAAGCTTCAAGTTAGTCTAAACAAATCAAGTCACATGATGATGAAGTC
This sequence comes from Steatornis caripensis, assembly GCA_013398225.1. Taxonomy (NCBI): domain Eukaryota; kingdom Metazoa; phylum Chordata; class Aves; order Caprimulgiformes; family Steatornithidae; genus Steatornis; species Steatornis caripensis. The sequence continues at coordinate 846,510 of VZSC01018599.1, forward strand.
TCCATTGTCTTCCCTGGTTATTTTGTAGATCCCTACACAGGAAGACCGCAAGCGGTGTATCTGCTTTCTCATCCAATGTTAAATATAGACTAGGTGTTCCAGGTAAAAATTCATTCAGAGTCATCCTCCTTTCAACAGACAGCAAAATCATGGTCTAAACATGTTAAACCAAACTAAACCAATTTGAATTATCAAACAGAAAACTTGATTTGAACAATCACTTTCAATGTTGCTTTTGAACTCTTTCCATCTATTTTCCTATTGCAAGGTTAATTCATTCATTGCTTCAAACGATCAAAATATCCCAATCAGTAAATAAATAGAGCTTTAATATAATACTACTTTTTGCTAATTGGGAGACTATAAATGCATTCAGCAATTATCTAACTTAACTTACAAAAAATTAATCTAAGTTGTGTTTTCTGATGTTAAAATAGCAATGACATCTTATTTACTGAATCATTACAAGTGTACTTATACTTGTTAAGTCATTTTTGGAAAGAAACTGGAACTTGATTAGAAGATTGGCTTCTAAATGCTGAATGAAAATACACTAGTTGTGTTGAATATAAAAGGAAAAAAGGGAGACTCTTCAAAATATTACATATCCAACATAATTTATTAAACAATAAAAAAAATCTTTTAGTATGTAGGTAGTAGGTAGCTAGGGAACCATCTACTATTTTTATACAAAGACTGGTGAAACTGTAGAGCTGGTAGACCTCAGCCTCTTACACAAAGTTTTTATTCATAAATAAGAAAAAAGCATTTTACTTTTTGAACTTCCAATCGGCTTCTTATTTTAAAAGGACTACTAATGAGAACTACAGAAAACACCCTTGATACCTGCAGTTGGAGTGACTGCCAAAACTATTTATGTTCTGAAGTCTTAACCACTTCAGTAATAAATAAAGTCATGATAAAGAAAGCCTTAAACAGTTGCTTGCTGAAGTTTTATATTGAATTGAAGTGCATGCAGGTATAATACTATTTATACAATCTGAATAAACTATACTTCAGGTTTATTCCTAATATATGCTCTCCAAACTGAATCTTTAAATGTATTTAAAGGATTAAAAGACATTTCTTAAAAGAAATATATGTGGGGTTTAAGTTTATAAAGTATATAATCATTTATAATCATTTATAAAGTATATAATCATTTTTATCCACGTCAGCCAAAATTAACATCAGTTTTGTTCTCACTGGAGCAGCACCCTGAAGAAAATCTGTACATGTCCAGTCCTACTTATGCTTCACACATGGCACCTGACTTTCAGCCTTCGAATATCACAAACACAGCTACTATTCCTGAGCAAAGCAAGTAAGCCAGAAAGCTCACAGCTATCAGGCAACAAGACAGACTAGTACAGCTGATTTGCCTGTAGTCTCACAGACAGCAAACAAATCCCAGAAGATGATAAAGACCCATTATATACATACTACCAACATCGCTTGATATTCAACCCTCACATAGATTTCTTGTTTTTCTAAACCAGATGAAGGCAGAGGCGAGAATATTATTAGTGTGATGGAAAAAACAAGGATCAGTACAGACATGTTAAAATGTAACACATCCATCGTAGATACCTTGCGCCTGTCACAAGCCGTCAGAACTTACCTATCAGCTTTCACTGAAGTTAACCGAAGTAGTGAATTCCAAATATCTAAAGCAGAAGAATGTAGCGATGAACTTGAACCTTGCCCTTTGTAGCTTGTGAGGGAGTTAAAAGCAGCTGGAATCACAGTTGACTAAAGCGTCTGACATATCACCAAGAAAGTTGATTAGGGGAGTGGAGCATCTGTCTTATGAGGA
>VZSC01018599.1:848672-865986 GCA_013398225.1 Steatornis caripensis
GGAGATATTCAAAACCCGCCTGGATGCATTCCTGTGCAACCTGCTCTAGGCTAACCTGCTTTAGCAGGGGGGTTGGACTAGATGATCTCTAGAGGTCCCTTCCAACCCCTACCATTCTATGATTCTATGATTCTATGAAACTGAATATTTTCATTGTCCTTCAAATGTGAAATAATCTGGAGCAATACTGGAGAGAAATTCAACATGGATACTAAATTCAAGCCAGGTACCCTGAAAGGATATTTTTTGCATTCCTTAGCAGGAAATCTCATTTACAAACTGATCTAGTTTGGTTTTTTTTATATTTTGAATTCACCAAACATGGAATCAGGGAAGGAGTCAGAAGTGAAGCTGTTTTCACAGAAATAACAGGCGTCCTCTATCTCTTAACAGACCACCTCTGAAGCATTAAACAATACTGTCTCTCCTTGGAGGAGTAGCAAGCAGCCACCCAGAGAGACCACAAAGATTATTCAAGTCTTCCGTGAAAGGATATATATAACAAACAAATATCGGAGACTATGCCACTACCCTTAAGGCCTATTTCTACCACTTCTAGGATCCTCCTATGTGAACCAATCTCCCTCTGGGCCTTTTGTACATCTACATGCAGCCATTGTGTGCAATGATTACGTGACATTAGAACACACAATAAAGCAAAAATGTAATAAACCTCTGGTCATAAGTTATCGTCTAAAAACCGAAGTGGACAAGTGACTGAAACTGCTAGATGAAGGCAAACGTAACAAAAACACAGGGGATACTGGTAAGAATCATAGAATCACAGAATGGTTTGGGTTGAAAGGGACCTTAAAGACCACCTAGTTCCAACCCCCTGCCACGGGCAGGGACACCTTCCACTACTAGACCAGCTTGCTCAAAGCCCCATCCAACCTGGCCTTGAACACTTCCAGGGAGGGGGCATCCACAGCTTCTGTGGGCAACGTGATCCAGTGTCTCACCACCCTCACAGGAAAGAATTTCTTCCTAACATGTAATCTACATCTACCCTCTTTCAGTTTAAAACCATTACCCCATGTCCTATCACTCCATGCCCTTGCAAAAAGTCCTTCTCCAGCTCTCTTGTAGGCCCCCTCCAGGTACTGGAAAGCTGCTATAAGGTCTCCCTGGAGCCTTCTCTTCTCCAAGCTGAACAACCTCAACCCTCTCATAGGAGAGGGTCTCCAGCCCCTTTACCATTTTTGTGGCCCTCCTCTGGACTCACTCCAACAGGTCCATGCCTTTCTTATGTTGGGGGCCCCAGAGCTGGATGCAGTACTCCAGGTGGGGTCTCACCAGAGTGGAGTAGGGGGACAGGATAACCTCCCTTGACCTGCTGGTCTTCGCTTCTTTTGATGTAGTCTTCTGGGCTGTTGGCCTTCTGGGCTGCAAGCATGCATTGCCAGCTCATGTTGAGCTTCTCATCAACCAAAACCCACAAGCCCTTCTCCTCAAGGCTGCTCTCAATCCATTCTCTGTCCAGCCTCTATCTGTGCTTGGGATCGCCTCGACCCACGTGCAGGACCTTGCACTTGGCCTGGTTGAACTCGATGCGGTTCGCACAGGCCCACCTCTCAAGCCTGTCAAGGTCCCTCTGGATGGCTTCCCCTCCTTCCAGGGTGCTGACCACAGCACACAGCTTAGTGTTGTTGGCAAGAAAAGGTTGGGGGTTTTTTTCTAAGAGTTTGCCAGACTGGTTGTATTCACCCACAGTCAGTCACAAGTGATTAACTGACCGCATAATATGATATTTAGGTTTCTTGGTAAAGCAAAGCTCTCATGCATAACTATCCATAATTTTTTATTCTAATTCCTTCTCAGCAGCTAGGAGTTTGGCTCTCTTTTGCAAATGATGGCATAGAGTTAGGTTTTTTTCACCTCTTAGCTGCATTGCAGCGCTATGGTATATCTCATCTTTTTTTCCTCAGAGGTAAAAACTACTGAAAACACACCAGATCTGCCCTCTGCTCTGTACATTGGCCTTTGATAGACTTTTCCACCCTTACCTTTAGAGCACTCTGTGGTCTGAGGCCAGGATATATAAAATTCTGGTACCTACAACACTGATAATTAATCTTTTTGATAGCTAGAGCAAAGTGTAATGTATTTCCTGGTGCCAGCAGCCTGGAAAAACTTCTGATGGTGTCAAACTTGGTGACAATAGCCACAGTAATGTTGCAGAAAAAAAACCAAATGGAGTTAATCTGTGGTGAAACCAGAGCTTCAAATGACTCATCTAAAACAATAAAATGAAAAGCTCCTGGAACCAAAGTTCATCGCAGATCTCAGTACTCCTTAACTCAGTGAGGTTTTTTCTTTTTTTTTAAACCACTTTCTCTCTCTTTTTTTAAACCACTTTTGCAAGAAACCCTTTACATACAAAAGTTCCAGAACGTGTGTAAAATTTAAAATTGTTCCTGAATAGAATTTTACAGAGTTATTGCCATGGATTTTCCCCTGAAAATATTTTTTCTTTTATAAAATGTTTTTGAAGGAAAAAATTCCTATGGAGATACAAGTTTACTCTAGGTTTATAATGCATTTGAAAACAAGACGCTACTAGTATAGCAGGTAAATTTGAGAAGAAAAAATAAAAAGCATACAGGCATATCATATCAATGCCATATTATACAATGCGGATAGAAAGATATAAACATGTTTTCCTGAAATTTAAGTAGCCCTACTCATTATGTTTGCGGATTACCCTTGCCCTTTGTCAGCCATACCTTTGAGTAGGTCTCCCTGAGTATCTTGAATGTTCTGAAAAGTATGCTTGAAACACCAGACACCTCTTGAAATAATATTCACATATGGCAACAAGCATTCCTCAGCCAGAAAGGAAATGAGAATACAAGTTTTATAGAGATTGTTTACACTTTTCAGTATTCCCTAAGACCCGGGAAAACCCCAGGTTTTTCTTCTTTGTGAAGAAAAATCTCAAAGAAAGGATATATAGTAAATGCATCTCTGTATTTTGAATCCTTACCATTTCATTAGATGTAGTACAAATAACACAATAAAAAAGCAACACTAACAGAAAAAAAGCATTTTGAATGTGTTTTTGAAAGACACAGGCAAAGATTAAAGAGTACCTTTTGAAATCATCCTAAAAGAAAAATTTGTCAGAAAGAAAATTATCCCAAAAGAACAGTAAATCAGCGTGCGACAGATGGTCACGGCAGCAAAGGTGTCCTCTAGGCTGAGAACACCCTCCTCATTCAACAACACTTGAAAGAAACTATTTGATTTCTTTGTGTAACGAATTCTTATACTGGTCAAATAATACAGTTCTCTCTGACAGCTACTTCCTATTCAACAATATACATTCTTTTCTTTTCTCTTAATAAAATATTTCCTTTTAATAGTTTTAACTGATTTCATTAAAAAGCAGTAGTACATTTTTCATTTTTTACTTTAATACCAATGATCACCATGAAGGACAAAATCATAAAGAGAGGAAAAAAATGAATTCCTGCCACATGAAAAGGACTCTGGAATAGTGGTTAAAAAATGGCTTTCTTAAAGAAACCATGGTTTTGATATACATGATGTCTTATTTTAGTATCAGATTTCACAGGCCCTTGTGGGTTTTAAATACATATGTTTAGAAAAATGAAGTAATGACTGTGCTACAATCAAAAATGTACTAAACCCAAGAAAAACATTGCCACAAAATGTGCAATGTATAAAATGAAAAAAACCACCCCACCCTTCCAAATATTCTTGGCTTCAAGTTGGGTGAAGCTTACTCCTCAAAAAAAAATTAAGGTGGAGAGTAAAGTGACTACGCTGAACAAGACATAGTCAGTAATCATTGAATGCCTTTTGGCCTCTAAAATTTAATCATCCTACACAAGGGACCTCTATGAAGTTATCCCAAGTTCTCTTGTTTAATTTGGCTTTTTAATTGGCCAGTCTCCACAACTTTTTCTGTGATGCTTTAAGAATATCTTGTGTGTGTTACTGAGATATAACTGGTTAGCCAAATGCAAAATAAAAAATACACCCTACCCCCTCCCCCCTCAAAAAAATGTTACAGCTATTTTTAAGAACATTCAGCTCCACCAAGGTTCACACACTCATACAATCACAGCCTAATTTACATTGGAAGGGACTTCCAGAAGTCATCTAGTCCTATCTCTTGCTCAAAGCAGGGCCACTTGGATCTGGGCCTTGTCCAGTCAAGTTCTGTGCAATCTCCAAGAATAGAGACTTCACGGCCTCTCTGGACAATCTCCTCCCGTGCTTAACTGCTCTCACTGGGAAAATATTTTTCTTAGTATCAAATCTGAATTTTCCATGTTCCAGTTTGTGTCTGTTACCTCTTATTCTTTGCTTCTTATGCTGTCACTGTGCGACCTCCAAGAAAAGCCTGGCTCTATTTTCTCTACACCCTCCCATTAGCGAGCTATGGACTGCCACGGGATCCCCCTGAGCCTTCTCTTCTGTGTGAACAAGCCCAGCTCTCTCAGCCTTTCCTCATATGTCATATGCTCTAGTCTTCAGCCATCTTGATGAACTTCCACTGGACTCACCCCAATACATCAATCTCTTTCCCGTACTAGGGCCCAAAGCTGGACACGGTACTCCAGATGTGGTCTCACAAGTGCTGAACAGTAGGGAAGGATCAGTTCACTTGACCTGCTGGCCAAGCTCCTGCTAACATAGCCCAACATGGGCTTGGCCGCCTTTGCTGCAAAAGCACATTGCTGGACTGCCAGGACTCTCAGGTCATTTTCTGCAAAGCTAATTTCTAGCCTGTTAGCTCCCAGCCTGCACTCATGCATGGGTTACTATGTCCCAGATGAAGAAGCTTGCTCTTGCCTTTGCTGAATTTCAGGTGGTTCATGTTAGCACAATTCTCTGCTGTCTTGATCCCTCTGAACAGCAGCCCAGTCTTCCAGTGTATCAACTGCTCCCTCCAGTTGAGCATCACCTTCAAACTTGCTGAATGTGCGCTCCGTCCCATTGCCCAGGTGTTTAATAGCAACATTCAACAGTAACAGCCTCAGTATCAATGTCTGAGCAACGCCACTTAGTCACTGGTCACCACCTGAAGTTAACAGCTTCGATCAAAAGACTTTGGGGCCTGCAGTCCAGGCAAATTTCCACTCACCTTATTGTCCACTTACTGAGTTCCTATCTCACCAATTTGGCTGTGAAGATACTATGGGAAATAATGCCAAAGGTCTTGCTTACATCAATGTAAAAAACATCCACTGCTCTTCTCTCGTGCACCGAACCAGTCATCTCATCACAGAAGGCTGGTCAGGCATGATTTGCCCTTGCTCATTCATATCAGCTTTCTGCCACATCTGCTTGACTTTCTGCACGTTGGAATGGGACATTCTCATTCACCAAGGAAGATAAAACAGCTTTCCTGGGCCCTTTTGTCAATAATCTGATGATCAGCCATGGCCAAGGCAGTCATCAGTCTTAACACCTTCAACCAGTTCTTCCTTGTTCGTGTGTAACAAGTCCAGGACAGCACGACCCCTAGTTGGTTCATCGATCATCTGCATCAAGAAACTGACTTTCAGGAATGTCCTGGCTTGCTTGTATCCTCCATGACTACTATAATTTCAAGGCCCCCAGCTTACTTAAAGGCCTCATCTACTTCTTGGCCAGATGGTCTGCAGCAGATGCCTACCACAACATTACTCCTGTTGTCCTGCCCTCTGATCTCCCTCTTAAGTTCTCAACAGGCTCAGTACCCGTTCCAAGGCAAAGCACTGTGCGCTCCCACCCCTCCTTTGCATGCACTGCCCCTCTTTGCTAGCTTGTATCAATCCAGCTACCCATGGCAACACTCCACTGTGTGAACTATCCCACCACGTCTTTGCAACCCTAAGGAGCTCTGCAAGTGCACACAGACTTGCAATTCTTCCTGCTTGTTTCCCGTGCTCTGTGCATTTGTGTACAGACATTTGAAATGGACACCCCAGTCATACTGCCTGTATAGGGAATGTGCAAGGTTTCTCCAATCATCTTGTTCCCCAGACACTTCTTCAACATTCCTCGTGACTTCACTTCTCTTCAAATTGCAACAACAGTCCCGTGAAGTAGCTACTTCAAAGCCCTCCAGAAAAGTTTAATGAGACTGTCAGCAAAGATGCCCTTGCCACTCGCCATCTCATGGATCCCGTCCCTGTTCAGCAGTCCTTATCCCTCAAAGAGGGTACCGTGGCTTTACCCGTGACATCAGCCATGCAGCTACACTTTGACTTGAGGGATGTGCCCTCTGCCACCTGAGCATTTCCACCTCACTGGCAGGATTAAGGAAAGCACCACCTGGGCATTTGTGCTCTTCACCCTTGCCCCTAGGGCTCTGCAGCCATCTTTTAGATACTTGGGCTCATCCCAGTTGTATCACGGTAGCCACATGCACGAACAGCAAGGTGTGAAGTCTGAAGGCTGGACAAGCCTCAGATACGACCATCTGCAAACATCTGTGATTCAACTACCCAACAAGAAGTAAACCTCCAGCTATAGCAGCAAGTACAGCAGGTTGGCAGATGGGTGCCTCTGTCAGGACATGGTCTCAAATAACTGTCATGCTCCTTTTCTTCTTCATGTACACATTTGGCTGAGCCTCAGCTGGCTCTGGTGTCTCCCCTGACAATCTTGCTCACCTCCTTTCAGGGCACTACACCTATCCTTCTCTGCAAGCAGAAAATCTTTCTTCTATTGCCAGAAGTCATAGTTTTCCAACTTCCCAATCTTACGACTCTCTATCCACAGCTCATAAGCTGCCTCTACTTCACACAGCAGAGCTTGGGTTCTTGCCTCTGCAAAGATCCTGTGTCCCCTCTCATGCCACACAGTCTATTCCATCTCCTCCCAAAGCTTCTTCACCCGGCAGCTCAGCATCTTGACCAGAGTGTGTTTCTCATGGGTGAGGCCACAGCCCTCCCCAATGCAAGCCCTAGACCCAGGCGTGCAGCCCAAGATGTGGAGATGTCTCTGGGCCCATGCCTCTGATGTGCCAGGAACAGTTGCTGGTGACCATGCCCTACAGCACATCAGTACCATCACTGCCCAGTCCTAAGCAGTCCCACATTGTTCTGAGCTAATCTTCTGCAGCTCATTGTGCCCCTCTTGTACTAACTGCTGTGCTAACTGCTAGGTCTCTTAGCTCCCTCTGGTTCCCGGGCTCTCAGAGCCACACTCTTGCCCACAAGTTATTCAGCTACTCCTCAAGCATTTGTCAAACAGGTGCTTGTCACTGCTTGATCAACAGTCAGCTGAACACAAAATACCTAGGTAGCCCACAACCAGCAAGTAGCCAACAAAAGCTGTCTGTAAAAGCTTACAGAGGCAAACGCCTCCATAGGCTGGCCTGACCTGCAGTAGCAAGGCACTGAAGTTCCCAGAAGCATAGCTCCCAGATTTTCCCTGAAGAAGCCTGGAAACTGCTGCAACTGCTAGGTCTCTGATTAGCTGTCTCTGCTGGAGGTCTGCAACAGAGTTACGAAATATACTGCAAAAGAATGGACTTCTGAGCTGCTGCACCACCGACAGAGGAAGCCCATGCAGCATGCGACAGTGGCTTCATTAACCCTTGCGCAGTGAAAAATGGAAAAGGTGGCAGAACAAAGCGTTGCCAGAAAACCACCGCTGCCCAGGTCTCGTTCAGAAGGCTGAGCAAGACTACTACTTCATCATGCTATACTTAGGAACGTAATCCTGATGCAGTCACAGCTTCCAGCCACACTCCTCCCGATTGATTAGAAGAATCTCCAGCCTTTCTTACCGTCCACAGCAGTGGCTTTTGTGGCCACAGCTGTGTCAGTGACAAGACACCACCCTGCAGTTATGCCAGCGACAGTGCATCTGGGTACATGTATGTAAGGCAATGGAGCAGTTTCTGCTTTCACCAAAGAGGTCTGCACCAAGATTAATACTGGCTTCACGTCACTTTCAGCCAGCTCTGCCACTCAACGCAGCAGCTTGAGTGGCTTCCCTCTAAAGCAGACCACGTGTTCCTGCATCCATGACATGTTTTCCCTGTGCCCTGCTCCACCCTCCCCCCCCTTTTTTTCTTTAAATCTTGACTATTTCCCCAGCACCCAAGGAGGTGGGCAGCCAGAACAGGAAAAGTAGCTTGGAGAGAGTGGGATTCTTCTTTCGGTCGCAATATTGGTTTACAGTAACTGGAGAAGGATGGCCTCAGACTGACACAACTGGTTCCCATTTCAGACTCCTCAGAGCAAGGCCTGTATTTCACCTTTTGTAGTAACGCAACATGCTCCCTCCAGCCGCTCCCGAACCTACGTGCCAGATGCAGCTGGCTTGCCTGAGCTGTAACCCCTTGGGTTGCTACATCTGGCATGAGAAGATGCAGAGGAGGGGAGAGCCGGAGGTACCACCCTGCTGAGGGAAAGCAGAATCACCAAGCTTGAAAGAGCCCCACACGTTCCTCCACTCGAGCCTAATGTCGTGTCCCTGCTGTCTCACGTGATTTCAATGCAGTTTTCCAGTCATTGCCATTAAAGACAACTGCCACTAAACTCATAAAATTACAATAGGTGCTTACGTACAGACATCTCCTTCCACCTTTGCCCAGTAATGAAAACACAAGAGGCAAAACACATGCTGTTAAGACCTATTAGAATTAAATTTTAAAAGGTAAGCATATTTCAGAGAAAGGGCTTAAATTGTGGCAATACTTAACCATTTAAAGGAAATAATCAACAAGTACTGCTGAGAACATTCACTAACTACTGTACACTTTACAACTATTGTTTATATTTTTGAGAATTATGGATTTCTCTTTTGACTTTAGAAATCTTTAAATCTTCAATATGTTACTCAATGTTGAGCTACCAGACTGTAATATGAGATTACTTTATTAAATATTTCTCCCTGATAGAAAGGACAGCATTAAATTAAATTGATATGCTGAACTTACAAGGGATTTATTTTTCTTTCTTTACTTTCACTAGCAAAAAACTTTTTAAGTTTGAGTTATCCTAATTAAATTGTTTTTATTAACTTTGCCCATTCTTAAAAATTGACATGTGTCAACGTGTTGGCCTGCTGGAGTTTGTTACGTTGTGGCATTTCAGCCACACCATCCATCTGCCTAGGTAATCAATTCTCCAAATCAGTAAGAAAGTGTTTAACGCTTATTACAAGTTCTACGGAAATTTTTACCTGGAAAGAATGTATCTATTCACTGAATGGCAATGCTGAAACCACCAAAGCTGAGTTATTTTAATATAATGATTTTACAGTTTTTACCTGATGGAAAGTAATTTCCAGGGTCTTGGTTACCACGCACCAGTTCCACATACAAGCTCTTCCTGTCAGTTAAAAATTTTAACTTCGCTGTAACAGCATTCAGTTACAGATTCCTCAACCATAGTGGACTTGCTTAGACTTGTTTCCTTTTTATTCTTTCTTTTCTCTCATTTTCCTTTCTGTCTCCTTTTCTTCTTCCTCTTCTTTTCCTCCTCTCTCTTCTCTTTTCCTCTTTGTCTCTTTTCTTCCTCTCCTTTTTTCTTTCCTTTTCTCTCTCCTGCCTTTCATATGTTTTTCTTTTCCCTTTTCTCTCTTTTAATCTTCTCTCCCTCCCTCTGTTCTCTTTCTTCTCTCACATTCTGTTCTTTCCTTTCTGCTTTTTTCTCTTATTTGTCTCCTCTCATTTTCTCTCTTCTGCTTTTTTCTTTCCTCTCTTCTCCATTTATTCTTTCCTCTATTTGTTTTCTTCTTTGTCACTCCTCTTTTCTCCCTTTTCTTTCTTTGTCACTCCTCTTTTCCTTCTCCTTTCTTTTCTCTTTTCTCCCTCTCTCTCCCTTGTTTTCTCTTTCTTGCCTCTGTGGTGGCTTAGCCTTGGCCAGCAGCCAAACGCCCACCCAGCCACTCCCTCCCTCCCCCTCCTCAACAGGAAACAGGGAGAAAAGGGGATGAGAAAACTCATGGCTTAAGGTAAAGACAGGGAGATTGCATACCAGTTACCATAAGAGGCAAAACAGACTCAAGGAAGATTAATTTATTGCAAATTAAAATAGATTTGGGTAGAAACAAACAAAAAAAAATTAAACCAGCAGCTCCCTGCTTGCAGGCTCAACTTGCCACCTTCACTCCCAATTCCTCTACCTCCGACCCACTGAGAGGCGCTGAGGGACAGCAGGGTTACAACCAGTCCCTAACAGAGCCTCTCTGCCACTACTTCCCCCTCACTCTTTTTGTCTGCTCCAGCGTGAGCTCTCTATGGGTTGCAGTTCCTGCCAGGAGACTGCTCCAGGTATGGGCAACAGCTCCTTCAGGAAACATCCAAATGTTGCAGCATGGAGTCCTCCACAGGCTGCAGGGTGAATATCTGCTCTGGTGCGTGGAGCACTTCTTCCTCTCCTTCTTCTCTGACCTCAGTGTTCACACTACTGTTTCACACTCCCCTTTTTACCCTCCTCTTCTGCCTGAGTGCTGGTTTTGCCCTTTCTTAAACACGTTACCAGAGAGGCACCACCATCTTGGCAGCTGGGCTCAGCTGTGCCCTGTGGTGGGTCCACTGAAGCTGGCTGGAACCAACTGTGCCCAGCCCTGGGCAGCCCTGGGTCCCTCCTCACAGAGGCCTCCTCTGCAGCCCCCCACTGCCAGCGCCTTGTCATCCTTGTCATGCACACTTCTTTTATTTCTCTCTTTTCTTCTTTTATTTCATTTCCCTTTCCTTTCTTCTTTCCCTTTCTACTCTTCCATCTTATCTCTATCTTCTCTCCCTCTCTCCTCTCTCATTCTCTTCTCTCTTATTTTCTGTCACCCTTCCCTTTCTTTCCATCCTATAATAACCTATTCTGATAAAAGAATCAGTCTTCTTTTAAGCAGAAATATAAAATAATAATAAATCTTTTTATGAAAGACGAACAACTGAACTAAATTTCATTTTATTTTTGTTCATTTCTATTCAAAACAAAGTGTATCGTATCTTACTTCTTCTCACTCACAAAAATTCAGGGAAATCTCCACAGCATTTTTCCTTTGTTTCTTCTCCCCAGTTTTCAATTAGGGCATGAATTTTATCCAAAGGAATTTAGAATTTTGAAACTAAATGACAAATTCTGGCATAATTATGCAAAAGTGTCATGTTTACTTTTAGTATCCAAAACATTGTAGTCAGCCCAAAAAGAGAAAGAGGAAGCCAGAACATATGAGAACAACCTATTTCTACATCTTCAGTTCACACTAAATCGACAAAAAAAAAAATCTAAAATCTATTGTGCCGTGTGAAAGAACAAATAGATGAAAAGAAACATTCCTTCCCTTACAAAAGATTTTTCTCAATATTCTTGTGTTGGAAGAGTAATTCAGCACTTCAGAGAATGTTTTACTCAACCACCAATACAGGCAGAAAAAATCAAACTCATATAAAGAATAAGGAAGCTGGGAGTAATCACAAATAAAGATTAGACTGAAAAGTAAATTACTGTTTTCTAGTAATATTTATTCCTACAAAAATACTTCTGTAAGCGAGATGATGCTTTCACACTTTTAATTTAATGTAACTACTACAACTTTGCCGACTAATAAATGACAATTATGCCCTTAAAATATTTTTGATAAGAGCTCTTACCTGTAAGGAAAGCCTGAAAATAAATACAGAACAGGCAATCACAGTATATCCTGTACCTTTAAAAATATAACAACATATGATTTATTGTATTGTGTCAAATTAAAATATTTGGGTGGACGTGAAATGTTTAAGTTATATTTGTTGTGCATAAGGGAGTTTAACTTGGCAAAACAGCATAGCAAAAGGTTCTTTCCTTCCCTCAAAGGACCAAGCAGATGCTTTTATTTTTGTGTTTTAACTTAATCCAGCTGTTGCAATTCATACTATTAGTAGATCTCCTTATTCTTTTTTGACTTACAACAGCTCATTAAGTCTGGAACTGAGAGATTTAAGTTTCTATTTAACTTATAACTAAAAGTCAATCTAATTTGAAAATGTTACAGAATGTTTTAAAATTATAACAATAGTAACCATAAAAAGTTTGTAAAAACAAATCATTGATAACTAGAATAGAAGTTTCAGACTGGCCATTCTTGGTAGGCACATCATTAGATCTGAAAGGAAGATGATTCTGCTGAAGTTTATTAATAAAGGCCCTTTGAATGCGGGGGCTGAGACACACACACATACAAAGAAAGAACCAAAGAAACATAACATAATGTGGCATCATAAACAAAATTCAGTCTTAATCATAAATTGTTTTCTACTAGTCATCCTGATCACCGTGTCCAAATATTTTTAATAAAGAATTGCATGGTAAGTATCATATTAAATCAACTGGCAATACCAATCATGTCATGAATTCCGGGATTGTAAGCCTGGCACAAATAATGTTGTATCACTACTACTTTAGTTTATACAGTTCAGTACATCATCTGACTGAATGATATTTTGATGCAGTTGTTTACATAAATACCCTTAAGCTACTACTACAAACAGAGCAAGGTTAATGGTTGGATTGGGTTTAGTGGTGTTGGTTTTGGATGAAGGAGACAGACAGTTAAGAGTATACATACGGTGTTAAACTGCCTAATTGTCACTGGCCAAGAGAAGATTCCCTGACTGAAAAGCAAGCAGTCTTTAAAAAAACAAAACAAAACAACAACTTCCTGCTTGTCATATATTCTTAAAGATTTCTTCTCAAAAAGTTCCTTGCTGTCCTTTATAGGTCATAGTTTTTTTCCTTTGTGATGACTGTAGGGGACACAATTTTGTTATTTTTGACACAATGATTCCATATTTGATAATGGCTACCTAAAGTATTTAAGAGTCCGTAAAACAAATCTGGGTGTACTGGTAACCTAAGAAAGGAAGCAATAACCAGTAATGAGGGCCACCTGCAAGAGAAAATATTAATTGTCTAGATCCCACACTTGCTTTATTTTATTTGTAAATTAAATATAAAAGCATGCAAGTGAAGCTCTTCTAGGAAAAAAGGTACAGAATAGTATACCTTGATAGATTCCTGATGGCAAATAAATATATCTTAAGCAAACTTACTGAAACATATAAAAGGTACAACAGTAGCTATGGATGCTATAAGACTAAATAAGGTGACTCAGCTATTTTTGCTTGTTTTACCTTTAGTAAGTACTACCTTCCAGCAAAAGAGCTACTAGATCCAATTTTCCTTTTCTTAAATTGCAAATAAAATGAAAACCAAAAGAAATGGGGGGGAAAAAAGAATCTCTTTTAGCAATTGAGAGCAAACAGCAAAACAGTTCTCAGGAATCTGTCGAGCTCTTTCCCACAGTCTTTGCTATTGGAATAACTGAGCAAAGAATGTATTTGGGTATAATTTTGTGATTTACAACTTTATATGCATGTAAGTGCATGTGTATGTGTACAAAGGTGAATGTGTCTGTAGGTGTATTTACACACTCAGGCAAATAAACAGTTTCATACATACAGCACTGAAGTTATTTTATTTATACTTTGATACATATGTTTTGTTCTCAGTTCTCTGTTGATACTGTAAATATTTGTCAGCCACACAATTACTGGTTCTAGCACACAGCTATCATAAAACAGCCTCACTTACAAACGCAGAGTTTATTGGGATTACAATGAGAAGATGAGCGCTTTCTATACCGCTAAAACAAAATCAGATCTTGCATAAAACATATTTTTTCTTTCACATGATAGTACGTAAGCAAGCAAAAGATGTTTAGGCACTTTAAAAATTCTGTTTTGAAATGAAGAGTGTGCACAGAATTTAATTTCACAGTAATTAAGATGACTGCCTATGAGACTCAAAATAAATAAAATGGAATTGTTATCAGCCAGCCTTAGATAGGCAAGAAATTCACGTAAGTAACAAATTTTCTGAACAGTTATACCTAATCCTATTCATAGTTCTTGGACAGTGAAATTCTGGGACTTTTTTTGGTCTTGATTCTATAAAAACATACTTCAAAATTTTAAATGAAATATGCCAGTGCATGACTCTAAGAGAACTAATAAATTTTTCGGCTCATGCAATATGAAATAAACTACACAAAAAAAAGAGAAAATAATTATTTCAGTAATTTTTTCCCTTTCAGTTAAGGAATTGTTTAATTACAGGTAAAATTACAGGTAAACTGAAACACATACCCATATCTTTATAGAAACATAAAGACAACCACACAAACTGTTCCAGAAAATAAATTATTGCTAGAAAATGATGCTTTCATAGAAAGCCTGACAATGTTTTCTTCTTTCACATTCAAGTAAAACACATTTAATTCAGTCTGCCAGAAATAGTTATGCTTCTGCTCTGTGAAAAATATGCTAATGATGAAAATAAGGACTTGACAATTTACTGAATACTAAGCGGAAAATCTGTAATGAATTGCCTGTGTTGTAGTGTTCAGTTTAGGTTCTTTTTTTTTTTTTTTCCAGTTGCTATGGCATGCTAGAAATAGCATTAAAAAAGATTATACCATTTTGTGGGATGCTGTGCATTTCCCTTAAGACAGAGAGCTTAGAAATAAAGACAAAAGTCAGCTGTAGGGTAAATGAAATTAAAGCAGTAATAAATAATAGTTTAAATACTAACTTTTCAATGCAAAAGAGAAATACAGAGAACAAAACAGAAATGTCAAAAAAATCCAACCCCAACAAATAAATCTCAATGAGCAACTATCAAGTTGAAACTTAGAATAATTCATTTTACACCTGCAAGAAAAAGCAGCTTCTTAGGTTACTCAAATGTTGCAACAAAAGCTCATAAATCCATTAAATCAGGCATGTCTTCAAGTTCCCAGCCAGACTTCAATTTTCACTGCAGGTTTTAAGTCTTCAACGGATTAAACTCTTTTCCTAAGAACAATTTACCAGAGTGCTCATTCAAAAGGTGACTCCTTCTAGCTACAGTCTTCATATAATTCTGTGCTTGAAAGTTTGATATATATATATATAGCTGCTCATGACAGGCTTATGTGTTGAATCACATTTGCCCAAATACTTCCTAAAGGAAAAACAGATTATTCTTGCCTTTTCTAAGCACAAGAGAGCTGAACAACTTTGCTGCCTACTCAGGAACAGTTCTTGCATTTTGCCCCTAACTACATACACTGATATTGAGCTCTCATGCAGGTCTTGTTTCTAACTTTTATTTTAAAATACTAGTTTATTACCTATGTACTTTAATGTTAATATGTGACAGATCTTCATTTCAGAAAAATGATGGAAAGAGAACACATTCTGTCAAATTTCAGTTTCCAAAAGATATTTTTGAAAGTTTTGGCTCTGGACAACAATGGGCAACTATTACTGGAAAGCTCTTCTATGTCCTTGCTCCTCTTAAAAAGAAGGTGGCAAAGCAGGCTGATAAAGGTAGTAAAATCATGGTTCAATTTATAGCACTGCAGGCAGATTTTGGATAAAAGAACAGGAAAACACTGTAGACTGGGGAAAGTCTCATCTCTTCAGTCATTTAAAAAAAAGAAATCAGACTTAAAGCACTACACTATCAGAAACATAATACACACACACAAGCCCTAACCATCAAACAAAGAAAACCCCACCCCAAACAAACAAACCAACCAAAAATCTTGGACTGCTCCGAGGATGGCTTAAAGATCTGGTGAGACTTTCCTAACATAACTTCTGTGAATCTGATTGTTTTGAACATGTTTAGATCTCTTGGATATCCTTATTTAATTTCTCTTTCTGAAAAAGAGACACAAACTTTAACACAGAATTACTCTTTGAAATACAGAAACATTAAAGAAAAAATATCTGTAGCATACTTACTCAAATATTGCTAAAAGAGAAGTTACACTTTCTAGAAGAAATGTGGGAAGACAGTTATCACACAATATACGCTTTAGCATAATGCTATGCATATGGTAACACCAATTTATAATGCAGGAGGTTTCTGTTTCATCAGCCTGAACTACATTATTACTTTTCAGTCTCTTTCAATAGTAGTCCACACTGAGAGACATAACATGGAAAAAAGAAAACACAACTTAAAATCTTACATTAAACATCAAAATATATTGATAAAGGAATTATTATACTATGCAAAAAAAGCCAACGCTGAATTTGTTGGCAAACTTATGCTATTTAGTTACAGCTGATGTCCATCTCCTACTTCAAAATAAAATGTCCTTTAATAGGAAGTGTTGTCACTACTACACAAAATAACTAGTAAATCTTAGAAGATCATCAGCATCTGCTCTGCTATCCATTATTTGCTACATTTAAGTTGTTGGATTTCCTCTTGTATAAAAAAAGAGATATCTTTAACATGGCGTTAAGATATTATAGGGGTCTTAATTTCAGCAAATTAGGCTGTCATAAAGAGGACTTGGGCATGCATTCAAAGATAAAATATTTTTGCAACAGAAGTTTGACATTTAGAAGTTGAAACATGTTTATCACATTACAAAATTTAACAACCATAATTTTTCCTATTACAGCTACATAAATTAACTTTTAAAATTTTCACATTTCCACTGAATTATTATAACTTGAGTATCTAATGATCCTATGGGCCACTCTGCCTTACCAATAAAGCACCAAACAAATAATAAAGCTTTATACACTGCACTAGCATAACGTTCTTTGGGAAAACACAGGTTAGGCTTGGATAGGAGGAGCAGAAACCTTAAGTCACTGCAGAAGTAAAATAAAAATATTTTAATAGTACCAAGGAAGCAAGTGTGTCACTCAGACTGGATTCCTGTTTTCCCAATCTTTGCAGACATGTTTTGCAGAGCTGCTAGTAGATTTAAAGCAAACAACTTTGTGGCAGACATTTTTTTTTTTTTTAAATCTAAAAAATAAAAAAACCAGCATTATTTCCTATCACTTTCATGAAAGGTGAAAAGGTGGTTACAATACATGTTTTAGCACTCAGACACAGAGAACTATTGTACCAAATGGAAAACTGAAGTACTGAACACTATGAAAAAAAATGTATATGGAAAGTAACAGTAACATAATCCTTAAAAAAAGAGAATCAATTGTTCTGAAATCTCAGTTCACCCGTGCATACAGGAACAGGCTTCAACATGATGAAAAATCAGGGGCAAAGTACAAAAGGGGAAGCATCATATGAACTTTCCTAAATTGTTGTAAATTATCTATTGAAGGTCCCAGACATGATAAAATTCTAGAATTGTGTTTTTATTTCCTCATAATTGGTCCTGGAACCAAACTAAAGAAAAAAGCTTGGTTGGTCCTGAACCACAGTGCGAAATAAATACTGCAATCTGGGATGTCCACATTCTATTACTCAAGAAAATTTCAGGCCCATAGAACGGTCAAATGAATGGATTTTGAGTCCTCATATATCGGAAGGGAAAAAGG
>VZSC01018599.1:866444-898503 GCA_013398225.1 Steatornis caripensis
AGGATGATAGCAGATAGTGGTAACTGGAGACCATAATTGATGACCCAGTTTGAGAAAGAGAGAAGATTCATGTAGCAGAAACTCTTGGGACACTGGATTGCATGTAGACAGCAACACCAATTTAATGGACAGGATATTGGGGGTGGAGGAGCAGATGACCAGGCTATATTCTCAGCTCTGTATTTAGCTTTGAAAAATACTACTTTGCTTCTGTCTCCACTCTCTTTTTACATATGCTCAACTAATATTCTTAACAGTAAGAACAGTATCCTCCAGAGTATTCTGCGTCACGCTCAAAAAATTCTTACTATTTACATTGCACCATTTATCATCTGAAATATTTTCAAAATTAAACCCACACCTTAAAAAAACTAACAAAGAAATTTGCATCTGTGACACAAGCATGGATTTTAGCTGCCTGTAACAGCTGGGGTACCTGTTACTACATGCATCGTGCAAAAAAACCAACTCCAAACAAACCAAACAAACAGGTAATTTTATAAAAAATGCTGACATGCAGGCTGATTTTACTGGACTGTTTACTGAAGTCCCTAGACAGAGACTCCATTGTTCTGCGAAAGGAAGAGGAGCACCATAAAAGCAAAAAAAAAAAAAACCCAACACCACACCACAGTTAATTTCTAAAAACTGAAATATGGAGTAAAATGAAGATAATGGTTGTTCACGCAAAATACATCTTTTATAAGTATACGCAATGGAAGAAGTACCATCACTAATAAATAAGCATTCTGTTGTCTCTACAGTTAGCTGAGGGAAAACACTAGAGGTTTTATTATTTTACATCTGTTTCATTAGCATCCAAAACCAGTTTTCCAAACCAATACAAAGACAGGTTTACGATTGTACAGACATAGGCAAGCTAGCTTTCAACAAACGGTAGGGTAATTGCAATGCAGCAACATGGAATCAAGAATTAACAACCCTGCTCTTAGGCTCGAGTTAATACCAGTTGTTTTTAGGGCTACATCACTATCAAACCGGAAATAATTATCACAAAGGAGACATGGGTGTGATTATGCAAGTTACAGCTGCAAAGTTCGAATGCAATAATGTAGGAAACCCATCAGTTTTTACCAGGTTAGACCGCACTGTGGCATAACAATGCTGGGAATGCCTAGGCAAGAAGGAGCAAGCTGGAGATCTTCAGCCGGTGAATTGCTGCTATCGCAATCGCCTACCAAATTAGGCGGTTTGTTGTTACACTGGGAAGAACAGCGTTTCAAAGAGGTGTCTGAAGTGAATTTATGCAGAAAGACAGGTTGTACTGAAAGTTTGTGTTTTTTTCATTGCTCTACAGCCGAAAGCCACATCTGTAGAGGCATAAAAATCAACCTAATAATGTCAGGCAAAAGAAAATGAATAGATTTCTCTCTCTTCCCATCAAGGCTTCCTTTCAGTCGGTTGCAGGGAATAACTACCTTCAAGACAAAGCAATGCACTCCTTCAGCTGAAAAGGCTCCCAAATAAATTCCACCAGACATACGCAACCACAGAAGCCTCTTAACTGTCCGTGCTCTTCCATTAACAACCAGAGCCTTAAGATAAAAACTGTGGTTCTTTCAGTGACATTTTTAAGTGCTTTTGATTATTGGAGGGCATTTGCTTTTTTTTTTTTTAATGGAAGATAAAAACTATGACTTGTTAATTATGAATCACAATGACATCTTGGAATTACTTTACAGAGAAAGGAAGTAAAAATTTCTCTGTCTACATGCATACAGAGTAAAACAAGGAACTTGAAAATGATAAACAACGGAAGACAGTTGCCAGCTCATTTAGCCTATTTACAGAAACAGCAGCATTCAGAATGGGTTTTATTTTTAAGTCAATAGCTCTAAGGATGAAGTATGCAAAGGCTTAAAGAGACACTGTCAAAAAGATCAAAGGATTCAGAAGTGATGGTAATATATTTTCAGTAGTTCACTTCAGAGCTAAAGACAGATCCTGCATGGATCATGTGTTTTATTCCATCGATGACTTCACTCAGCAGTTCAAAGTGGTTTTAATTCTAGCTAACCCACTAGTTTAATACTTCTGCACAAACACTGTGAATCTAGTAAGAGTATCCTGAGATTTATTAGGGTCATACTTTGCTGCTTTCCTAGGCTCACAAGACTTAATATGTTATTGTATCATTTATGATAGACATGATCAACACTGGAGTGCAGAAGAAACAGCACTACTGCCAGTGCCAGTGGCAAGCATCTCTTCTTAGTCTTCTGAAAGACTGCTGTCACAACAATAAATCAATAGATAGCTTAATCTTGCAGAGCAAAAGACAAACACGCAGAGAAAAACAAGGAGGAGTTAGAACTGATGCCGTGATTCTCATAGTTGAAATAAACATCAACAAAGAAACATCAAGAGAAAGAAGTTTAAGATTCATAATGGAAAATGAAAACCAGAATAAGATGAAGGGATTCCTTTTAACCTCTTCTCTGAATTACCTGAACAGAATAATCAAAGTTACTTGACAACACAGGGGTCAGTTGAACTGCAAAAATACTATGAAATTATCCAATTCCAAGGTTCACAGTCCTGAGTCTAATGGAGGAGGAAAGTAAATAGCTAGCATAGCTGTGGGCTAAAGTTGCACTCCAAAAAATTAAACATTGCTTGTCCCATTTGGAAAGTTTATTGGCTTTTAACTTGTACTGAGAATCTTTGGCTTCAATCTTATCCAGACAAGTCAATTTCCCAGCCTCACCAAGCAAAGGAGAAAGAGAACTACAGAAAGCCAAGTCATAATCTAGGGTTATTAGCATCAAACATTTATCAGAATTTGGACGGATTTTCTCCCCTAGGACTCAAACAATATGTATGGCCCAAGTACTGCAAACTAAAAAAATTCATAGAAAAATATGGATCAAGGGATATGCTAGTTCATTCCCCTAGTTCAAGGCATAATCAATTAAATCTACGTAATTCCTGACAGACACATATCTAGATTGTTTTTAGAGAAATCTAGAGATCTCTCACATCTCCCACACAGCTCATGACAAAAATCAATTATACCTGTTAGAAAAAAAAAAAAACTTCTTACTATCTAATCAGAATCTTTTCTTGCACAATTTAAAGGCCTTATTTCTTGTCCTATCCATTTCAGACATGCATGATACCTTATTCCTTTTTCCTATCTTTCATGTATCGGAAGACTTACTATGTCTAAACTCAATCTTCTCTTCCATAATCCAAACACCTAATTCACACCAACTTCTGCCTTATTTTTATCTCCCTGATAATTTTAAGCAGTCTTCAATTGGTTCTATACTTCATGAAGGTACAGTGCCCCAAACAGAAGGGAACAGATAGTTTATTCCTGGTGGTCCTACAGTCAATTTCTGGGTAATGACAAAAGAGGGCAAAACTAAGGATGGTACTAGGGTCAGAGTTTAATACAGTAAGAAATCAGGAGAATCAGCAAAAATTCTGTTGCGAATCAGCAATAATTTTTAAAACACACGCCCTATTTAAATATCCCCATTATGACCATGCAGGCACCTCTTGGAAAACAAAAGGTACAGGGACAGAGAAGCATCTGGCAAGTTCCTGGGACTGTGTTAGAAACAAAAATCCTTGAACAGAAGATGTGAAAAGCAGTTAGGAAGGAAGGCAGTACTGGTTCGACTTGAACCAGTGGGGAAGAAGCAGCTGAAGACATTGAGCTTTCAAGAAGGAATGATTCTTCATTTTTAGGAAAATAAGGTAGAACAGAAAAAGAAGAAAATGGGCTTCAGAAAATTGAACTTCAGCAAACTCACCCGCCCACCATGCAAAAAGACATTTCTGTAAGCACACTAACAGATCGGAAACTGGCTTGCTCCTTCGCGAAGGGGTGGCAATGAGCACTTACACCAAAAGCACGGGAGTGCTAGTGCCTTTTCTTTGTTGGCACCTAATTAGAAAGCTGTCTATGATAACACAACTACTAAAACCAACACCAGGAACAAACACAGAAAAAACTAATTAGATCATAATTAAATAAATTAGATGTTCTCAAATCAGTTAAATCTGTTGAAATTCACCAGAAGGTACTTAGAGCTGACTGGACCAGTCTCAGAATTATCAACAGTCATTTTTGAGAATTTGTAGCGGATAGCAGTGATTCTGAAAGACTAGAAAACATCTAGTGACTAGCTTTGAAAAAATGAAAAAAGGCAGGCCCAAGGAAGCAGAGATGCAGCAACTGAATTTCAATTCCCCCAAAATATGGAATAAAAATTTTTTTGAAGTATTTAGCAGACAAGAAGTTGAGTAACACACAGACCTGTCAAGAACAAGTTACTTCAAATCTATCAAAATATTCTTTATCACAGAATCACAGAATGGTAGGGGTTGGAAGGGACCTCTGATGATCATCCAGTCCAACCCCCCTGCTAAAGCAGGTGCCCCCAGAGCAGGTTGCACAGGAACCCAGGCGGGTTTTGAGTATCTCCAGAGAAGGAGACTCCACAACCTCCCTGGGCAGGCTGCTCCAGTGTTCTGTTACCCTTACAGTAAAGAAGTTCTTCCTCATGTTTAGGCGGAACTTCCTGTGCTCCAGTTTGTGCCCATTTGGTTTTTTCTTGGAGAAAGTCCAGTGGACTCTGTAGTTAGAGAAGCAGCAGCAGGTATCATATAGCCCAACTTATTTGGACATTGTTTCTCATGGGACTTTCATAAGCATGGAAGAGAGAAATACAGTGCTCCAAAAGGAAACAAGTTCTAATAAGCAGATGACACTAAACTTGGAAAGGCTGCATGGATGCTGAAATACAAGACTACATGTTAAAGCAATCTTAATAAATTTGAGAAACTGTCTGCAGAATACCTGAATACAATTCCGTAAGGGGAATTCTACACCTTAACAGGAATAAGCAACAGCAGAAATGCAAGACGGAGAACAACTAGAGAGGCAGCAGCACAGTGCAAAAGGAGCACTGAGGCTAGAGCAGATCATACTCTGACTAGTGGTCTATGTCACGCTAGCAAAATCTCATGCTAGGAGGCATAACCAGCAGGTTGCGAGTCTACAAATTCACAATGGGACAGGGAATTGTTTTCAAAAGAACGGGCCAGTGGATGCTAGGGAGGAAAATCCAGAGCACCATGCACTGGAGTGAGCTGCTATCTTTTTTGTAAAGAGATTTCAGTGTTCCAGGATTGTTGGCCTGACACTGTTCGCTATCAGCACAGGCATGAAGGTAAAATAAATACTTCTCCCTCCTGTCCCTGCCATCCCCAGAAGAAAACCATGTATTTTCTACATCCCAAAAGGGTTTGCCTTAAAAGTTTTTGCTCCTTCTAGGTAGCAAAAGAACTGCCAGCTGACCATTTCACAACCAACCATCATAACAGGAAAGATATTTAAAAAACAAAATTGAGTTGTAGATCCCCCAAGAGATAGTAAACTGGATAGGTGTATAACCTCTCACAGGACACGTCAGTAAGTTTTTATTTTAGTTTCTAACGTGTATCTGCTTTGTAACCTTGGAATTTTCCTCCTATTGTATTTAATTATTTGAGTAACAACAAAATAAATGTGCAACTTTATGTCTTTATCAGAAACAAAGAAAAGAAGAGGCTGAATAGTCTGACAGTGTCTTTTTAAAGATTACACATGACAATGAGATTGCTGAAATCCCTATGTTACTCATTCAGATTTACTACCACAGCAAAAAGCTTTAGATTAATTAATTGCGCAATATATTTGAAAAATGACTAAGCCAATTAATCTCATTCATCTATAAATGAAACAGTAGAGGAAAATTTTTGAAGAACTTCATTTAGGATTGCCAAGGTTCTACCGACATGATAATCAGTATAAAGTAATAAGTAAAGTGTATTAAAGTAGTAACATATTGCTGATACAAGTTCAGACTTAAGAATACACAAATTAATAGAGAATAAAATATGCTGGTGCCACTCTACTGCTTATGACCAGGTGACTGCACATCATAAATTTACATCCCTTGCTCATCTTAGCTGGCTGCAGCATGGAGAACCAGGAAAGATCATCTCTAGTAATGGCAAAGGTACTGTACTCGCAGAAAGGTACCGAAAGAAATTGTAGAGCTGGATGAAGTAAATCGGAAACTCTAAACAGAAGGATTGTGAAAATAAATCATTACTTACACACTGAGGCCCAATCAACAAATACATGTATGAAGTCAAATACCTTATCAGCTCCTGTTAAGAGTCAGGCACTCAGACAACTTCGCAGGTTTGCGCCTAATCAACATTAAAATGTAGCAGAAACACAACTTTTACATGAAATCAGAAGTTAAATGAGATTCCAAATAGTTTTTGTAAAAATCAACATTTTTTGTTTTTACAATCGCAGAATTTAGAATTTTTAGGCTCATCAGTTTAGGATGACCTAGCCTATAATGTAGTAGAATGTTTTAAGTAAGGAGTAAATAACATTGAATTTTATCCTTCTCAGTTATCTAGATACTCACAACCACATATGGCATCCTGCAATCCACTACACATTCACACATACCCGTACATAGCATACCATGAATAAAAACCAGAATGAATCTGAATTTCCTTCCTATTTCCCTGCAAATTCTCAGTTTCTTAATAACTGAAGAAATGAAAGAAGATTTACCTTTGAACCTCTTTAAAGGAATCTTTCTCTTATTATTCATTTTGCAGCAATTAAAAAGTCCTTCCACGTTTTCTATATTTAAATAATAAAAACACTGCCTTCACTCCTTCCCATAGGTTTTGCACACAAAATTTTATTCATGCACTGTTCATGGGAACAAGAATTTTTAAAATTACAAAGAAATGCTATTATCACACATGTCTCTCCTATACAGTTGTCTCATATCATAAGACGTCAGAAGAAGAAAGCAATCTATTCACTGCTGTGAGAAGCAGTATCTTAATAAAAACACATTTTCACATTTGGTTTGCTGTTGTTGTATGCAAATAACACACATTTGTACATTCGTTTTCAAAAGTTTTCATCCCCTTGTTTCCTTGGCATCATTGCCAAATATACTTGAAGCAATTTCTTGACAGAAACTAAAGCATTTTATGTCTGTAAAAGGTGGCAAATCCAGCTTTGTCTTGCACACCATCTCTTTCACAGTTTTACCAAAATACAGCTATTATAAGCATGTTACGAGGCTACCAACAAAGCAGTGCATGGTTATGCAGTGCAAATGATCACAAAGAGTGTTCCATTTCTTAGGAACAACAGTGAATTCAGTAAAAATATATTCCATGGTTACTTCTGGTTCACCAGAATAAACTCAGAAGTAACAGATGTAATGTGTTACTCTTCCTCCTCTACAAGGGCTTTGAAGTTCTCTTGTCCTAGATTTTAGGTTCCACACTAAAAGAATATAAGTAAAATAAAAGCAGATGTCTCCCTTTACTTTAAGAGAGCAACAAGTATTATAACAATTTATTAGAATAGAAGGGTTTTTACTATAAGATTTGGAAAAGAGGAAATTGCATTATGTGGGCGACCGCCACCAACCAACCACTTTTTCCTTAGCTTACTTTACTTCCTGCCCAAGCTTCCATCTGCAGGAAGACCTACCAAGCAGTCAGTCACCTTTGAAGAACAAGAAGCTCCATGCCCATCTGAACCAGGAGTCAATGGAAGACAACTGTTCATTTCCACAGGCAGTGGATAACCCACCTATCCCCTAACAGCTTAATGGTTATAGTTGAAAACTACATCCAAAGTACACTGTTATTAAGCAACCCAGTGCCCAACCTCTGCAGCCACACAGACTAGCTCCCAGTATTCAAACACTCCCCTCGTTCCATTCCCAATTCTTTATCGGCACAACCCTTGTTACCACAGGTGACACCAGCATGTCATAACAGTGATTTAAGTGCCAGACCACAAACTCAAGTGAGAGGAGGAGTGTGTCTAGCTCCATCTCACACTTTTTCCATGCGCACAGTGGCACAGGCAACCCAGTTGTCAAGCTTCAGTCCTTAAGCAAAAATGAGATGTAGAACTGGGCTATATGAGCAGATCACTGTCTTTCTAAAGAAAGGTCATTGGACTGGAGCCAGCCTACAGACTCCTTTTGGAAAGCACAAAGTTAAGTCAGTCACTAAGCATTTTAAAAGCCTTGAACTAACAAACAAACAAATCTCATGAGCTGTATTTCCCACTTTTGTACCAGAAATCAATTCAGCCATTAACCAGCACTTCATGTTTTGTAAAGATTATATACCATTCCTAGAAGGATTTCAAATAGATAGCAAAAATACAGAACATATAAACACTGACCTTGTTTCTTTTAACCCTTCTTTCTGAATGACTTCCAGTATTTGTTTTGCGGTCATTGGTGAGTTGGGGTACTTTTCCAATGCCTGAAAAGAAATAATAAATTTGTAAGTGACAAGACACAGCTGTCCTGTGAATGCAAAAGGTATGCGATCATGCAGTTTTTATGTAGTCATTTATGAAAGGCAGGGAACGGTAGTGTTGAGACTGGAGTCCTCTGTCTGCTGGAAGGCCAGATACAATCCAGGAAACTGCAGCAAGAATAAGATTTACTTGCTGCTTTTGTGCATCATCTGTACATCTGCCTGGGAAAAAGTCTTATCAAGTTCCAAATAAAAAGAGTGGAAATATGCAACTAATACTACAACACACCAATGGAGTTCCTTTCAGGCAGTAGGGAGGGGAAAAAAAAAAAAACCCAAACAAACCAGAACCAGAGAGACAGCTAGTCTTCTTTTTTGATTTTTATTACTTTAGAACTATTTGAGGCCAGCTGAATATTCTACACTTAGTTTTCGCCATGATCTCAGCAATAAAATTGGGTAAAACCTTCCATTTGTAGAACAGGAGTTACTGTGAGAATTGACACAGACAGGTTTCAATTTTAAAATGCTTTTTGTTTCTAAAAACGATGAAAAATGATGTAGTCAGAACAGTCACAGCACACGAGATGCTGCATGACAGAGTGTATTATATTTTTCCAGTTCAGCTCAGTTTTCCACTCCTTTGCCTTTTCCAATTGAGCCCAAAGTAACCCACTCCTCTTTCCAGATACAACCATCTTGCACGGATTTTTCTGGTTTTCCATTTCCTTTTTGTCCCCATCAGTTTTAAGCTGTTAAACAAACAGCCACTCTTTTGCTCATGTGAAGTGCCAGACTGACGGCCCTGGAAAATGAAACCTTTCAATCAGCAGTAAAAGGTGCAGCACAGGCCACAGCAATCAAGCTTCCCAGAGTATCTTGCCAACGTGTCTCAGCCAGAACTTGCATTTCTACCCTGGGTAAATAAGAAATCTGTTTGTTCTCCAAATTCATCCAGTCCTGAGCTTCTCTCTAGTAGTTACCAAATGATGGCAATTGTGAAAGTAGGTACTGCTATGTGGATACCTGTCCACTAGGAACTAGAGACAACACGACATCGTATCATGCAAGTCATCAAACTGTGAAGGGTCCTAGCCAGGGCTGTAATTCAAGCAGCTCACCTAAAGCCAAAGCCTCCCTACTCACTACAACTTGACCGTGTCAGCCCTCTTCTGCCATTTTACAGTTCTGATTTATTGCCTGTTCTCCCCTTTTGCAGCCAAAACACAGTTTACCAAATCCTTTGGTTCTTTGTTTCAGATGAGCTTTGTATCCTTTATCTTTCAGTACCACAAAGGAAAATGCAGAAGTGAGGGCTGCACTAGAAAGGTCTGGGAGCTGAACTGAGCTTATCTCATGTACATCAACAGGCAAGATTCAAAAGGGACCCGTCAGGAAAGGAAAACCAAAAGGTGATTTAAAAGCAGAAAGAAGAGTGGGTAGGAAAGAGTACGGCAATGAGTAAGGATGGAAGGAACTGCACAGGGCTGGGAAAAGGGCCATTGCACAGCAAGGGAAGAGAATTGATATGATGTATCAGTGACAGAACCACAACTACAGGTTGGAAAAATGACGATGCGTGTAAAGATTAAGACTAGAATGAGAAAAGATTAATAGTGTGAACAGACAAAAATGTATACTTTAACCTTCAGAAAGAAGTCAAAGAAAAAGGACAAGGTAAAATGAGAATACACCAAAATAAAGGGAAAAGAAGGGAATTGAACTGGGAGCATTCCAGAGGGCGAACTGGAAAGGACAGAAGAGGAAACTACACTGTACTGGACATGGCTATGAAGGAAAAACTGTGTGTGCACTTGAAAGTGGGGTTACTCACTGTGGAGGATTCCCTGTTTCTCTTCCTGAGTACAGGCCCCTCAGCACACCTGGGCAGCTCCTCCCTGTAATTGAGAAAATTTGGGTAGCCCTGTCCCCTTCTCTACGACATCACATCCTACTCTATAAAGTCAGTAAAAGTGCCAAGTATTACCACGTGAGTTTGACAATAATGGGAAGGAAACAATAAAGCTACGCAAACATCAGAAGTCACCCCGCTCTGGACAATGGGAGAAGGGTGAGGAGTTTGTGCTGAGGAAGCTGCACTGAACTGGTTGTGGGAACAATGGCCAGACACACGGATAGGGAAGATCATCTTCACCAAACAACAATGAAACCAACAAGCAGGATGCATAACACCACTACAGAAAGTTTAATCAAACCCACAAGGCAAACCTCAAATACCACAGTATGAAGCGGACACATTCAGGGTATAATGACAAACTGAAATGCAGAGTATGTTGGACAGGCTGAAAGTGCTGGAGCAAACAATTGCCCATTGTGTGGACTTGTTTTACGCCGGACACGTAGCGTGGGCTGCAGTTCATATACCCCATGAATTTAATTCTGTTCATCTAACCCTTTAAAGCCTTTTAAAGCCTGTTATTTAAAGAACTGTTCATACCCTAACTGAAAAGCATTAATTCTCCAATTCGAACAATGCATAAGTTGAAAATCCTGTTATTGTGTACCTGATTAAGTTTTCTTTATCAGAATGAAGATTAATTTAGCAGAGCATCTTAGTAAGGATGTTTTTTTCTGCCCCTTCCACCACGCTGTCGTCGTTGTCGCCCTCCCAGTTTTAACCTAACCATTTATCACAGTAAGAAAATAAAAATAATTACTTGTAAAAACACTTTAATGAGAATCTCATTTTCTTCCCCCAGTTACGGAAAACAGCATCAGGGTATTATTTAAGAGCCAGTGAGCTAATGAATACACTGAACTGATAAGTGCACCAGTGTCTCTTGCCTCTGTATCTCACCATTAACACTGCTAAAAGCCCACAATCCCTTTTGCATTTCTAAGACCTTTAAAAATAATACCAGAAATTCAAACTGAGTTACTAACTGTGTCTTAAGGCAAATAAAATACTAAAATGCAGTAGCATAGTTAAGTCATAGACTTCTTGGTCAGAAAAAGTAATGCACATCAGAGGAGGGAGCCTTTATCTGTTTTAAATATCTTTCTCCTTCCTCCCACGTCATCCACCAACACTCGTATCTTATATGGGCAGTGACTAATAATGCTGAAATTAAAACATGCCAAAGGACTGTCATGAAGAGTATGATTGTTTCGATGCATTTTGTTAAGAAGGACAACAGCAGAAGAATGGTTTGCACTGACTGCAACCTCTATCACAGATGATCAAATATGCTCTATTTATTCCTGCCATTCAACCACAGCCTTAAAAAGGGACAGACACTAAGTAACTGGGACAAATAATTTGATACCCATCAGGACAATCTGGAAGACAACAGAAGTAGTCATTGCACTGAACACATTCTTGGTGTTCATTCAAACCCTGGCTAATGGCTCAAAGAGAAGATGACTCAAATCCTACCAAGCACAGTGGAAATCAAACCTCACAACAAATGGTCGCAGCCTGACAAATTGTTATGTTTGTATCACCTATACGTATCAACCCACAACTTCAGAGACATTAAACAGTTACACATGCCTCAAACACATACATTCCCAATTTCATTGGAAAAATCATGTCAGTTATATGGAACAAGAAGAAATTAAAATTCTTTTTCTCACCATGGCATCTATCATCTTCTGTGCATCGACAACTGCTCAAAAAAACCCACTTGCCATGCTGGGGAAAAAACACTTTCCAGTGAACTGTTAACAAGAAAACTCTCGAGCGGAGTAAATCGTCTCAGCTTTGCATAAGAGAGAAATCTTGAATGCTCAGCTCACCTACAAAATCAGAAGAGTACCTCTTCTGATTCCACTGATGGAATGACCAGTTTAATTTATATACACAGCTGCTTGTGACTACCTGAACCAGATCTGCTCCATCGTTTGCATCTCAGCCACTAGAGGGAACAAAAGCAGAGGGACAGCATGAAGAAAGGTGAACTAGAAAGCCGGCCTTCTTGCCACCCATAAACAGTCCTGTAAAAAGTGGGAAGCTTTGCCAGAAAAGCAGCAACTACTTCTGCAGCTATCAGTTATTACACTGACAGAAAACGCTTCTTCTAACCAAGAAACAAGTGTGTGATACTGTGCTGTGGTCCAAAAGCAGCAGGCAAATCAGTCTAGTGGGTTTGTTGATGCTGATGGTGCGGCCAGAACACACTTAGCTGGAACCGGCCAGAGCCTCTTCCACTTCTAGAAGCTGCCTGCAGGAACCCAAAGGTCAGGTAGTCCACAGAGAACAGGATCATTTTATCATGTCTGCTTGGTCAAACTATAGGCTGAGCCACTACTCACAAACTGAAGCAATTCTCTTTAGAACCTTATTAAATAATTTGGGAGGAGAAAGGAACAGTACAGTTATTGCCAATGCCCCCGCTCAACAGCTAAAATACAAGTCAGTCTGAACCGCACTATAGACAATCTTTACTGCCCAAAGACAGCAGGGTGAATAAAAGCACAGAAAAGTAACTTTCCTTCTCCTAAGCAGAAAATATACGATATTTTCTAGCCACCCCATTACTAAATTAATGACTTGAAAGATGGAGTCCCCAATAGGGTACAAGAACAACGTCCTGGAAAAAGTCCAGCATTGTCTTTTCCAGCTGCTTTGTGAGGTTAACAGGAGGACTGACTTCTATTGTGGGAAATGCCCCACTCAAATCTTTTGTATTCATTTTTGATTAACGGCTTTAGTCATTGGGGAATTATCAGCAGCCTGGTAAAAGTTCAAAGCCCTTTGTGTGAAGAAAGATGGGTAAATGGTTACAAGAGGAGGGTAGGGTACAGAGTGGGGGAAGGAAGGAAGTGCATGGAGACGGATGAAGAGAAAACAGCAAGAAGACTGAGAGGACAGAGGGTACATGATACATGAAAAAGAGGAAAGAGGGATGAAAATAAGAAGGGAAGATGCACTACAACCTATTTTAACATAAGTTTTCAAATAGATATTCATGGAGCTCTTGCTGATACGGTGATTAAGGGAAAGGTAAAGAGTAGTTTCCAAGTACTAAAATATTAAAAGAAGCTGAAATGGGAGTAATAATTCTCCTGGTAGGACTTTTGTCTTCGAGCAGCTGCAGTTACAATACGGAAGTTATAAAACCCGAACAGAAGAAGGTGCATTTCACAAGACATGTCTTTCACGATATGCTCCATTCTATGAATCTGTCTCTGTAATCACTACAGATGCATCACTACAGATAAGACAAAAGAGTAAAATCAAGCAAGGAAAGGAACAAAGATGTAACATGAACAAGAAAGCAACACATAAAAATACCTAAACCTGCTGAAATCCATTAAATTACGTTTTAACATCAGTTACGTGCAGTGCATGCTTGCTGTTCCACACTTTTCTTAGGTTCAGAGATAACGCTACCGACCTGTAGAGCTCAAATGGTTTAAAGTACACCCAAACCCACATTTTTCCCCATCCCTCTTTCAGTCAAAAACACTTTACAGTTCCTTTAGCATGAACTACAGGGAACGACTGGAAGAGTGTTTCCTGCAAGACAATTTCTACTACAGAATTTGTTGCAAGTGGGTCTGAAACTGCCTAGCTTTGCTAATCTGCCAGATATGAAAGGCATTATCATCTCCTAAAACACTGAATAAAAGGAAAGACCAAGGAAGAAGGTGAATGATTTGTTTGTTCATTCAATTGCTTTGACCGGCTGGTTTGAGGCTCGTTCTGGTATGTCTGGACCATTTATTGTTCTGTTTTTAATTTATTTATAATGTCAAATTTTAAAGTGACAGAAAGGCAGCACCAGTGCCTTCGAAATTCCAGATAAACTGTACACTTGACATTTTGAGTTCAAAATAAATTGATTACAATTCAGTTAAAATTAAACACACAATTGTGGTTTTCCTTTAAAAGACACAAGCTCTAGCAGCAATGACATCTTGCCATTGCTAGTAGCCTCATACATCAGACCAGAAAACATTGGGTAAAGTTTTCAACCCTAAACAACTGACTTATAATAACTTATTGATCTGGTCTGACATACTGAAACATAAGGAAACCTTCATATTTCTGCATTTACTAATGCAATCAGCTTGCCTGAACAAGCAGGAACTTTCACTTAAAGGCTCTGTCAGCACAGATCCATAAACACCTCGGTGACTGTAACAGGATGAACCCAGTGAGCACACAGAATCCTATCAGATTTCTGTATGATCAGGATCAAAGACACATACTCCAGTGAGCAGGATGTCAAACTTGCTACCCCGGTATGCGTTCCATTATTAGCAGCAGGATTACTAGCGATGACTTCAGTTCAAGCAATTGGAGCATCCAGATTCTCAGAATGACTGCTCAGTTCTGACAGTGCAGTACAGTCCAGTCTCCAGACTTCTGCTTAGCCATGCAAGACACACCTCTTCTTGCTTTATATCAATACCCCATTGCCTCTCACTCTGCCCGGCCTTTCTCTACCCTTAAAGTGATACTCTCCTCTTTTGAGGTGTTGCAATACCCCTAACTTCTGTATCTCCCACCTTTCCGCATCGCTACTAACATACCTTTCTTCCCTTGTCCTTATCACAGTACACTCCCACAGTACATTTCCGTGTCCTCTACCTCCTGAAACATTAGCACCTCCATACAGATGCAGTTCATTGCCATGGGTTCCCCAAAGCCCACACACAGGTACACAAGTGCTGCCTAGGCAGTCAATACTGAATAGCTAGCTAGCAGCACGCTGTAGCTCTTAGGTCCTGACAGTACAAATTGTATTGTGAACCTCCCGTGGCTTGTAGACCATATTCTCTGCCTATTTAGTTTAGAGTAGAAGTTTCAATTTCTGTATGAGTGCACCCAGTTGAAAAACATGGGTCAAAGCTGTTTACAACTATGAATCATTTATTCCAGAGAAGGGGCCAGGAGCAAAACACAGCTCTGCCACCCAAAAACATTACTGAAATCTGGGCTCATTTGGTGATCACATAGGCCACAATCCTGAAATGCCTATAATTCCAGTAGGGATAACAATTCCCCTTTGGTACCTACCCCTGTACAAAATGAAGAGACGCCATGCTTAGGTGACTGGAACTAATGGAGCAGAACGGATATGAGTGCCCTGTCAGATGCCTTTATGTACAGATAACAGAGGAAAAAACTACAACAAGTGTGAACACATTCATCACTACTTAGGGAAGAAAAAAGGAAAAAAACAAAACTAAGAAGCACCAAATCCCAAACATATTCACTTCCATATATGCTGCTTTCTCTACTGAAAGCTGATACAGGGTTTTTTTTTCTGAGGCACTGAAAGGTTTGCTGTGTAACTTATGCTTCAACATAGTAAAAGTTAAAAAAAAACCATGAAGAATAAAACTTCCCAGAAAAAAAACCAACAGAGAGAATGAGTACATGTATGTTTTAAAAGCCTTCATCGCTTAATTTCCTCAGGCAAATGTAATGTGTAAGGGTTACTTTTAATGTGAGAAATAAAATCCCTACTGGCTACTCTCTGAATGTACCCAGTTTAACAGGAGGTGACAGTTATGCCGGTTTTCTTGCCATTGCTTTAGTATCAGAGCTTATCTTGTTAGACAGTGTCCTAAAGACACAGACCTAAGATTTCCAGAAGGCAAAAAAGAAGACAAAAAAAAAAAAAAGAGGGGGGGAAAAAAAGGGTAGTAGAATACAAATAAAATATTTTAAACAATGCACTCTACCTAAATATTCTTACATATTAGTTTCAGCCATTTTAAGTATTTCATCCAGGTAAAACTCATCAACTAAAAGCGTAAGACAAGTTTCATGCTGCAACTGACATCTTCACTAATGCACCATGAATATATTTAACCAACCAAAAAGCATTTCTGCCCATGTTACTAAAATATGGTTGATGACAGCAAACATAAAAATAAAACTGTAAAAATTATACTTCCATTTGAATTCTGTCTGATAGATGGCATGAAACTACCTCATGAAATTTACAGCACGTTTTGATGCATAGGTGAAAAGCCAGTATAAGTCACATCGATCCTCTTAACCTCACAAGGAAAGTCCACAAACTTCACAAATCAGTTGTTTGCTCTAGTCTTCACTCACAGGATGATACACAGCGTCACTCCCTTCAAATTAATAAGCAAGCAGATGCAGAAAATTACTAAGAATCTTTCTTAGTAATTTTGTTCCAGAAAGACCAGAATGTGTCTAACGTGTGGAAAACCTGAAAAGAAATTCCTGAGAGGTATACAGCAAGTGATAAAGCTGGAAAACTTAACAGTCCCTTGCAATCATAGGCACAACAAAAAGCCACTTTCAGTTCCTTGAGCCCACCTGTTCAAGTACTGGAGGCAAAATGGAAAACCAAAATGAAAAATGATGAAAGCTTTGGGTTTGGGTTTGGTTTGATTTGGTTTTTTGGTTGGGTTTTCCTTTTTTTTTTTTTGGTGGGGTGGTTGTTGCTTGCTGCTTTGTTTTAAATAGGAGAGTTATTCTTTCCTGTCAGACAGACAATACAAAAGAGTAGAGTCTTAAGAGTCATTGGGTATTATGCAGTTTTTTCTTTCCGAAGCTTGCACAATTATTTCACATCAGTTTTCATTAGTCTGAATCATGACATCATTGTGTACAGAATAGAGTTCACTGGCACAATCCAGATCTACTGCTTAAATTGCTCTGAGAACAGATACGATAAGTCATGTTTTTGAACCAAAGAAATACAGCCTTCTCATAGAATGTTTAGAGAGAGAATTCTTTTGTTAGCTGTCAGAGGGATTTTGCTATCTCTGTTAAATATATAATGGTTAGTGTCATAACGAAGATCAGCCATCGTGTTATGGCATTTATCTTCATGAGTGAAGAGAGGAAGGGCTACTGTGATTTATTCCATCTCTCGTCATGAGACGATTAATGTCATAAGAGATTACTTTTCAGTACTGACTTGTACACAGAACGAAATACAAGGCTGGAGTGGGATGCTAGGCAGTTTTAATTGCCACAAGTTTGGAAGCCCACATTACTTACAGATGGCACAGTTGACAATTACTCATCTAAGATTTTCAAAAATAGGATAATATTTTGCAGTTCACTAACTCATCCATTTTGTGTCATTTATTTATTCAGTCCTTCTTATCAGTTTTTCCACACAGTTTTTTCCCCCATCTCATCACCTCAGTCCACCCACACTTGTCCTGTTAAATACACCATTTACTGCAGAATTGAAGTCCATACTGGTGGTTTATAGTGGTATTTGGTAGCATCTGTTTAAAGGTTTGAAAAATACACTATTTGAAAAATACACTATTTAAAAACTATTACTAAGAAACATTTGTCAAAATACAGGCAGATTAGAAAGAACATATAATGGCTCTGTATCTGTCTGTATATTCATATATAAATACACGAACAAAAGTCGGAATACAAGGAGCAGCTTTCCTAAGTTTTGAGAAAAGTTACATGCTCACCTCTTCCCAGGGACCTTGTAAAATAATCTGACCATCCTAAATTTAAGTTAAGAATCTTTCAAAAGCCTATCACTTTGGAGAAATGCACACAGAATATGTTGTTTACATGCTCCCCACTCCTCCTTATGAAAGAAAATACTTTAGATAATGTTGTGGTGATAAGCAAAAGTTCTGTTAAAGAGGGAAGAATTATTTTTCCCTCAAAATGGAAAATGAATTGTCTTTATTTTCTTAAATTCTCCTTTTCCAGATACTGCTAAATCATGCCAAGCTAGGTAAACTTTAATCGTTGATATAAACATTTTTTTCTGTTAAAAACGGCAATTCTTTACCATTGGTTTATATCAAATAGAACACATTACTAAAAAGCTCTCACCACAAAGTGTTACCTTTATCTAGGCTTCTCAAGTATTGACTTAAACATTTTTATCAGGCTGTTAATCACATCCATATATAATGTGATCAGCAACTGAGATGAGCCCTGACAGTCAGACCAGCCAGGTAACAGGGTATAACATTATGGCAGGGAAGAAAGTACCATGAAAGCTAAGGACATTTCTTATCGATGGTAAGTGGATAGGAGAGAAAAATCAATGGGTCCTCATCAGTACAACTGTCTACCAGCTGGATGCTGACTTCCCTTAGAGATTTAAACCAACAGGAGCAATCACTTGGCATAGGTAAACAAATTCAATAGGACCTCCAGCTTATAAAGAAGAAAGGTGCACTGGGACTTCAAAACTGGAGTTTGTAAGGAGACAAAATGCCGATTGTTAAATCAACAGTTTGGAATCATATCTCAAACCAAAATACAGAATGTGTCTTCCCCCATGGGGGGAAAATCTGAAAATGCTCAGGATAATCCGCAATTGCTGTGGAGGCTCCAAACTGCTGACCCTGCTTGAAGGCATTATTCTGAGCTACAAGACTGGCTGACCCCTCCAAGTAAAGCTGGACCAGGTTACAGCAAGAAATGGCCGTCAGCCATACACATCATGCAACTACCATCAGCAAACCCCAGAATCACAACAGATTGTTCAACAGAGAGGAATCACAGAGGATTTTATAAAGGAATATAAATACAGAGACTTCTCATAAAGCTAAGCTTCCTGTTCAAGACAGGCTTCTTTTTTTAAGTGTCCTTAATACCACAGCATATTAGTTACCCTAAGACCCCCTCACTATACATTGAACACATTCAGTTTTGACCCATCAGGATGGTAACTGTAACCCAAGAAAAGCAAACCAAGAGAGGGTAAAACATGGCTGTTACACAGTATATTCAGTCACAGTTTTTATTCTTTTTCTCTGAGCACCAACATACATACATGCAAGGATCTGAGTTTTCGCAAAGTCACATCTCAGCAAAGGTAGCAGTAAAAATTGTCAGCTCCTAGGAAATGATACTGGCAAATAAATCCAATGTTTATGGGGTTTAGGCCCATCATTTTAGATTTAACGTTTTAGAAGTTGACAATAATACATGTTTTAGCTGTATCTTCCATTTCCCTCCAAAAATAGCTAGCAATAAGTGAACAGAAAAATGAAATTTTTTTATGGAAAAGTTACACTGCCTTAACCTAGGTTCCAGTGTAACTACTGAACTCATACTGTACCTTTGAAACAATGAGAATTAGTAATGAGATTAGCCTTACAGTTCGCACCCAGGAATGCAATCATCCTTTAACAGGGCCAGACACAAAATTATACTTAGGAGATTTACATGCTATGTCCTCTGACCTTAAAACAAAAATAAACCAAGGTGTCCAGAATCACAACAAAACTACCACAGTCTCATATTCAAGCATCACATCAGACAGACTTTTGGACATGGGAGATTCTAGGAGATTTATATTTTTTTGCTGCTCTAGAAATAACCTGGGCAAGATCATTTGAAACCAATTCTGAAAATTCCAATAGGAGATCTTAGTATCAAATGGACGAGAGAATATTTCAGAAGAGAAATTGGTCTTTTCAATTATTTCAAAGGGATTACTCATAATTTCAACAATACTCCTTTGGCCGAGATAGCCCATCAAGGAACTTGTTCTAAAAAGAAACAGAATGCAACACAATCCAAACATTGTATTTAATTTCCAAGACAAAGACCCTGTCCTTTTACAAAGGAGACAAGACAGAATTTTTTTCATCTTGATGTTTCATTGAGATCCTTATACTCACAAATTTTGAGATGAATCCAAACTTTAAAGATGAAGATTTGGGGACTTTAGCTGGTTATATAATTAAGTGAAATGGTAGCTAAATAAATAAATAAATAAATGAAATGCAATTTTATCCTAGAATTCAGAAGGGAGTTTTTTTCCTTATTTCTTTCGTTGTCAGTCATAGATACCTTTTCTTCCTTCCTTTAGTGTATTTGCTATTCCACACCTCATTGGTACAAGAACACCTCCATCTTTTCTTCATCGCTTCCCAATGCGGCACTACCATTTTACTCCCTGGGATTACATCAGTATCACCCAGGCACACTCTCTTTTCACCACATGACATGCCAAAAGACATAAACCCAGTTTCATCCTCTTCTACTAATCCCAGAAAATGTATGCAAGTACCAGAAGTAATGAGCTTCATAACTATTATTATGTATGTATGTAGCACTTAAAACCTCATTTTTTTCAGAACATTAATCCTCAGAATGCTTTCCCCAGATCCCTTCCCTCCCCTTCCACAGCCATATTTTTCTATAAAATTAACTCCAACATTTAACAACACTTCAACTAACACATGAAACTTCTTGCCATAACAGCTCTAAGAATGCTGATAACAGCAAACAGGTACAGTGATTTCTTAACTTTTTTTTTAAACTTCTCATTCTCTTTGCAGCTCTTTCAGAAGCATTTCACAACCACCACACATATATACCAACCTCAGTTATCTAGGCAGCCACTTTTGTAGATCTGGCTCAGAATGAAGACAGGAGCATTATTTTACTTTATTTAACATTACTTTAAATAGCCTGAAACATTCTCCTACA
Source organism: Steatornis caripensis (assembly GCA_013398225.1). NCBI lineage: Eukaryota > Metazoa > Chordata > Aves > Caprimulgiformes > Steatornithidae > Steatornis > Steatornis caripensis. The sequence goes on from VZSC01018599.1 coordinate 887,185, forward strand.
GCTCAGACACTGATATAATGAGTTAGCGCATGAAAATTACAGTAGGAAACTGAGTCTGTCCTCATTAAGGATAGTTAAAATTGACTACAGGGACAAAGACTGTCTTTTTTTGTTGTTTTTTAATTTAAGTATTAAGGATTGAGAATTATAGTAAGATGAGAATGTTTTGATAATGTGTCAGCCTATCTCCAAGCAAAGTAGGTAACCCTACAAATTAAAAGAAACAAAAGTGTTCTCTTTTGCAACATAATAATTATTTCATTAGACATTAATCTATAAAAAATTCTAACAGGTTCCTGAAGGAAAAAAAAAAATCCTACTTAGGCCAAATTAAGATATCTTAGATTTTTTTTTAGTTGGTTGGTTGTTTTTTTCTAAACAGATTAAAAGACGCTAACACAATGCTTTTCTGATCTAGCTTCCAAAATCCATACAAAACATTCTTGATCAACTGCTTTGACTTTATTACTCGAAAATTTTTTCTAGTTGCCCATCTTCTGTTCAAGTTCTAAATCCATAGTTCACAGACCAGTTGAAAGACTATCTTTTTGGAGTCCATGAAAAACAACAGCTCAAATGATTGCTCAGACACTGACTTTATCCTCAAGGTCTTTCACTCTGCCCACTCCTCTTATTCCTTATATCTTGCATGGTATCCTGCACCCTTCAGTCAGTCAAGCATCTGTTTGTTCACTTCTCCCACATTTATGCTCTCTTTCATTGGAAAGCCCTATGTGAGTTCTGCAGTCTCCTCTTCAAGTGCTGCTGCTGCTGCTGTGGGCCTGGAGGCTAAATTAGCAACCCACAATGGTTACAGCAAACATTAAACTTTTACTGTGAAGGGCTGATCAAAGCACAGGTACTGAGAAGTTCCTGTGGAGGTACTTAGTAAATGCAACAATTATCATCAATGTGTGTATACAGCATGCCATAATTTACATGCCCCAAAAGATAAAAATCTCCAAATTTACCTTGTGAAGCCACAGCCCTCTAGCTCTTAAGTGCTTCTATGATTCTAAAAAAAAGCATGTTTTAACATCACAGCCACTTAGCGGGGCTTATCGTTGAAACACTGTATCACAAAGAGCAAGAAAGATCCTTCTTTATAAGATAACTGCAGTGTTCAAGCTAGCTTAAAGCAGTAATTTCATTTTCTTACAGTATCTGCTCTTTGGGGGCCAATCCCATGCTCTAGAAACCACAGTATTCATTAACAGACTTTTACTAAGGACAAGGAACATCAGTCCAAGACAAAGACATAGGGTTGGTTATCATTGACAGGTTCCACTCAGACGGGTAGCTCTCATTCCAAAAGCGATACAGAAAATTGGCACAAAGTCAGGTGATCCCTGAACACTGACTGGAGGAACAGCATTTTAGCCTGAAGAATTTGATGTGCAAGATGAAGCAACCACACAACTGGACCAACCCAAGAGCTCGGACCAATGTCCATTTCTTGCTATATTGCTAACTCTCTACCCAAAGGATGCTGGGGCTCGTTACAGGCAGACCAAATCTCCCAGGCATGTAGACTTATTTCTATGATTCTCCAAGTCAGTCTCACAGGGCTGTAACCCAACACTTGAGATATATATAAGATTTGGGCTGCTAAGTCAGTAATTCAAGGGATCACATCAAAACATGCAATCCCTATTCTGTCCTCCCGTCAAATATCTCCTACTGGGATACCTGGCAAAAAGCACTTCAGCTACTGCCCAGGACGCCGCTGCTGTACTGTGATCTAGATTCAAAGTCTCCAGCTGCACAGATGTACTGGGCAAGGTGAAGTAAATCATCACAAGAATCTCCACCATTATTTTTAAAGAGCAGCAGCCTTATAAAAGACAGCTTATGCTCTACACCACTGCTTCCCCTTTCTTTTCTGTGATCTGCCCTGATGGACCCAAGCATTTGCTGAACTGTCTAACCATTCTGCTGACTTGTGCATAACAGACAGGAGATGTTTAATAATGCAACACAACTTGACAGCACAGCATCCCGAGAACAGGACAAAAGAAGACAAACAACCTGTTTGACACGGATTGCCAATGTAGCAAAATTGGCCACAAAGATTTTTCTTATTCTTGGTCAAAAAAAAAAAAAAATTGTTCCTAACCGAGAGACCTCAGTACAGGAACAATCCGGGCAAATGCTTGGTAGTCCTTGCCATCTTCAGGAAGGTACACACGAGTGGAGCCATAGGTCACCCTGAAACCAGTAACAAAAAGGTATAAACATATCTTCAATAGTAACTTATTTGAAAATGTCTTCAACAGTGATTTACTGAGCTTATTCCACAGCTAGACAGTGAGCCCCACTAAGTTATTCTACTTTTTTTTTTTCTTTTTAAAACGGAAAATGAGGGCTTGCAAGATGTCTTAAAAATCTGCATTATGAATGAAACAAATTATGAAATAGATTAGAATGCATTAAACTGCTCTAAGTACGAATCTGCCGCAGCATTGCTACATCAACCCCCTGAAAAAATCTAGAGACTAAGTCCAAATAAGCCTCAAAGAAGCAGGGAATGTGAATGAGCACTATTAAATGGATACAGACTCTATCTCTACAAGAAAATTGATGTTTTCTGTCTAGTCACCATCAGAAAAAAAGAGGTGGTGATGCATTTGAATTCTAAACCATGCCCATCGGACAGCTTTTCATAATCATTTTATTCTCCTAGTTCTCCCATTTTTTTAAGCAGGACATTAAGTTCCACAAAAAGACCAGATTCTGGCAAAGGCCAGAGAAGCCCCAGCTCCTGTGGGTAATGAAAGTTACCAGTGATTTTATTGATTTCACAAAAGTAAAACTAATTTGGGGCATGCGACTTATTTTCAAGTCTAAGCAGACAAGGTGACCTTGAGGCCCTTTCCAACTTCATCTTCTATGATTATCGAAGTAATGCTCTAATTAAGATGCTTTTCCGGCTCTAAACACTGAATTCCAAAGAGGTTCTCATTGGTCTTACCTGTCTAGAATTTCTAAATGACAGAAATGCCAAATGAGACAAGAGAAGCTGGTGTGATCAGACAGTGTGGTAATTTTGAGATAGCTGCCAGAATCTTGGTCCTGAAGAATGACAGCAGGCTAAGGTCAACAAGGGTCTATTTTCTCCTATTGCCCTTGCTAAAATATTGGCAGATAGGCGTAGTGACATGGAATGTCACATGCTTCTCTAATATAGCAATGCCAACAGATATCCTAGCAGCTGGTGGATAACTGGGAATTTTGAGAAATAAAAAGAATTAATGTTTATCCAAAAATAGACATCAATAGATGTATTGAAACATCCAGATGTGGAATTTGTTCAGTTAAAACTGATGGAACTGAAAGAAAAATAATCAAAACAGAAAGTTATCACTTAATGAAGGATGAAGTTAAGTACTTTGGCCATACAATGATAGTGGCAGAGCCTCATCTTACATAAAGAAAGTTCAAAGCACAAAGGCAAGAACAAATTATACGGGATGTGAAGATGGGCTGTGATGTACTAGACTCTGTAGACATTTCACAAGGTGTCTTGCCAACTATAGTGAACCACCATACACAGTTAGGCAAGTTCTCCAGGCTGCTAAGAACCAGCTGAAATTGAGTGAAACTTTGACCTTCAAATAGTTGATGTATACTTTGATTCAGGCTCTTTTCGCTCTCTAGACATCAAGTTATACAGGAAGCTACCTAGGGTAAGGTAATATAAATCCTGACTAGAACAACTGCTTCACTAAATTCCTGATCCTGTCTATACTTAACCAAGGTCACAACAAGAAACAGAGAAAATAGGTTCGACATTAAGTTCTCCAAACCAAATCAATTCTACTAGCTCAAGACGCTTGTTTGTTAAAGGAACACCTCTAAAGTTATATATGTGTAGAAATGTTGTTATCTGTAAATCAGACTATGCTCTATAAGATGCAACTGTCACCCACAGGATAATGATCTCTAGAGTTGAGCCTCTACAAGCAGTGAGGAGATTCTCATCATCACAGGCTCAGCTAGACCAATCTATGTATATAGGAGGACAAGTTTTAAAACAGAGTATGTAACGTGTGCCTTCTGAACAAATTACTTTCTGACGCTCCAAAATCGTGAACAATAATCTCAGCCATGACCTGGAATGTCTTCCACAGAGAACTGGAGCCCAATCTGCTTAATGAGTCTGTGAATGTCCCTGACGATTACAGAGCAACAGACTGAAGTATGGCTGCCAATCCTGGCAAAGGTTGTCAGACAGAAACTAAACTCAACAGCACACTACAAAACAAGTCTCCTCAGACACATGAGGTACAGGATGCCACATCAGACTCAGAACCTGCAATGTAACGTCTGGATCCCAGATGTTAAAAACCTCATCTAAAACGTCCTCCGATATTAAGGAAAGCTTCATGCCAGCACTCACACAGACTTTGTCCTGCTGAGCTCAAGCCATCAGAGCTGAACTCTTTAACATTCAAAGGATGCAAACATCAGATCCTTCCTCGGTTTACTGTTCCAATGTCAGAAACACCAGAGCTTGTTCAGACCAACCTGAATGGTGCTGCTCTAGATCCCTTCAACACTAAGTGCAGTCCTAAACCCCAATCAGTGCACTGACACCAAAGGGGCTTGAGGAAGAAGGCATGTGCTGCCAGATGGCTTACTAAGTGTCTCCTGATAATCATGATGCCTGTGCTAAAGTACTATAGTGATAAGTGGATATATTTAGGTAGTGGTCTGCTTAAGGTAAGATATTCAGAAAGACACAGGTCATCCTTTCAAACCAAGATTACCTGCAGGTAAGAAGGCACCTCTCTACCCTTTTTATATTCCCAGCAGGTACATCTCCTCTCAAGAAAGTAACTCCAGCAAAGACAGAGCAGCCTCAAAGGGTGAGTACATAAATGATTCGGATTTCTTTGGGCAGGGTGACTGTCATTCGAAGCTGACAAGAGATTAAACAGGCCAACTATGGCCAATCTGTTGTCCTTGAGCACCATAGGGATTTGCTACCTGAACAGGATGAGCAAATGGACTGAACCAGGATGTGCTGCTTAGAGCTGGCTCTATTCCAGGCAGTTCTTCTGCCTTTGCATTGGAAGCTGACTGTTCCAGAGTGAAGCCTAAGACGTTTGATTCCTTCAGTCATAAGTTCCTCAAAAGGAGTATTTGGTCAGTTTCAACTGGAACCCATGAATCATAATGAAATGATTTCCACTAATCACATCTTCTCCCAGGTCTTGACAGCAGAGAAAGAGGCCATAATTTAGTCATTGCTATTTACAGGGAATGCAAGATTATCATCATCATACCCAGGAAAAGGGAAACCATTTTGAAGCTTACAACACTTCAAAAAAAACCCTTATTACTCCAAAGCCAGGATGTCAAGTTTAGCAAATGACTCTCCAAGTGACTGTAACCCGCTGGTCACAGTATAAAGAACAAAGAAAAGCAGAAAATACAGGGAGTTTGGCTTTTCACCTTGAGGACAGCGTGCTACCTGGCTCAGACTAGGATGCTGCAATTACATGGTTTGATCCAGAGAATTGATGAACTGGGCTAATCCAAAGCAACCTAGCTGTGAGGGATGGGTAGCGCATTGGATGTGGTTAGTGGAAATGATTTCACTGTGATTCCATTGGTTTCACATGCAACTGACCGAATCTTGTTTGTGAGAAACTTGTCAACTGCTGAAAGAGGAAAAACCAGAATAGCTATTTCAACAGAAACATGTAGTATGACAGGAAAATATTCGTTCTTCTGTAGAGAAGGGTAAGCCAGGAGCCACTGGAAGCATTCACTGTAACACGGAGCATCAAATCATACTTTAAGGCACTGAGAACACTGTCACATTGTTGAGGAATGTTCATATTTAGGTTGCTGTAAGGGCTTTTTCCTATTACCCGGCTTTGATAGAAGTAATGTGACATTACTGAGAACAGGTCCCATTCCTTGGTTGAGTTCCTGCTTTCCTAAAGGTCTGTGATGCCAAGGGTTAAAGGGCTATCTCAAGAGAAGAGTTAGAATCTCATTCCTCTCAATCTGCCCTAGGAGAACTCAAAAGGTGAGCTGAAATAGATTAAATCCAGATTTTATTGGTAGATCACCTTTTAAAATAAAAAAATACTAAACCACACTCCTTTCTGTATTATTTCATACTAACAAAATAAAACAGTGATACTTAAAAACACAACCACAGAAGGGGAAAAAAAAAAGTGCAGGTTCAACCTTGTCTAACAAGTGCAAAAATTACTTTGAATAAAACAAATTGGAGGAAACCTTAGAGCAAACCAAAATAAAATACAGCTCTTCAAAGCGGCATTGATTGTGGATCAAAGGGAAAGGCCATCAAAACTTCCCAAGCCACAATGTTTCTGCATGTCTGAAAAAGAATTAACTCAGAACAAATATGGAAATAATAGTAGGTCTCTGTTAAAGCAAAAACAAAGAAATCCTTACTACGATAAAACAAAGTTATGTCAAATCTCCCATATTTAAAGATACACGAAGCTCCTTAACACAACACTTTAAAATGTTATTTATAGTAACAAAAGCAAAGACTTAAGATAAAAGTCAAAGGGATTATCATCAATAGTCTAGCTACACAGAAGTTACTCTTCCAATTTTTTGTTTCATTTGTGGTCTTCAAATATGAAGATGTAATGCAAAAATACTTCCATACTACTGCTACACGATCTGTTTCAACTCCACTATCTTAGCAGACCAGAAAACCAACAATCAGCTTTTGGACAGAGTAACATGCAAGCTAACAATTCCAATGGGCTTTTGTTGCTTTTCATGCATTTTTTTCAGCATCGTTTTCCTTAATTAATTAGTACAATTTGCTTAAAGTTTACAGGAACAAGAGAACAACTCTTAATTAAAAGAGCTGGATCCTGTCAGGAGACTAGTGCAAGAAATACAAGAATTAAGGTATGAATATTACTCACCCAATACCCACATGTCACTTGAAGCATGAGGACTCTCCATAGCACCGTACAACACATAGTCTTCAGTAACACAAGAAAACCTTTCTTTCAGAACAAAATTTGGATAAGAAAGAGGAAAAAATACTGGAGAGGAGATCCAACACACGAATAACCCAACAAGCACTACTGTTCTCATTCTTGGGATTTTCTTCTGCTTTACTGTCAACTAGTGGTAGAGACTTAACTGTGTTTCAAAACGCCACTTACAGGAAAGAGAAGAGGCCAATAATAAGGGCAAGCTATTCATAAAAAATAATTTTAGAATGCTACCATAAGCTATCACCCTTCATAGGCAGATGTTGTATGCTTACGTATGCTGAGCTCTGCACTGCCAAAGTGAGCAGCCTCCACTCATTTTGTTTAGGCCTCTCTCACCTTTCTATATCGCAAATAACAAAGGATCATGTCTGGCAGTCACATGATAAAAGTTGGATTACTACTTAAAGTTGTTATCAGTTCTCGTGTGGCAGAGTATCACTGGACACATTTTGTTCTCAGTATTTTTCATTTCAATATTTTTCATCCAGTATGTTATGGCATAAAATTATTAAGAGGCAGAATTCACTATTGCAGGACTTTCAGCAACTGCTCTAGAGTCCTTGTGAATTTAACAGCTGAAACTTAATGGATACAAATTTTTTCAACTGAAAGGAATAATTACAAATTGCTTAAACTATTTGAGTGTTTAACCTTTCTACTCAATTTTCCTAAGTTCCATATATGACCAGAAAACAACAATACAGTTTCATCAAATGAGGATCAGCTGAAAGACAGAGGAAAGACAGGATGTTTCTCCTCCTTCCTTTAAAGATTTTCTTTTGTTCTCATTCTTTTGAGCATTCTATCTTTGTCTATCAGACACAAAACCCAGAAAACTGGTATGGAGATAATGCCCGGGTTGTACATAAGCATTGCTGTAGTCTGCTGCAAAGTACAAAGTGAGTTGACATATCGGGTCTACATCAAAGATATGCCCTTTGGCAGGTTGTAAAGACAGGTTGCAATTTTGTCCATAAAAATGCGTGTTCTACAAAATGGGTTCTGTAACATGAACTGTTAGTGGTATGCCACCATTCCACTGATCCTGCACATGCGTTCATTTCTCAGGAATGCTTGTAAGCTGGGCTATGCCTTGCCCTAAGATAAGCAGACTTGCACGAGGCAAAAAAAGCAGTGTGTTGCAGACAGAGAGATTCAACTCTCAGCAGGAGATGTCTTCCACAAAACGCAAGTTCCAGTACAGGACATGCCAGTGGCTCCTGTTTTATCGTCTGTATCACATACAGGGTATTTACAGCAAGAGCTGAATATCATGGGAGTACTTTCCTGCTTATGTTTTAAAAATCAAGAGAACAGCTGGAAGAAACACTGCATTGCAGAAACTTAAGTTTTCAAAGACCCTTTAATCAAATATCAAGAAACGGCAAGTGCAACACTGACTGTCAGTTTGGAGCCTCCCCACTTAGACTTAGACATTACAATGTATTTTAAGACTGTCATGTAATGTAATTTTCTAAAGTAATTCTGCTTCTTTCATTGTGAATGTGGGAAATGGAGAGCTGTGTAATGATTTCAGGCTCGAGTCCAGTTTTTGTACTCCTTTTTATCCATAACCATTACATGGTGCATTATGAGTTTCAATATAGATTGAATATACAGACATGACCATATCCATTTCTCTCATAATTACTGTGAGAGAAATAGTAATAATAGAGAGTGAATGAGGCAAAAGTGTAGTCACAGAAGGAAGATGATTTTATGACTATGAAACAGAACTACTAGGGAGACGCTGTTGGTACCGTAACTGCCTCTCCCACAGATTTCCCGCACGGCTTTGAGGAAGGTACTTAATCTTTCCATGCCTCAACTCTGCATGGGTAAAGCAGAGGTCGAAATACTTGACTTCATAGGTATGCTATAAGTATAGAAACATTTACGTTTGGGAAACTACTGGGTGTTGCTAATAATAGCTATGTATGTACGATGGAAACATGAAAGAAAAATATATTTTAGCACTAAGTTTGAAAGGTATGTAGAAAATTATGTATGGCACCTCCCATGAAACAAAGAAAGTAAAATGAAAAATCAGCAGCTCTAGTGAGTGAACTCAAAGTACTTGGGAAACTAGCATGCAAGTACATCATGTAAAGTCTAGATTGTAATATACAGACATGCACAACGAAGTGAAACAGCAATGCCAGCAATGTTACCTCTGTCATTTGATACTTTTTAGCACTTCACTTTGAAAGCCCAATATTGTGGTAATGTAATGGTTTTCGTAGAAAACTTAACATGAAAATATTCATACATTTGTTGTATGTTTGAATTCAACCTCTTGTTCCTAAAAATAATTCTGTGGTATACAATTTTACAACATATTGATCTAGGTAACTCATGAGTCGGTTTTTGTGAGTGGGTATCAATCACTTCATTGTTTACTTGTCGTTGGAAAGAAATTGATTTAATCAAACCTTGCAGTAATACATTATTGATGTATCCCAAGAAAACGAAGTCATAATGAACCATCAGGGTCCTAACATAAAACACTGTACAGAGCGGCAATTGTGGTTTCGATCTTTCACTTTGGTTTGCAAGCATACGTCACTGTACAAGTAAAGCCTGGTGCAAGACTGTAGTTGGTCTCAGCAGCACTACGTGTCATTCACATAACAGATTTGGGACAAGTTCTCCATAACTTGGCAACCCCAGGAGGCAAGACAAAACCGCACTGTGTACATTGGGTATCTCCACCACATGTACAGTAGTGTATTTTCACTCAACTTTAGCAAATCACGACCCTCTCAGGGGAGCGTGACGTGATATGACATCATGAAAATAAGATAAAGTCTTAGCCATTCTCCTCAGCACTGGCTTAGCCTTTGTTGTCCAGAGGCTTTATTTAAACTTTTCCATATACTGGACCACATGGGAACAGCAATTTTACTCGATACACCATAGAATTCCTTTATGCACATTTGCCGAACAAAATCCAGCTTATAGAGGCAACTGCGGCAGCAACTTGCAAGGGTAAAGCCAGATTAGCATTTGATGTATTCTATAGACTTTTGAAGACATGTTGCCAGTTTAAAGCACAGAGAAACAGGTACTGTAGCAACACCCACTGCCAGAATAATTTTGCAAAGGGGAGTGTTCTATTGCAGTTAAACTTTTGTTACAATCACGAGAAACGAGAGGACAGTAGCGACACCGAGCATCTTCACTAAAGCCACATTATTACACAATTATTACAAAATGTTGTAGGATGTACCATGGGCCATACCAGAATTTAGCACTGACCACGCATATGAGAATACCTTGGTACAGCTTACAGAGACATCTATAGGTAATGTCCGCATAATACGTTATAATTATTTACATAGCAGAGAGAGGCTGAACTTCCTCTGTAGGAATTCACACAATGAGGTGAAAACATTTTTAAAAGAAATGTGTTTCATAACAAATAGTAATGAGATATCAGTACTCATTACAAAAAACAGATGCACCATGAGCACAGACATGTTACCGAAGCAATTAAGCCTGTATCAGAGATGGATAAAAGATAAAGTTGGTGTAGATACAAAAAGCAATATAACCAGCAGCCTGTCTTTCTAGCTTTGTCATCTTTCTACGCACTGAACTGCAGCCGAATCAGACCCAACTTTGCAGAAGACACACACACAAACGTGTACAACCATGCATGCTGTATTGTGTGTTAACCGTTGGTTGTAAAATTCCTAGAACTGAGAGAACGCATACATACTCTGAAACTGAAAAAAAAACCAACATAAACAATGTGCTCTATTACATTTGGCAAACAATAATACGGAATCATGAAAACAGATACAGTAGGGTAAGGGAGACAGTTTCTTAATGAACGAGTGGGAACGGACTAGGTCTCCAGAGCCACAGAGCCCTTCCAGAAGTGGGTTTGATTGCCCTAGATATTTCCCTGCTCAGTGGGGGACGCAGAGAGGGTGAAGGGAAGTCCCAGGACAGAGCTCTCTCTAAGGTCCTCGCCCCAGTCCTCCCGTCCGCACTAAAGGGACGAAAAGGCAACCCCCGGGTATTTCACTTTTCTCTAGAGTTAAAAGGAGGGGTTTTCTTGGTATATCTGATGCATGAACTTGCAGAGATAGAAACGATCCCTGGGTATTTACACACACGCATGCAAAAGAAGAAAAGAATAGGCATTTCCTCACACACACACCGAAGAAGGGACGCAGCTACTTCTCTCCAGGCGGGGAGGCGAGGACAGCAGGGGGCTGCCCGTGCCGCCAGCCCGAGCTCACCCGCACTCCGAGCGGGGTGCCCCGGCACCGCCGGGGGGAGGCACCCCCTCGCCCCCCCCCCCCCC